>JAEIFU010000017.1:0-414364 GCA_018904235.1 Lordiphosa stackelbergi
AGAATTGGATTCAGCATGTCTACAATTTTGAAGGTGCGCACACATGTGGCTGAACTGAGCTTTTAGCTTATACATTTTATTCTCGCTAGCAACATGGTATCTTTTCGATTGCGAAAATTTAAAAATGGAGAGAAAATTAAAGCAAAGGAAAAAAAATATGGGTTCACTAGATTTTAACTGTTAAAGAGACATTGGACGAATTTCTTCATTCATGGGCTGTTAGAAAGCCGAACAATACGTATTTTTATAAATTTATTGTGACAATGTATTTTATTTCAAGAAAAACTAAAGTATTGCTACATATAGTTTCCACATCTAAGTTTATAATGGCACCAATGATTTGTAAAAATATTGATCTGGTGTGCTCCCTCAGACGATCTCTTAAAGGTCTTAAAAAAATAGGTGTTTTTGATGATTTTGAAAATTTACCTGACAAGTCAGCCTTTATTAATATGCGAGTAACTTAGAAAAACGGTCCACCTTGACCAAAAAATTAAAAGTGGTTATAAACCCTATCTGGCCTATTCCCGTATTCGATTCCGATCAAAGCATGCGGAATCGGAATTGTTAAGTGTAAATGCTTTTAACTTTAAAACCCCATTTACCTTTATTCGACCCTCTTGATGACAAAAAGGATTGGCTTCAATTCTTTAATTGTCTTTAAGAAATCACAGCTCTTACCAATTCCGATCAATCGAATTCGGAAACGGGAACAGGCCTATATCTTACATTTACTCGGCTGTGATAACGGAATTTTTCCCATTTTGACATTAAAATCTTTCTGATGGTATACAAAAATGCATAAGAAATAATGATAAACTATATAAATGCAATTAACTGTAAGTTTTAAGTTTTGGCATAGCAAAACCCAAATAAATATATCGATGGAAAATACTGTCCCGTGCGACATGTCCCATGACTATAAATGAAACAACATTGTAAAATTAACCACATTAAAAGATTGCCTCAGGATTCGCTGAAATCGACTTTTGAATAGTTGCCCCCGAAAACCACTTCTGTTTTCGTCCCGTGCGAATGTGATGTTTTTTTTGCCATTATCTTGAAAACAAAAATTTGCGCAAAATTAATCATTGCACCAATTATAGGATGAATATAAGTTAGCCTATGGTGAAAATAAAAATTTTATTTTGCCTTTCTTAAAATTTAAATGCGTACGATTGTCCCGGTCGAAGTCATGGAATGCCCATATAAAATACTATTTAATAAAATTGGAGATCGCAATTTTTAAGTTTTGTTCGTCACAATTCTATTGAAATAATTTTTAGCCCTCAAAGGTGGGCTAAATGCAATTTCTCTTCATAAGATTGCTTTGGAACTGCCGCCGTTATTAAATATATCAGCGAGCAGAAATAAACAAGCATGTTTGTTCATTCAAACAAAGCTGAACTTACGGCTGAATTAAAATGTTCAAGTAAGCTCATAGTGTGCGCACTTCCATGCACGTAGAGTGTTTGTTTTTTGAAAGCTTAAAGCTCTGCCTAAAGTTCAGCCGTCAGTTCATGTTTCAGCTGTATGTGTGCGCGGCCCCTTATACCTGCAGTAGCAGAACTGCGGCAGAGAACTTTATTTTGGTCATAATTTGACCCATAGATGGCGCCATTACTTGCTTTGAGGGGATTTTCAAAACTGACCAATAGATGGCGCCACTAATGTGACCAAGTGGCGGTCCCAGTTCATTCAGCATTCAGCTCCAGTTCCTCTAACTAGTTCACACATTGCTAACTACTATCGATACTCGTTAGTCCCGCCTTTTTATGTACATCTCTAACTCACACACACACACTCATTTCTTTGCCATTGTGTTACATTCATTCTTACCGGCAACGCGCCGCCCAAAACACCGAACTAAAGCCTTCTTTTGGTCAATACTTGAGTAAAGTTCCTTCGATATTTATCATACCTCGCAAATGCGATAAATAATCTTTATTACTAAATATCTATAGAAAGACAACGTCTATAGTTGCAGAAATAACGTTTTTTCAGGCTGCAGTAGCACAAAGATATCTTGGAAGGTATTTTCAAAATCTGAAACAAATTGGAACATTTTTAAAGTGGTTACCCATGGGTATAAGGGAAAGATTTTGGAACAAGGCTTAAAACTTTAACTCAGAAGTCGTCTTAGCATCGTAGCTTGCTTGACGATTTCGCTAGCAAGGTAAAGAGTCATCTAAAGAGTTAAGCAGGTTTTGTCAACAAAACCGAGGGCAAAAATTGAGAGCAGCTCAGCGATTGCAATGCTGTTTGCTCTCTTGTCACAAGAGAGGCCCGTATCGGTGTTCGGCCCTTGCGGGCCAGGCAACACGTCACGGTTAAGCTTAAGCATGATTCCTTCGTCCTTTCCTTTCCTCGTATGCCATGATTTCCTAATACTTTAATAGAAACTAATGCTAAGCTTTAAGTTGTCAAAACTATGTGCTCTTTTACTTGCCCCACCGCCTTGCCATATTGTCACCACCAACACTCTCGCCCCCCCCACAAATAGCCGCCCTTTTCCAAAACCAACTTGGCTCTCCTCCTGTCCCAGGCGCTGCCGTCAGCTTCATTGTATTTATTTCTCATGTTAAAATCAAATTCCCGCGTGTGCAATTTTTCATTTGGCCCGATCCCGAGCCCAGAGAAATGAAAAGGAAGTGGAAAAATGTGTTAAGGTGCGTGTGTGGGGGGTTGGTTGGCTGGGTGGTTGGGTGGTTCTTCCGGCGTGCTGTCTGACGTCAGGTGAAGTCAGCTTAAAGAAAAACTTGTGCAAACTTTAGCCGCCAGCTTCAGCTTTGTCGTTTTGTGTTATTTTTTTAAAGAGTGAAACAACTGGAGCTGCATTTTGGTAACATTTTTCGATACCTGTCGGCATGTGTCGACTGTGCCGCTGTGCCAGAGCACCACCAAGAAGCATGCTGCCCCCACTCGCCACACACACACACACAAGCACATAACTTGTGCTCTAAACAAAACAAAAATGCGTTGGCAAAAGCTGAGACCAGAGACAGCGACAGGCAAAGGCAGCTGGCGACGACTACTATGGTGATGGCAACAGCAGAAGCAACGTCATTTTGTATACACTAACTAAAGAAGTTCGTGCACTTGGGAAAGGGCTAAAGAAAAGATATGAATATATATGCACAAAAGTTGGCTTGGTTGCTAAAGTTCAAACTTGCAACTGTTTAATGGTTTGAAAGGTTTTGTTTTTCTAAATTTTGACTTCGAATTCGTTATCAGCAACCCCGAAAACCCCCGGGAACAAACTTTCAGCCAAATCAAATAAGTTTTTGAAGAAATTGCCCGCCATATTAGATCCGCCATTTTGTTTTTCTGAATTTTGACTTCGAATTCGTAAATTAGCAACCCCGAAAACGTACAGACTTTCAGCCAAATCAAATACGTTTTTGAAGAAATTGTCCGCCATATTGGATCCGCTATTTTGTTTTCTAAATTTTGACTTCAAATTCGTAATTAGCAACCCCGAAAACCCCCGAGTACAAACTTCAGCCAAATCAAAGACGTTTTTGAAGAAATTGCTCCGCCATATTGGATCCGCCATTTTGTTTTTCTGAATTTTGACTTTGAATTCGTAATTAGCAACCCCCGAAAACCCCCGTGTACAGACTTTCAGCCAAATCAAATAGGTTTTTTAAAGAAATTGCCCGCCATATTGGATCCGCCATTTTGTTTTCTGAATTTTGACTTTGAATTCTAATAGCAACCCCAAAAACCCCCGACTACAGACTTTCAGCCAAATCAAATTCGTTTTTGAAGAAATTGTTGGATCCATATTGGATCCGCCATTTTGTTTTTCTGAATTTTGACTTCAAATTCGTTATCAGAAGCTCCGAAACCCCCGGAGTACCGACTTTCAGCCAAATCAAATACCTTTCTGAAGAAATTGTCCGCCATATTGGATCTGCCATTTTGTTTTTCTAAATTTTGACTTCAAATTCGTAATTAGCAACCCCGAAAACCCCCGTGTACAGACTTTCAGCCAAATCAAATACGTTTTTGAAGGAATTGTCCGCCATATTGGATCCGCCATTTTGTTTTTCTAAATTTTGACTTTGAATTCGTTATCAGCGACCCCGAAAATCTCCTGGTATAGACTTTCAGCCAAATCAAATACGTTTTTGGAGAAATTGTATACCATATTGGATCCGCCATTTTGTTTTTCTGAATTTTGACGCCCGTCTGCTATACTGAAGGCTATCTTCCTAAAAAGTGAGTCGAATTCTCATTTTCGGTATTACAAAAGCGGGCAAGGCACGTTTACCGATCTGTTGTACGTATTTGATGACAACGTGATAAGGTCAAGCCCCGCTTTCATGATATTTCACATGATATTACTGGGGTCTAGCTGTATGGTCGAGGAATCTGTAGATTCTTGTTTGGCTGGATCATTACCGCGTCATCTGTTCCAAGGTGTAAATCCAAGGTATATAAGGCTAGGGCGTATCCCGGGGTTTTCGGTGGCAGATTAAGGACTTTCTTCATGAAATATATTTGCAGACTATCCACCACATTAAAATAGCTATATCCGCCTACCTGTGCGGCATAGGTCTGAGCAGCTCTACATACAGCATTAAACAGTTTCCATTTAGATCTGATGCTTACATTGGGTTTTGTCAAAAAGCAGTTCCATATGCTAGGCTTTGTTCACAATATATGCTCTTTGGGGGATAGGCGTAATACATATTACATTTTTTATACAATAAATTTAACATTGCGATTAAGGAAAGAGTATGCCATTTTCGTCATGCATTTCATTCCTTAGCTCTTGCTTAGTGCTTGCCTGTAAGGACAGCGACAGGCCGACGAGGACGACGTGGTGGCAGCAGAAGCAAAACTGTGTGTGGCCTGTGGCAAGGGGGGAAAAGGGGCAGACACGACACACCAAGTGTACAATAGCTTTAAGCTTAAACTCTCGCACACTTGCACGCATACAACACTCACTCTCACGCGAACACACACACTCACACTCACACGTACTTATGCTGAGCATACATTTTGGCATACAGGGCCACAAGCAATTGAAAAATTTGTTTTCTCATCGGAAAGCCTTGAGTTTGTAGCTTGTTTCTGTGTTCCGCAAAGACTTAAAACGATCTACCTTGATCAGCACAAATGCTGGCACCCTGTATATTGGGAAAATTCACGAACGTACGCTATATATGTAGGACCAAGTCCAAGAAAGAAAAATACTTGCCAGGCGACAACACAGAAAAGAACCAGGGCTGCAAGGGATTTTAAAACAAAAAGTTAAGTTAAAGTGGGAAAAGAGATGATAAGAGATAAGAGATGATCTTTGAATATATGAAACTCAAGGATTCAAACCGCATTTTATTTCGGTTATATGTCGGTAAAAGGTTGCGTACTGATGATGATAAGACTGGGAAAGAGCTGATATGATTGCCGATATAATACAGATTAATAGAAAGAAAATAAAAAAAAAGAAGTCAGGGAAACCATCCGCATCGTATTTGACTACCGATTCCAAAACTTATATAACGTTTAGGTTATTTACAAATTTGGTTTGGTATTGGTATGTACTAGAGTTTTTTTGACGTGAATTTAAACATGTCCCGACCTAATCGTGAGCAAACACTGTGTTTCGTACATTTCGCTCGTTTTGTGAGTGAACTAAAGTCGAACATCTTGAAAGCAGTATTCCTGAAAGTTTATTTTCGGATTTTTTGAATTTTTGATCGTTTTATAATGTCACGCATCGCTTTATAGGCTTACATATTTAGTGAATGAAAGATAATTTCAATGTGGTATCTTTTTATTATTAGAATTAAAAGCTTCTTATTTAATTTATAAACTGATGTATATTTAAATCGTGCAGGAATCGTTCCAAAAATTATGTGCGTAAATCTAGCGAAACTAGATTTTTGTTTTGAGAATCGTCCGTGGCCTCAAATATGTACCTTGTTTATATAGTTATTTTGGTACGCACCGACATACTTCAGCTCTCTCTTTTACCTAAATATCCAATGTAATGACTCTAGATCCGGTATTGGTTCTTTAAGTCGGTTCAGTTCTGCAGTTCCAGTTTTTTACCCTAATTTCCAATGACAATTTGTTCTTTTCGGTTCCAAGAATATCAGTGTTTGAGTACCAGTACTCAAAATGTTCATAATAAATGTTCCGGTTCTGAGTTTAAGTAGGTTCTGTTAGGTATACGGATCCAGTATCATGCCCTAAGAAGACATATATTTAAAACTGACAAATGTTTTTCATTTTAGGTCCCGATTCTCAAAAATTTCGAAATTTGGGTTCTGGTTCCGGTTCTGGTACGGACTTTAAATCGGTTCAGTTTGATGTAAGCTTTTGGTACAGGTTACGGTTTTATTTATACTTTGTACCCAAGGTGCACAGAGTATATTAACTTTAGGCAAAAGTATGTAACAGGGAGAAGGAATCATTTCCAACCCTGAATCCGTCTGTACGTCTGTATTAACGCACAGATCTCAGAGATGGTAAGAGATAGAGGTTTGACATGTACGGGACATATATCTTGATAAATATTAAAAGAGTTCAACCTGACTGGACTTGCGGCGAAACCATAAAAGATAGGAAGATAGACGACGCTAGGAAGTGACGGGAAGCTTTCGGAGGGATGTGGGTGTGGATGTTTTGCCTTGGCAGAGGATGTGAGCGTGTGAATTGTTTGTGGGAAGTGTGGGAACTTTTGTGCAGCGCCTTTTTGGGTTGTGGTAGCGATTGGGTGGCGGATTGAGCAGGGAAGCTTTTGGGTGGGATGTTGGTTGGGAAGTCGGTTTGGGTTGTGGGCGGGAATTCGAAGGGATGTGGGTTGGAGACGGATGAAGTTGTTGTAAAATGGGTGATGGTTGAGTGGATGGGGGTGGTAAACCCGCAGCTGACGGTGAAAAAAGCAAAAGGTTAGTAAATCGTTGACTTCGTCCTATGTATGATTCGAGTACCAAGAATATTTTTAATTTGGTAAATATTTGACTCTCACAATTTTTTAATTTGTTTTTTTTTGTTTTTTTTTTAAAATGCCAGTCCCTATTATATTGCAGGCAGATGAAGTTTTTTGTTTATTGTCGCAACGCCCGCCACCTCTCAGAAAAAAAAGTCGTATCTTCCACAGTTTTAAAGATAGATGGTTCGTAGCTTCTAAAGTTGTAGTTAAATTCTATCGATTTGCCGAAGAAATGGTCAAGATCAGATGAACGATTCTAAAGTTATGACTGAAAGAAAGTTAGTAGTGGTGTCATCTATTGGTAAGTTTTGAAATCCCTCAATGTTGAATGCAAGTAGTGGCGCCATCTATTGTTTAGCAGCAAAATATGTGTCTTCAGATTTGAGTTTTTATTCTCTGAGTAGCTCCGCATTTTTATGACAAATGTTTATATTTTTGTTTCGGTTTCCAAAAATGTTGGTTATCGAATGCTGGTGCTCAAAAGATTGAAAATCTAGGTTTCGATTTCAGTTTTTGTGCTGAAACCTGGTCGGTTTGGTTTCGTAAACGTTTTCGGTTCAAGTTCCAGGTTTGATTCTCTGAGTAGTTACATATTTTTTAATGAAAAGTTGATATTTTTTTATGTTTCTGTTGTGGGTGATCTTAAAATGAAAAATAGTTTAAATTTAAGTCGGGTTTGTTACGTAAACGGTTTCTATACGTATTGATTTAATTCCTTAGTAGTAATTAATTTTTTAATCAAAGAATAAATATTTTCATGTTTCCGTTTTTAAAATATCAAAAATTTGGAAATATAGTTTCAGATATCTGTTCTTTGTTTAAATTTTACTTGGTTTTGTTCCGGAAACGGTTTCAATTTGGGTTCCTTTTTTGATTCCTCGAGCAGCAATATATTTCTTAATGAAAAAAATAAATATTTTTAATATTTCAGTAATGCCGGAGCTCAAAAAATGGAAAATATCGGTTCGGATTTCAATTCTTTTGTTAAATTTAAATCGGATTTGTTTCGTAAACTTGTTTCGGTTCGGGTTCCGCTTTGATTCCGCGAGTGGCAATACATTTTGGTCAGACCAATTTATACTTTTCTCTTTCTAAATTGATACTGATCTCTCTCTCTCTCTCTCTCTATTTGTGTGCATTATCAGACCCTCTGGTCTCTCCTCTACCTTCTTACCAAGTCTCTATCTGTTGGATCTGAGTTTTCTTATCAATTCGAACAAACATAAAATAATATTTTGTTCTTTTCGGTTCGTTGCAGCTGACATGAATGATAAGAGACCCCAGAAATTGGGTGCTCCCTATATGTAGGTTTCTAGCAACAACAACAACAACAACACGAACAACCAACTCAAGTCATTTTTTCAGCCCTGGCTACAAGGCAAGGCGACCAGCCAGCCAGCCAGCCAGCCAGCTCCAGCTCTATAGCTACAGCTCCAACTTGGGCAGCTTGGCGGGCAGCGTTGCGGGGCTGCAGCGCCCATTTGAGGGAGCCATCAAGTAGAGAATTCGTTGGCACAAAGCTTAGCGTTTGACATTTCCCCAAACTTGCTGGGGCGGCGCGCCATCAAGTTGGGGGAAATCGATGAAATTCTGTGCAGGCCAACGGCAGAGAAACGAATTGGTTACTTTATGGCGCGAACGCCACCAAAATGCGACGTATTAAACGAATCCAGGCGTGCAATGGCAACCAACTCGCTACTTGATGGGTCGCACGGCGCCAGCAAGTTGGGAATTGTTGGGTTGGATGCGTTGCGGGCGAGAGATTTCCATACTTGCTGGGGCGTAGCTGACTGTGCCCCCCACCCCGTTGTCGTCGTCGACCAGGTTCAGCCTGGTGGTTGGAGGAGAGTTGGGAGAGTGGCAAACAGCAGAGAGAGAGAGAGCGAGTACTCACTCTCTCGCGGGGCTTGCGTGTGTGTGTGTAGTATCTATGTGAGAGCTGAATGTTATGAAGTGCTGAATGAGCTACAAATATTTGAAATGCAACGGTTACTTTAACATTGGCCAATTTCGTTATAACAAAACAAGAAAAACACACCAATATTTGATTAACATATTTATTTTAGGCCAGGGAACAACAAATACAAAAGGATAAATTCTTTGTTTAAAAATATATTGCCTACTTTGTGGGGCTGCAATTATTTGTGCTGTGCATTTGCATATCCATTTAATGCACGCACACACACACACACACACACACATTTGCATTCAGACGGATTCCATGCACATTTCATGCATTTCCTTTGTACAGGCCAACTTATCAAGTTTCCTGTCCGGCTGCATTCTCCCCCCCCCCCCAACCAAAAGTAAACGCCCAACCGCCCACCATTAAGCATATACAATATATTCGGTTCATGTACTACTCCGCCCTCAATCCATGCCCCCCGCCCCCGTCAATGGTCTATGCAGCAAAAGTAGGGGGCTTTTTGCATTTTTGTTGCACGCACATAATTTTTCATGCGGCTGGGATAATGATTTGGTTACATTTGATTTTGTTGCCGATTTTTATTGTGCCATTGAAATACTCTTTGTGAGAGGGCAAACAGATACATCTAGACGAAGTATCTAGTAACCGCGGAAAGGAAGTCGTGGGAGAGTACAACTTGAAAGTTGTGATAATAACACTAGTCTGGAAATCCAAAGAAGAATTACTCTTGCAAACCGATGCTACTGTGGGCTCAATGGGGAGCTCAAGAGCAGAGCCCTCTCTACACAAGCAATACGAAGCAAGGGCTATATCATCAGCGGATAAGGCGGCGATAGGTGTTTTCTAGCGAAAGATTCTTCGGAGGACTTATGGACAAATGAAAGTTGGCGATCCGAAAGAATGATGAACTGTATAAGATCTATGGGGACACTAGTCTGGTCAAGCGCATAAAACAAGCATATACAATGGCTAGGACATGTTACCCGTATGGCAAAAATGGTCTACAAGAGGAATGCGCACGAATTGGGGAAGGGGCAAGGTGGGACGACCATGCGGAATGACACTTCCCAGCTTGGTGTGAACAACTGGTGCCAGCTCGCACGAAACAGAAACGACTGGCGGGCATTAGTAGCAGCGACGGAGACTGTTAAGCGGTTGTGATATAAATATCGGGCCAAAAAAGAAGAAGATGTGTATGTGGGGCACTAATAGCACTACCGTCAATAGCTAAAACCTTGTAATACCAAAAGAAAGTTTGACATTCTTTAGCCTAAACAGTCTCACAACGTTTTGATATACTATAAAATTAAAATTACAAGAGAAGTTTTTCGTTGCACTATTTGATGAACACAGATCTTTGTATGGCAAAAAAGCACCATCAAAAACCACTGTATATCGCTGGATTCCGCATAATTTAACAATCACCCAAAAAATGGCTCTTGTGGATTGGTGTAAAGAATACGAATACTTATAAGATCTTCTACGGGTGACGAATCTTTGGGTCATTCTTTTTCAAATCGAACAGGCTCAAAATTCAACATTTTATTTTTCCATAAAAAAAAAGAAACCGAAATTAGAACTCGACACTCCCACCGAAACGTTATTTACGGTTTTGTAAAAAAATTTTTGTTAAATTTATAAACAATTTCAAAAATCGTCAAAATCGAAAAAATGGAATAAAAGGGTTTTTTAAAAACGTGATATCTCAGGTTTGGTTTATCGTACAGGTATCAAGTTAATATTGCTGAAAAGTATTTTATTAAGCTACTCAAATTATAATTTTATAGATTTTTAAATTTTTTAACAATATTAAGTAATAATTGCTAAAAAATTATTTATAATTTTTATTCAGTGTTAACCACCATGATATAGCTTCTAAGCATAAACAATTTATTGCCTTAAACGTAACTTAAATTTGGTGTTTTCAAAGATGGAGACTTTCATAGTTTAAAGAAATTAATTTTTAAGTTATAAACAAATAAAAATTAAATAATGCTTTGCCACGCAGTCAGTTTCAAAGCTCTATGACTGAAACCTGGCAAGTGGGCTTTAAATACATCAAGCTTTTCAAAAATGTCAACATCTCGAAGATCGGACGTCCTTTTCTTATAGCTATATAGCTACATAGCTTTGAAACTGACTGCGTGGCAAAGCATTATTTAAGGGTATATTTTTATTTGTTTATAACTTCAAAAATTAATATCTTTTAAACTATAAAAGTCTTCATCTTTTTGAAAACACCAAAATTTAAGTTACGTTTAGGGCAATAAATTGTTTATCCTTTGAAGCTATTACGTTTCGGTGGGAGTGTCGAGATCTAATTTCGGATTCTTTTTTTATGAAAAATAAAAGTTGAATTTTGAGCCTGTTCGATTTGAAAAAGAATGACCCATAACAGGGTTTGTCCGGAAAGTAATAGGACTGATTTTCTTCCGCCGCGACTGTACTCTCGCAGCGGGCGCGCACCGACCGGATTCGGAAAAAGGCATTCCACTCAGTCAGTAGTCTCCAAACACCTGGAGAGTCAGGACAGGCAATTTCGCGCGACGTGTTTCTGTGAGTGGTGCAAGCCGGCGGGTACGCGATTAAATTTTGTGTGTGTTTCCCCCAAATCTGCGACAGAGACGGTTATATTGCTAAACGGTTTAACCCAGTTGTTTTTTTTAAAAAGGAGTGGTTTGTTTGGGTACCACCCCTTTTTTTTGGGGGGGGGGGGAAAGGATAAACCCCCTACTTCCACAAAATCTCGTTTGGGTCCGCTATGTTTTAAACCCCGACCTTCGCACAGTGTAAGATTTTGCCAATCTAGGGGGACTTTAATAAAAAAAAGTGCTTCAAATTGAATGATTTTTTTTTAAATGCTAGTAAAATATCCACTTGTTATGAAAATAAACAAAAATCAGAGTTAAATTATCATTAACAGCAATAAAATAGTCATTAAACATGCCACATTGCAACGCTTGAAAAATTCAATTTGACAACTCGCATCAGGCACAAAATTAAAGTGATTAAAATTTAGCCGTCAGTGTCTTGTTTCCAAGAAGAGCTATTTTTTTTCTTATTCTTGAATAGTTGAACTGCAAAAATTTCAATACCTGGTCTAAATACCTTTACTGGAACATTTTATATAATTTTTTTTATAAACACCTAAAAACTAGGCAAATTGCAAAAAAAACATGTTGCTTTTATGGACTACAACTTGCAAGTTCCATCGAGTTCGGCGATGCCACCACATGGAGAACAAGCGGGTGGATCCCCAGAACATATTCACAAAAAAAAACCGTCCGCATGTTTCCGCCATTTTGAGTTTTTCGTTTTATTGTAAGACCAATTTTCGAACAAAATCACGTGTAATTCGCATGTTTTTTGCTATCTACTCCGTCAGTTTTAAAGCTATCGTTACCAAACCTTGCACAATGTCTTGAAATACATACAGGCTGTATATGTGTCGTAACCGGCCTGATCGGATGACTATACCATATAGCTGCCATAGGAACGCTCGGTCGGAAAACTAGTTTTTGTGAGAAAAACTTTTTTGTTTTCAAAGGTAGCGTCTCTTAACTTAGTATTTATTAAGATAATATGCTCTCACGTAATTCTACAAAGTTTTATCAAAATCAGATAACTATATGATATACCTGCTAAGGGGATGATGGGAACAAAAACTAGTTCTAGAGAAAAAATTTTTTCCTTTTGTTTTCATCAAAATGACATTGTGACGGAGCATTTGAACATGGGCAAGGTGTGCGCGAAAATGGTTCCAAAAGTGAACTTGAAAAATGACTTCTTGTGAACAGCTACCTGACCAAGGCCGGCATCCCAACGCTTCCGCAGCCGCCCTACAGCCCAGATGTGGCCTCTCTGGAGTTTTTGATGTGAAACATCTTTAATTTCGGTACGGAAGATTTTAGTAGGAGTAAAATTTGATTTCAGCATCACGTGACGCTGACGTCATTCATATTTTGTGTTGTTGTTTTGTGAAGTGTTCCGGCAAACACTTACACACACAAGAGGCTGGCAGAGGGTCCCCCCTCTGCTGAAGAGGTGGAAAGGGGAACTGGGTGGGTTCTGGGAAAGATATGGGTGGGATCTGGGTGGTATCTGGGTGGTATCTTGATAAGATCTGGGTGGGTACTGGGAGGGATCTGGGTGGGATTTGATCGGAATATAAAGTGAGATCTGGGTGGTATCTGGGTGGGTTCTGGGAATGAACTGGGTGGGATCTTGGTAAGATCTGGGTGGGTTCTGGGAGGTATCTGGGTGGGATTTTGACGGGATCTATGTGAGATCTGGGTGGGATTTTGACGGTATCTATCTATCTATATATCTAGAAGGGATCTGGGTGGGATCTAAGTAGAAACTGCAATAGACCGTGTGGTTGTTCCAAATCCTACAAAAGTTGTTCGCACACGAAGCACAGTTTTTTCGACCGAATGGGTCATGTGGTCACTGTTTCGATTGAGTCAATTCTGAGTGGTACACGACCATTTGTTTAACGGATTTCTATGGAGAAATTCGTAAAACCAACCGCTGAAGACGAATTATTCTCCCAATTGTGAATTAGAATATGCGAAATTTGACCAACTCTTTACAGTTTCTTGTGTCTTTCTACCACAATTGAACACAAATTGTTGCAAGTGTTTTGGAATATTCCAAATTCAGCAAGAGCATTCAAAATGTGAACCGAAATTCATCAGTCCACATGTTGAAGGGGTTTTGCGGCCGAACGGAAGTGCAGCCATGTTGCTGGTCTGCGGTTGGCAGCAATTTTTTGTATGTTTATTTATTTATTTTCATTGCAGCATAATTTGAATATTCAGTTTTTCTGTTTTTTTGGGGGCGTGGTAAAGTGGCGAGTATTTGCGCAGAAACCAGACCAAGATCCTAAGGCGGATCACAGGCAAGCAGTCGGGCAGGCAGTCGGGCAGGCAGGTGGCTGACACAGAAACCGGGCTCAAGCGAGAAGCCAAGCAACAGGCCAAAGTGTCGGCCATCTCAGAGCTCTTGACATGCATATGCAAAAGGTCTTTCCCAGGTGGCACACACACACACACACACACAATCAATTTGCGAGGCCTTCGCTTGCTTCTCAGAGAAACCCGCCAAAATGCAAATGACGAAACCTTTGATGTGCCGGCCCAACCACCCGCTAGCTTAAAGTCCATATGGCACGCAATGTGCTAAGTAATCAATAAGCCAGGGCTAAGGAGCTGAAGCTGCAGCCACAGGCGGAAGTCGTTGTCACATCAATGGCGACAAAGCACTTCCGTTCAAGGAACAAAAGGATGCCAAAAATTTTCAACTGTCAATGGAGTTCCTAATCACCTAGAGAGGTAGAAAGACGGAGAGAGAGAGAATGAGTACACGTGCAAAGTTAGCGATAAACCCTTATCTTTGGGGCCGCACTGCGACTGGAATGCGAACAAGCGCTCTCTGGTTCGGATGGGGACATATTCCACCAACATTTTCAACGTTCGCCACGTTTCGCTGCCGATGCCGATCGTTGTCTGCTCTTTGTGCATTCTTTCAGTTTGTTTCGCTTTGACTCCCCACCCCCAACCCCTTCTCGTCTCTGGTTTCTGGTCTCCAACGAGGCATGCAGTCATCGGCGACGTCGCCAGTCGCCAACCCAACAACAACAACAACAACGGTGATTCATCGAAATTAAAAATAAGTGTTTTGTATCTGTATCTCAGCGCTTGTTTCACATTTGTTGCCGTTCTTATTGTTGGTGTGTTTTGCTTTCATTTTGTTTTTGGCCTGACATTCCATTGGAACGATACGAGTAGCTTCCATGTAACTTACATACAAAATATTATACACTAGAACAACTAAAATCCTTAGGGAAGCACCATGTCTAACATTCTCTTGATTTGATATTCAATATGTTCTTGTGGAATCATTTTTTTAAAAGATGCCGCCCGGAGAGGTTCTTTCCTAGCCTCAAAAGTTTCGAAGAGATTATTTCCCGTCTTTAAAATTGTTGGAGAGGTTTTTTTCCTATCTTTAGAAGTTTCGGAGAAGTTCAGAAGAGGTTCTTTCCTATCTTCAAAGTTAACGGAAAGGTTTTTGCCTATCTTCAAAAGTTTCGAAATGTTTTTTCTTTTATCAAATTATTCGGAGAGGGTTTCTTTAAAAAGTATCTTTAAAAGATAGGATTAAGGCTATTTCCAATAGATTCGGAGAGTCTATTTCCTATATTCAAAAGGCGCGGAAAGGTTGGTTCCAATCTGCAAAAGTTTCGGAGAAGCTTAAAAGATTCCGAAAGGTTCTTTCTTATCTTCAAGAGGTTCTTTTATAACTTCAAAGATTCTGAAAGTTTCTTTTCTATAGCTTGGTATGGATATACCCGGAAATACCCGCGAAATGAAAAAATCCATATAAAAAATATATCGGATTTCGCAGGTTGCTGTTTCGTGAGTTGGTATGGAGTTCACGCGCGAAATTGACATATCGATAACAGAGCGTTGCCACCCGACGTCAACGTGTCACGCGATAGTCGCCCGAAAGTTACGTGATAAGTGATGATTTCGAAGGTGTGAAATATACACACTACATGTGGCGGTAGATACACATATACATACAAGTGTTGTGGCGCGGTTTTCTAAATTGAGTAAAAAAACAACATAAGCATTGAAAAGGCAGATCAACTTTTAATTGACCATTGCAATTGTTAAAGGATAGTTTTCTCTGCCGGACTAATAGGCACGCCAAGAGTGGAAGCTACGGAGGCGTAACTATAGCAACTCCGGGAGGCAACGATGTGAAGTGGAAGTCATGTCGTTTTTGCCCAACTTATGCCACGACAACCTTAAATCCTCCTACGAGATTGCTGATGATGAGCGACTTTGGCCCAGCACAAAGTGATTCAATTGTGGACGACGGCGATTCCGTATGTCCAACGGATCAGTTGCATAACTTTTCAGTGGTCGGACTTGGGACTACATTGTCGCGCAAGTCGTGGACGACATCTTCTTATCTATGCCGTTCTATAAATACGTAAAAACGTGATGTCATGGCCCAGTCCATTCAGCCCTTTCCCTAGTCGTGTCCATAAAGCACCAATTGCCTATTGGAGCAAATTATTGGAAAATTACAAATAAAGTAAGGATTATTATTGTAGCAACTATTGCTGCATTGGAGGCCACCATAACTATTCGCTGTCAATTCATTTGTATTTTACCGCGAAGTTGAACTTAAAATCAAAAGAACTAGAGATGAGCATCTAATTTCGCACTTGCTATCGACTAAATAATGTGCAGATTTCGCACACTTTTCGCAAGTATCTCCATACCAAGCTTATCTCTAAAAGAATGGGAGAAGATTTTCCTATTTTCGAAAGATTCGGAGAGGTTCTTTCCTATCTTCAAAAGTTTCGAAAAGGCCAAGAACCTATTTTCAAAAGTTTCAAAATGGTTTTTTTTTTCATCAAACGATTCGGAGAGGGTTTTTCTTATCTTTAAAAGATTAGGAGAGGTTCTTTGCTATTTCCAATAGATTCAGAGAATTTTGTTCCTATATTCAACAGGGGCGGAGAGGTTGGTTTCAATCTTCAAAAGTTTCGGAGAAGTTTAAAAGATTTTGCGAGGCTCTTTTATATCTTCAAAAGATTTTTAAAGTTTGTTTCGTAACTTCAAAAGAATCAGCGATGTTATTTTTTATCTCCAAAAGAATGGGAGAGGTTTTTCCTATTTTTAAAAGATTGGGAGAGATTCTGTCTTCTCTTCAAATTTTTATTCTTATCTTCAAATGATTCGGAGAGGTTCTTCCCAATCTCCAAAATATTCAGAGAGGTGCTCTCCTATCTTCAAAAGTTTTGGAGAGGCTCTCTTCTACCTTCATGTACTATGCAAAGTCGAACGTCTATCAAACTAAAAAATATCTAAACGCATTCGTTGTTGTTTTGCGCATAGCGATAGCCGTGCGTATAGGCGCTCTCGCATAGCCCAAATCAAAGTATATTGCAACAACAAGTTTGTATGATTTCGTTCTCTCTTCAATTATAATTCAATCCGATAAACCTAGTACTAAACAGCGTCCTAGGTTGTAGAGTATATGTAATACAACTTAATACACCAAGTATGTGGACGCGTGCACCGCTAGTCCACAAGTTCAGACACTAATTTCCAAATTGGGTAATGTCTTGTGAATGTATATTGAGTTGTAATCTAAAGCCGAAGTGTTTTCTGTTATTCGCCCACTTTTTGGATTACATAGAACTCTGTTTCGAATACATTACATTGCCCAAGAATTCGGCCAAGCTTACGTAAATGAATACAGAGTAGAAATCGATACCTGAAGACTTACAGTCTTTAAAGTGTTTAGGAATCATATTGATATTGTAATAAACATTTGCGCCGCTGGGACACACCTAATTTGTGTGAGTGTGGGTCGCTGTTAGCAAAAGAGCTTAGTCCCCAATATTGCCTGAGCGCCATAGCTCATTTATGTGCCCCATACAAACTTTCTTTGACGTTTTCACCCACTTCGCGGTAAAATTTTCCAAAAAATTTTTGTTCTCAATCGGATCGGTTCTTAACAGAGAGATATACAAGAGAGACAGAGCGAGTGAGAGCGAGTCGGCCCTCTTTTTGATCTCTCTCTCTCTCTTGTCATCCCAACCAAGCATTAATAGCCCTCTAGATGCGAATATGCAAAAGTGTACAACGGCTGAATGTGCTGGCTCCGTCTCCCATTCATGTCATGTGAGGCATCCGCTCACACGTTGAGTTTAAAATGTAGGCTAACTACATGGGTAGGCGAGAGAAGCTGGACTTGGTTCTTTGGGGAGGATTTCCTTCATTTCCTTCCATAATGTTGCCTCTAATCTAAATCGGGTATTTGTTAGTTTAAGTAGTTGGTTAATATGCAAGTCACAAAAATTCCGACCCGCTCTCTCTCTCTCTCTCACCAGTTGTGGCTTTAACCCGTCTCTTGTGTGGTCTGTTGGCTTGGTGGTCGTCGTGGGCCAGGCAAAATGTTGTTTAACCAACATTTGCATTCTATGAATTTTGAATTTCCCGAAACTCGTTGGTTAAAGATATCGCCAAAGCGAGTCACGACGAGCGGGGTAACAACATGGGGTCCGACTTGGCCCAATGCTTATCTTATCACTACCTCGACGTGGGCAAACACAGCGCAGCAGGCCAACCACCACCCAGCCAAGTCGCTGACTCTGACTTATCGGTCATGGAGAAGGTGGCACTCCGTACTCCTCATGCAGCTGCAGCTGCAGTTGCAGTTACTGTCGCCGCCTCATTAGCATGGCAATGGCAATGAAAGCTTTCGGCCAGGTTTCCTTCCAACTCCCATTTATCAGCATTTTCCACACACTCGCCATGAGACGAATTCCTAAAATCGATTCGACGTTGCCGCTGCTTATACTATGTCGCACAGGGAGTTGAGACGACACAACAGTCTGGCATCCAAATGTGTTCCTTGCCGCGCACACACACACACACACACACACATCCACTCGGGGAGAGGCCGTCGAGCAACCCTTCGCACGTTTTACGTTTCGTTCGGTCTAGCGCTTTGAATTTGAACCCCCGTTTTTTCAAAGGACTAACTTCAAATGCCGAAAATAAATGCCCCTGTTCCTCTTGGCCCGCTCCCCGCTCCCGCTCCTTTATGCCGGGGGTACGCAGAGAAATGCATTCAACATAAAAAAAAAAAACAGAAACGAAGAAATTTTAATCCAAAAGCGGACCCGTATGTGCCCTATGCCTTTATGCTGCTGCTGGCTCTGGCTGTGTGCGTGCCAGGGATACACATTTTGTAAATGCCGCCCAAGGTGACCAAATGAAGGAATGATAAAGCACCACCGCGTCAGACGCCGAGAACTACCTGCTCCTGTAACCGGATGTGGCATACAGAACTTTCCCTTTTTGCGCGTAGGATCAGCGGCACAAAATTGTGACGAGATTTCCTTGCTATGTGTTGGAACAGGTGTCCTTGAATTGTGAACGAGGAAGGGGAGGGGGGAGTGGACTTTTCAGCCTGTTTGAAAATCGATTCTGCTGATTTGAAGCAAGAAGCATAGAATATCTACAGCTCAAACTACACTAAGAATTGGACTTAGATCATTTTTGGTATCGAAACTTCTTTCAAAATGAAAAAACTTTGGTTCTGGTTCGGGCAAGTCAGCGATTGTTGCGACGAAAAAACCAGGACTGACATACTTCACTGACCGCTGGCCAGTGTTTGCTCTCTTGGCACAAGCCTAGGTAAGCGTACGGCTCGTATCGGTGTTCGGCCCCCGGGGGCCAGGCGTGACAATCGCTGCTTTAAATCAGGGGTTCGGCAATGTGAGCCTAGAAGTCGACAGTCACAATTGTATGTGAGCAGAGAAAGTAGTAAAGCCAAAAAGCCTTAAGACCCAAATTATTTGCTTGAATCTTGATACAACCATGATACAACTATAAGGGTCACTAGCGTAGCAATAACAACTGAGAGCTGACAACTGCACACTCAAAACTAACAACTAAGCAGAGAGCGCATTGAGCAATGACCAAACAGCAGAGGCGGCCAAATGGAGAGGACAAAAAAGTGCGCTTGTGTTGGTGAAGAAGGGAGCTCTCTCCAGACAACAGACGTTTTACTTGCAATGCAGTGTTCACCGATTCACACAACCATAACTTCGGCTCGCGTTTGCATAAAATCACGACTGACTTCGGCTCATATGCGCTGTGGATGGCCGCCTCTGCCATACAGGGATCCCCAAGAAGAGAGGACGGCTAATGTGACTGTCTCTCTGTGACACTCAGTGATGCATGACTTTAGCAAGCATTCGGTGGGAATTGCCGTGTGTGTTCGGCCCCTGGGGATGTTACTTGCAGCTTTCAGTAAACGTCCAAATGGAGCGGACCATGATATAACGAAAAAGGTATGGCAAGCTCTCAGCTCGCTCTCTGTTTCAGCTTACAACTCAGCTTGCAAGTCTTCAATGTGTTGCGAAATGTTTTATGCACGAGCTTTCAGAAAAATTTTTTAACTTGATTGAAAGTTGAAAACTAATAGCTGATCAACTTAACTTTTTAGAATGATTGAAATTTATTCATGACTAAAAATTTTCAACTTTTAGAATGATTGAATTTTATTCATGATTAAAAATCAACTTGAATAAATTTTACTTAATTGAATATTCAACTAGACTAAATTCAACTATTGCAAAGTTGATTTTGAATTGGTAAGGTGCATGCACCTACTTGTTTGCCGTATATGGGTTGAAGAAAGCATGCCCGACGATTGGAATCTAAGTGTCCTATGCCCAATCTTTAAAAAAGGAGACCCTGCAGTTTGCGCCAACTACCGCGGGATCAGTCTCCTTCCCATTGCATATAAGGTTCTGTCGCGCATTATTTGTGAACGTCTAAAGCCGCTTATTAACACACTGATTGGACCTTATCAGTGTGGCTTTAGACCTGGTAAATCCACCACAGACCAGATATTCACACTACGACAAATTCTGGAGAAGACCTACGAGAGAGGCATCAACACACACCATCTTTTTGTTGATTATAAATCAGCCTTCGACACGCCGATAAGGTCAAGGTTTTTCGAAGCCTTGTCTACCCTTGGTATACCAGCAAAGTACGTTCGTCTTTGCATGATGACGTTGAGGATTACACAAAGCTCCGTCAAAATAGGAAAGAACCTTTCCGAACCATTTGATACCAAGAGAGATTTTAGGCAGGGCGATACCTTATCGTGTGACTTCTTCAATCTACTGATGGAATATATACTGCGCCGGTGCCCACATGCCAACAGAACGGGCGCCTTTATTTATAAAGATCTAATGCTACTCGCATATGCCGATGATATTGACATTATCGGCAAAAACGAACGGGCGGTAAGTAGGGCGTTTTCAGAGATTGAGAGGCAGTCTGAAATAATGGGTTTAGCGGTAAATGAAGACAAGACGAAATACCTAGTATCCGCGGACAAAAAGTCCTTGCGTCTTGGACAATCTGTTACAATGGGAGAATACAACTTTAAAGTTGTAGAGGATTTTGTTTACCTCGGAACGACGATAACCAGCGACAACAACATCAGTCTGGAAATCCGACGAAGGAATCCGACGAAGGATCACTCTTGCAAACCGATGCTAAGTAGCATCTCCCTAAGTAGGGAGCTCAAGAGCAGAGACCTCAAGCGAAGAACAAAATTAGCCCTATACAAGTCGCTTATCATCCCAGTCCTGCAATACGGCGCAGAAGCATGGACAATGACAGCAGCGGATGAAGCGGCGATTGGCGTGTTTGAACGAAAGATTCTTCGGAGGATTTATGGACCTTTAAAAGTTGGCGATGATTTCCGCATTCGAAATAATGACGAACTGTATGAGCTCTATGGGGACACCTGTCTGGTCAAACGCATAAAGCAACAGCGGCTGCGCTGGTTAGGACATGTCACCAGGATGGACGAAGAAGCTCCAGAAAGGAAAGGACGGAGGAAGAGGCAAGCAGGGGACTAAGATGGGATGACCAGGTGCGGAAAGATATTTCCAAGCTTGGCGTGAAAAACTGGTGCCAGCTCGCACGGAGCAGAAGCGACTGGCGGACATTGGTTGCAGCGGCCGAGACCGTCGAACGGTTGTGATGCAAGCATCGGGCCAATCAAGAAGAAGAAGAAGAAGAAAGTTGATTTTACTAGTATATGATTTTTAGTAAAGTACACTTCGTAATACGATATTAGTTACAGACTTTGTGGTAGGTGAGTTACTTAAACCTATTTACCGTGACTGACGACACAACTGTACAAGGTGTGGCAGTCGCTCAATGCTCTCTCTACACTTGACAATTCCTAACTGTGCAGTTCATGTTACAACTAATAAGGTATGGCCAGCTCTCAGCTCGCTCTCTGATTCAGCTTGCAAGTCTTCAGGAAAAGCTCTCAACTTTCATTGCTAGGTGGCTGGTCATACCTTATTAGTTGAAACTCTTTCCAAAATCTTACAGTATTCAAAGTACGAAAAAAGTCATTTGTTTATGTTTAAGAGGTTCGGTATTGAAGCGATTTGTAGTCTGGGTTAATGCAAGGCAGCAAACTTGTAAACTTCTGAAGAAGGTTCGGTCCGGACCAACTTTAACTAAGCCGATCGGTTTTCGGAACAAATGAGAGCACGGTTAGAATACAGGGTTCACCATATTGACGGACCCATCTGGCAACGCCATAACTTTTAACAAAGATGTCCCATTATTTAAAAACACCCCTCACCTTTAACGCCAAACCCAACACAAGAATAATACACACCAACAAACCCCCCCCCCCCACCCCAAATAGTTGAAATTTACATTCAACAGAACAAGTCAATTGTGAAAACTCAACGTGCTTTTAAAAATTAAAATTTGAACAAAAAATGTGAAATGGACCGGAAAAAACTAAAATTACTGTTTTTACCCCCCCTAAAATACTCAGGAGAATTAAAAAGTGGTCCTCTTCATGACGAAAAAGCCACAGTTTGTATTGGAAACGAAAACGGTCAATGGGCCGTTTTTCTTCCAACAATGAAAAATGCTGTTACCATCAACCAGGAGCGTTATCGCGACATGAACACCAATTTTATCAAGTCAATTATTAAACCGAAAGGGTGGGTGGGGTTTTTTTTATAACCCCCCCCCCCCCCCCCCCCCACACCCCCAAAAAAAAAAATTATTAACAAAAAAAAATGGAAACGGGGTGATTTAAACCGGAAACTGGGGGTTCCCACCCCCCCCCCCCCCTCCCCCCCCCCCCCCCCCCTACCTTTTTCTAGGGGGGAAGTGAAAGGTTTACGTTAATCAAGCCGTAGAAGAGCTCAAGGAGAACATTCGTGAAGAAATAGCCGCTATTCCGGCCGAAATGTTGGCGAAATCGATGGAAAATGCTGCAAAAAGGCCCCAATACGCCATCAACGCCAGAGGCGGCCATTTGACGAGCTATCAGATTCAAAAATTGATGCAAACAAAAGATTGCCAACCGCCAAATTTCTAGGTCCTTCTGAATATGGGCAACAACCAGCACAGTGACTTTCAGTTCAATTTGAAACAAGAACAACGAGATAGACGGATCCAAGTCGACGTGAATTGGTCCTCCTGTTCAGCAACACCAGCACAGTTTTCGGTCCTCTCCATTCGAAGCCGGCCAGCCATAGCTATCAGGAGCCGAAGTCAGTCGTGTTTTTATGCAAACGCGAGTGTGATTTGCAAATAAAACGGATGTAGTCTGGAGATAGCTCTCTTGTTCTTCAACACAAGCATAGTTTTCGGTCTAGATCAGAGGCGACCAAATGGAGAGGAGGTGAACAAGAGAGAGCTCTCACCAGACTATAGCCGTTTTACTTGCAATGCAGTGACTTCGACTCGTGTGAGTTAAGGATGGCCGGCTGTATGGTGGAATTGATAAGGTGAAGCCAAACGAGAAAGCGATCTCTGGTTGCAGGGCCAAACGGCCAGTGCATTGTGAAAGCTACAAACGAGCGCCAAACAAATGTTCTGCCGCTCTCTTTCTATCTTACAGGCATACAGAGGCTCACGACTTCACCTTTGCTCTCTTGGCCTCAGCTTCGGGATGCGTTCGGCTCGTGTATGTGTAAATAGTGAATAGTTTCTTCGGCCCCTGGGGGCATCCGGTGACGCTGATTTAGAAGGTTCGAGGTAGCAACACTTTACCAATTCTAGACTGTAGTTCCAAGTCCCTTGGGGAGGAGTATGCTATGTGTTAGTGTTTAAAATGAATCCAAACCTGGTCATTTGCCAGAGGCCGTTCCGTTAAGTGCGTGGTAGGGTTCCATCGATTTGATTGCAAGGCAACATTTTCCAATTGGGTGGCTTCTATACATATAATCAAATGCACGCACACACACACACACACACATAACGGAATATACGCACTTTGACGCATACGCACATTTAATGCAAATTTAAGCAGTTAGCAAGCAAGTAAAACCGTTATGTGTATGCAGGGATACATACAGAGATATGTATATAAATGCGTTGATGCTGATACATAATGCAGGCAATATAAATAATTGCAGTAGTACATAGGCCTGTGCATGTGCATGTGTGTGTGTGTGTGTTGCATAACCACATTTGCTGTACATATATATGTAGGTGCGTATCTGCAATTGCCACTGCAACGCAGGCTGCACATTTCATTGCAATTGCCTTAGTATGGGCCCTTTTGTTCATTATACACACCCACACACACACACACATTAAATCAATAAGACAAAGAATTCAAATTTTTACATATTTAGTTTTTATTTTTCCTTCTTCGTCGCCTTCTTTTCTTCTCTTCATCTACAACAAAAATATATTTAAAAATTCAACTTAAATCTAGAAAACTTTCGGAAAAAATAAACAAACATATTTCCCCACTTTCAAAAATAAGGCATATAAATATTGCAGTTTAACAAAAAGTTTCTAAATTTCTTCAAAGGGGGAGGGGGATGGGGGAAGGGAAAACCTGACTTAACATAAGTTTACGTGTTTTTTTAGCATTTCTTATAAATATATTTTTTATATCACAATAGAAAAAAGAATTAATTTGCATATTCTTTTCAATCGTTTTCAAATGTTTAGGTTAAACTTACTTATAAATTAAACAATGAAAAAATGTACAGAATTTGCTTATTTCGTTTTTGTTATTTGACTAAATTGTTGTATGGATATTGACCAAAAGTGTTTAAGAACTATCGTATTAAATTTAAGAATTTTCATTAGGTGTCTACTATTAACAGGGGGTTGTTTTTTTTTTCTTTGTTTTTTTTCTTTTTCTTTTTTGTTAACTAAATTAAACGGCATAACTAACGACGCTGTACTAAAACAAATACGAAACAAAACAAAACACAAAAAACAAAAAGAAAAGAAGAAAATTTATATTAGAACAAAAAGCAGCTCAGCCGCCGCCTGGTCAACAAACAAAGAGCAAACGACGACGACGACGAGGCTGAAGTCAAAGTTGCCAAGTTTCCGAAAAAGCTTAAAGCTGACTGAGGGGCAGCAGCGCAGCTGTTGTATTGTAGTTGTTGTTGTTGTTGTTGCTGTGGCAATGGAGGACGCTGGCTTTTGTAGCCGAAGCGTGAATTAAAATAAACTATTTAAATTTATTTGCATCTGTTTAACTGCGGCCTGCATGGAGCTGTATGTGTGTGTGTGTGAGTATCTCTCCCTCTCTCTTGCTCTCACTGACTCAACTCTCATGAGACTTATCGCGCGTCTCCATCGCCATGCACTTTGTTGCTGTCGGCCATAGCTATAGAGCTGCATTTGTTTTATTTTTCTCGTTTTTTTTTTTTTGTTTTATCGCTGCATGCGTGTAAGCCGACGCCAGTGGCTCGCCCCCCTGTCGCCTGGGCCCCCCTGCCAATAAACTCCCCTGTAGGAACCTGCAGCACACACAACACACACACACACAGACAAAGTCAGCTCCGTGATGCCGCCGCACAGTGGTTCGATTCAACTATTTTTTTGGTTTGATATCTTACAACCATATCATATGAAAACTCAGACAAGTGACAACAAAGGAACTGCCTAAAAAATTCTCATAACACTTTTCACACCAAAGGCCATATTTTTGTGAGTTATTTTTATATTGGGTTTTTTTTTTTGCAGTTGCTTTGTTGAGGTGCATACTAAGCTTAGAGCTAAGTTCACACAGGCAAATATTTTGACAATTTTTTTGTATGAAAATTGTATGAAAATTTGGCTATATATTAGCCAGCATTTCAAGAAATTTTTATGTCATTTCAGTTTTTTCGACTCCTCTTACTGATTAAAATAGTCACAAGTGCGCTCGTTTTCCGATCCGAAATGACTCTTTCGTCGGAAGAAAATCGTACCCTAGCCGCGACTCTTCCGAAAGAGTCTTTTAAGACTCTTCTAAAGGACTCACTTATGACTCGCCCTTCCGAATCATTTTCGAGTCGTATTACCTATGAGTTTCGACTCGAGACCAAAAACAATCATTATTCTATCACCCGCGCGATCAATTTTCGATTCCTTTACGTTTTGTTAGTCTTATTTCCATGAATCACATTTTAAGCATATGCACAATTCATTTCCGAGTCTTCTTTTAATCACCAATCTCTTTTTAATCAGTAAGACGACTCGAAAAAGACTCCTCAAAGTGATTTTTGTAAAAACGATCTTCCAAATGCTGGCTGGGATATGCCCATATTTCATCAAATTGTTTGTGATTGGAAATATATTTGTTGTTTTAAGTGTTGCAAAATCTGCAATCATGGCTATTGGGACAACTTTTTATCCAAATTTCCTAAAAATTTGTCTAATTAGTTGCCTGTGTGAACTTAGCTTAAATAAAGCTTTAAGAATATTGCTCAAGAAGTATCAGAATTGTCTGTATCTAAGCCCTTTAGTGAGTATTAAGCGAATTTTTCATTTAAAGCTCGTTTCTTTTTCTTGTCTGCGAGCATTAACTCTCTTACGAATGTTTAGCGAATGATTAGCGAATGTTCCAAAAGTGCTTGATTATCCTGCTCCCTTTACAAATGCCTAACTTGACTTTGGGGCTTTAAAATACTGGCTTAAAATGGTTCTATTCCGTTTTTGTGTAATTACATTTCCGAACCCCGGGGCTGTAAACATACAAAAACCTTTGACAATTAGCGGTAGAAGTTACAAGCTGTACTAGATAATCGAAAGCGGATAAGTCAGTTTGATGTAAAAGATTGCAATTTTGAATCATCGAACCAAGCTTGACTGGGAATATCGAAGCTATACTCTGCTCTACTATATTATCATGTCTTTGGAGTCGAACAGTGGAAACGCAGCCTAATAAATAACGTTATTTTTAAGGTTGCAAAAAAGAGGTTTCTTTTAGAGATGAAAACCAGTTACGATTTTAGCATGAGCTGTTAACAGAAGTATTCAATAGAAGAACACTCAAAAAACAACTCGTTCTAACAAGCCCCTCTGCCATGAAAATTAGGCTGCCTTCACACTGTTCGACACATGCCCATAATAAAGGATAGTAACCCTGTAAATTTTAAATTTGATAGCTTTCAAATTTAACCTAAAACCGTTTTTTCTGATTTGCACTCTAAATCACACAAACTTTTCCCCAAGTGGAAGATGAGCACATGACAGTATGACTGTATTTTTCTCCCTCTGACCCGCAGTGATGCATGACTTCGGCAAGCATTTGGTGTGAATTGCCGATTATGTTCGTCCCCTAGAGGCTATGGCTGCTGAACTCTATTCTAAATGTTCTTGAAATAAAGAAAGTTTAACTCGTTTGGAGAAAAATTGTTCTTAAAGTGAGAAAGCCCGTTCTCACCCTACTTTTGTGCTCAACTTAAGTACAATATTCCTGCATTTTGTACTCTTTGTGTGTGTGTTACTAAGTGAAGTTACTAAGCTAGCAGACTGTCTATGGCAGAACCTTTCGAGTCTAAATTAATTTCAGGCTCAACATTTTGAGTGTAAACCGGAATAATATTACTTGATAAGTTCTAAAATATGTTTTGATGATAAAAAAGAATATAAATCTTTCACATTTCAAAGGAGATTTGCCTTAATTCATTAGTTACGGTTCGCGGATGGGTTTTAAGCATGGCTGTAGCCTTGGTTGGAAAATATCGAATCGAATTCAAAAGTTATGTTATGGGAGCTATGTAGGATAGAATGGTTACTCGACTCAAAATTGAAATACGAATTGGATTTTCATGGACAGCTGCAATAAATAGTGTCTAGTGTCAGCTTACGGCCGCGTAGGACACCAATACAACCATAACCTCCAGAACTAAAAAAAACTACTGATTTGAGTGTTTGTGCTTATTCACGAACTTATTCGTCCCCATTACCAAACTTCTTCTACAAACTTATCTATTTTAAATATTTAGCTAAATTTAGTGTAATTTTTTTCCACCTTTTTCTACATCCAACTAGCCACTGTGCCTGCTTTGTTGTGTGTGTGTCTCACTGTCTACGTCCCGTCCCGTCCCCGACCCGACCCTGTCTCTTGGCTGTGTGTTTCATTGTTTGCTCTTTGTTGTTGTTTTCTGCTTCTCTGCCTGTTTCTACTTGATTCGTACAGCGTGTGGTATGGCAAACGAAAGCTATGAGTTTTCAGTGTATCTTGTTTTCTTTCCACTCCTTCTCCTTCTCCGTCTCTGCTATCTGACTTTGACTTCCCTTTCCTTTCCTTTCCTTTCCTTAACGTTCCTTTCCTTATCCCAGCTCTGTAATTACGTGCCTGGGCCAGACACGCAGGTAGAGCACTAAAGTCACACGCACACAGTTTGTGGTCCTGGTCCTAAGCCTTCTGCTTCTGCTGTTGCTGCTGCGCCTCCGCCTCCGCACAGGCATTGCAGTCATGATGGACGCATCATCTGACCAGCCACAGACCCAAATTGAGCTTCTGCAGCTTGGGCAGCTTCATGATGATGTCAATGCCCTTGGAACTTAACTGTGTGCAGCCATAGAGATCAATGGTCTTCAGATTGTTCAGATCCTCGGCCAGTGTCTGCAGTCCCTTGTCCGTTATCCGACTGCATTGGCCAATGTTCAGATTCTCCAGCTCCTGCAGGCTTTTGGCTATCTTCAGCATGCCCTGATCCGTGATCTGGCATTGATTCAGCGACAGCGATCTCAGTTTGTACAATCCCTGGGCTATGTGCGTCAAGGCCTGATCGCTGATCTTGTCACAGAAGCTCACGTCCAGAGAGTTGATGCCGCTGCCACCCTCGGTCAAATAGGCCATGCCTATGTCCGAGATGTTGTCGCAGGAACGGAGATTGAGCTGCTCCAGCTTGGGCATGCGGGCCAGATGCTTCAGTCCACTGTCCGTTACCGACACGCAGAAGCTGAGGTTAATGGACTTTAGTGAGGTGAGACCTTGTGCTATATGACCCAGAGCTTCGTCGCTGAGCCGCTGGCAATCCTGCAGGCCCAGGTACTCCAGCTGCAGGTTGCCCTCCGCCGTTTCCCGACTAAATCCGGCCAGGTGTCCGATACCCTGATCGCTGATATGCCAGCAGGAACGCAGATTCAGGTGCTTCAACTTTTTCAGACCCCACGCAATGAGCAGCAGCCCCGTGTTGGTGATATTACAGCAGCCGCCCAGCTCCAGGGTCTCCAGATTCCTCAAATGCTGGGCTATCCGACCCAGACTGGTGTCGGTGATCTGTTTGCAGAGCGAGAGGTCCAGGGTCTTCAGATTGGGCAGGTCCACACTGAAGGCATGGCCCAGATTCATGTCGGCCACGTTAAAGCAACCGCTGAGATTTAGCGAGGTAAGAGCCGGCACTCCCAAAACCAGATCCTTAAGCGAACGCCTAAGCGACAAGATCTGCACCTTCTTGATGCCGCGCCTGACCAGACAATTGAACAGGCTGGGACTGGAACGCTTTAGATGCAACTTGGCCTCGACTCCTTTCCACACACTCTTGGCATAGGCGGCATCTCGCCAGGCGGTACAAACCTGAGCGGCCCGGCCCAAATCTCTTACAGGCAAATGCTCGAATATCTGCTCGAGCAGCTCCGGGAACAGATTGCTGATGTGGGTACCCTCGATGGGAGGCGGACTTTCCGGCGAGGCGGGTCTATGCTGATGATGCAGATGATGGTGATGATGATGGTGCTGGGCATGGGCGGCTGCCGCCGCCGCTGCTGCGGCTGCCGCAGCCGCATGCTGCAGGTAGAGCGCTGGGGGCAAAGTCTGCAATTGTGGACGATGATGCAGAGCATAGGGCGTGAAGCGCAGCAGGTGGTGGGCACTGCTGCGTGTAAGGCCGGGCAGCTCAGTCTGTTGGTAGAGTTCATCCATGCCCCAAGCGGCGGCGGCAGCAGCAGCGGCAGCGCCCCCACTAGGAGCGGCTGCATTGTTGACTCCCGGACCGCCGCCGCCGCCACCGCCACCGCCACCTCCGCCTCCGCCATGATAGTTGGTCAGAGCGGCTGCTGTTTGTAGGGAAATGGTGGTCTGATGATGGAACGGCAGCAGTTCGGTATTGGTGGCCATTCTAAGCTGCTTCTGCCAAATCTCTCGTAGGTTGTTGTTTATTTTGTTCGCAGTTCTTGGTTTGTTGGGAGTTTCAACTTTATAACTGCGGCATTTTTTGCCTTAATTTTCACGTCTTATGCACTTTTTTCTTTTCTTAAACTTGAAGCACTTGGCCTTTTGGTCAGAACTAAAGCCAGAATAGGGAGATGGATGTGGTTTAAATTGTTAGAGAGATCCCAAAAACGCAAAATTTTTATTACGTGTGCAAATTGTTTATGGTTTTAGTGAATTAGAGGAGGGTGAGATTTTGCGCACTGAACCATTGTGAGAAGGATAGGAATATTGTGAGAAGGAATCTCTATCTCAGTTAGCTCGGGGGGTTGGGTAGAAAGGGGTTTTTCTTCTAGTGTAGTTTGTACGGGTCTAGGAACATTGAACATAATCATATGGGAATTTTTATTTTTGAAATGTTCTGTTCCTCAGGGCGCAGAAAATTCGTAATAATTTCCAGTTACCGTAATGGAAAAGCAAATTTCCAAATTTTAAGGTTTAATACTGGCGCCGTGGGTTTAAAGTTTCTTCATTAAATTTCAATTTCCCCTTTTTCATTTTACTTTATCGTAGAAGTAACCTTTGAGATGCCAAACATTGTTGTTGAATTTAAAATCTATTTTTAAAAATATTTTATGCAAAGCAAAAATCAGGATAGAGGACTCGAATACCATTTATTTGACTGGCACGTTGCGGGCAGAGCTGCACTCAGCAAATCTACCATATAGAAAAGATGTCTTGCAAAATATATGAGGACAAAAATGCTCATTGAGGGACTGCCTAAACCGCACAAATTGATGGTGTATTGAAATTATTCGGGCTTACCATGCAACTAGGAAAGAAATGTGTGCAGAAGCTTAAGAAGACTTAATGATCAATATGTGGAAAAAATGTCGCTATAATGATTTGTACCGCCGAGAAAGAAATTTTATGGACTATTTGAAAGGCATTTTTGATATCGCTTCATAAAATTCAATAGAATTGAGTTCTGATCCTGAGGGGCGTGAAACTAGTGGAGGACTTCGATGGGCGTTGTACAAAACGCGATCCATGCATCAAAGAGCACAGACAAGCTTATCCAAATAACAAAATAAATACTTTTATAAATAAATATACCCTTTTTTAATTTATTTTTAATTTTTTTGCCGGCCATTTGCATCGAAGTTTTTCACCAGCTAATTTTTGTGGAATGATTCGTAATGAAAATACATGTTAGTTTTGGTTTGGTGTTCTGCTCATATCTATATCCATGATTAGTTTAAGACCTTGAAAGCAGAGCGATTAAATTTGCTTAAAATTTTATTTTATTTTTGGACAATCAATTTATATAGCGGAACATGGAATGTTCGGGCACCACTTAATTTCACGGTACACCGAGCCTGCAGCTTTAATTCAGACACAGCATTGATAGTTTCTGGCACAGCAACCGTTTTTAAGTTCAACAACAACGTTTGGCATCTCAAAGGTTGCTTTAATGAAAAAGTAAATTGAAAAAGGGGAAGTTGGAATTTAATGTTGCAACTTTTTAACCCATATTTGGATTTTATTATGGTAACTAGAAATTATTACGAATTTTTACGCATTGAGGAACAGAAAATTTTGGAAAAATATTTTTCATTAAGGGACGTTTATTCTAAAGGACATCCTTTTACACTTTTCTCTCCTGGGGGTTGGATGTTGGCGCCCCCTCTCTCCCTTTTTTTTTTTTTTTCGGGTGTCCAACACATTACTCCTGTGGAAATTGGGAATATAGAGAGATTTTTGTATTTGTATGTTATTGGTATTTTTTTTTTTTGTGGTGTTGGTTGGAGAAGGGGGAGAATTAGGTTGTTGTTTTGGGGTATTGCGCCCCGATGGAATAGATTTCTTCTCTTCTTTTTTTAGTTCCAATCCCGTGAGGGGAAAAAGTCAACCACTCCTCTCTTCCAACGAACTCTGTTGTTGGCCGTCGCTTTAAGTTCTCGCCAGGTCTTCCCAATGCTTTCTGCTTCTCTACCAACAGTCCTCCTCCAAGTTTCTTTGGGTCTGCCTGGTGTCCGGCCGAATCCATCCAACGGGTTCCACTCCATTGCCTTCCTAGCGATATTGCTCTCACTTTTTCGCAATGTATGCCCTATCCAGTTTTGGAGGTGTTGATTTTGAGTCCTGCCGATTTAGCTGAGGTGCCAAGTTCGGCCAACGCACTTGCCAGGTCGCTTAGCCTATTTGCCAGGAGGCATATATCGTCTGCATAGTCCAGATGCCGCAATGTGGTTGTCATTGTCCACATGATGCCGCTGTTGTTGGGTGCACTGTGCACTGGGCGCTGTCGTATGTCGCTCTAATGAGGGAAATAAGTTTTTCCGGTATCCCCCTCCTTCTCAACCCTTGCCAGATGCACTCCCTGCTTGCGCTGTCGAAGGCTTTCGCGAAGTCTACGAAAGCCGTGTGAAGGTCCGCTCTGTATTCGGTGCATTGCTCGAACAGGATGCGGACAGTGTTAATATGATCCCTGCATTAAGAACCTTTTCTGAACCCGGTTTGCTCTTCGCCTATGGTGTCCATAATGGTGGCGATCCAAAATAATTCTTGCTATGAGCTTTGAGCCGGCTCGAGGTCAACCTATTAATTCACAGATATTAACTACAACATTTTGGAATATCAGTGGTATGTCCGTACAGCGCTGTTTCGAATATCACCACAATTCTTTTGTTGCTTTTTCCCCACTTCTTTGGGGGCAGACTTATAGAAAAGCTGATATGTATGTCTAGCCAATGGTAAGAATAATCACTAGTAGTCAGCCAAACAGGCTTTCGATATCGTTATCTTAACGAGCTTTTCTGTCCTTCTTGTGTGGGAATCTTTTTAGTTGTAGCCTTCTTACAATTTCAATCTAGCTTTTTTTTGTCAATTACTCATCACTGTTGCAGAGCAAAACAACAGCGCTCTCTCTCTCTCTCTCTGTCTTAACATTTCGACATTTCCCTGTATGGGTGTGCTAGAGAAGGAGACAGAGAGAGAGAGAGGGCGAGTTCAAACTCTAGTTTAGCTAGACTAGGCTTTGGTTTCATCTTAGTCTGGCTGGAAACTCTATGGTTAAGGCGGTTTACAATGTGTTCAGGTTCTTCTATACAAAACTCATAGCTCTCAATGCCAAACTCCGACGCATTTGCTGTTGCATTCCAAAGTCGAGCAGGTACCTGTCTTGCCTCTTTATCTGCACTGCATCGGTATGCGTGTGTGTGTGTGTGTTTGTATCTGCGATCGTTCGCTACCTGCGAACGCACAATACAATCCCGGTTTCCAAGAAAATATTAACGATAACTCCAGAAACGTTGCCGCACACACACACACACACACACAGGGAGAGCCTGGGATGCACAAAAGCCGTGAGGGAACAATAGCGGAGCAGCATTGTTATTGATACTAGGAATGCAGTGCTTAGACACATGTGTGTGCCCTGGGTATAAAACTAGCCCCTAAAAAAGAAACAAGCCTTAAAAAAGGGACGGAGGAAATCTGTGCCGCTACCTGACCCAGAACACCCGCACCCTAGTCGAAGACTTCTTCTGATTCTGAAAATGGAAAATGCCCTCGCTGATTTCTCAAAAAAGGGACCTCACTCGTACAGTCATTATCCTGCAGCAAGATCAAGGCGTGCGGCCAGCTTTTCTTTCTACCTGTCAAACCGGTTTCCCCTGTCAAAAGGGCCCAATCCCACTTTTTGGACGTGTCAAGGCGTCGCTGGCCAAGGTATATAAAAATAATCTGTTCGCTGGAACTCGTACGTCCTCGTCGTCGAAATATAGTGCGGCACAGATAATAATCGATTGGGTTTTGGCTGCCTCTTTTCTTTCCTCTCTTCTTTTTTTTGCGTTTCGCGCACTATGATCATCATCATCATTAAGGCGGTGGATGAGGCAGGTAGGTGGAGGCGGCAGCGGAAAAGGTGCAACACGCAATAGAGGCGAAATCTGTGGGTAGGGGAGATCGATCAGCCCACGCTAGAGCAAGTGCAACAAGCCCAGCAGATGACAGCTGAAAGGTTGCCACTGAATTTGGATGAGAACATTTATTGAAGAAGCCTCCGAAAGCTTCTATGTGGGGTTACAGCTGGACCAGTTTTGACCTAGGTTAGTGAAAATGGGATTCAGGGACTAACATTTTCTAAAATCGGGAGAGTTAGGCTGCCTTCACACTGTTCGACACATGACCCATGACATCTAGAAGGTCTTCATTTCCCCATGAAATTCTATGAATTTGACAAGCTATTCAAATTTAAAACCTAACAAAAAGCAGGACCACTAGACTATCATGTCTCATGTGTCGAACAGTGTGAAGGCAGCCTAACACTAACGGAACTGTAGTATCTGGCACTAACAAGGCGGCCATGGAATGGTGCTGTCATTCCCTGAATTCGATCTGTGGGGAAATGTTGTAAAATTGTTTTGTTCTATCTGGGCTGCCGAACGATACGGAGCTAAATAAATATAATTAAATTGTTAATTATATTCGCGTTCGTTTACTGGAAATACGGGTTAATACAGGAACTTTAGAGGCTCTTGAGACCAGTTTGATTAGCATTTGACCGGAATATGTCTACAATTCCGACGAATTTAAACCAAAGTTAGTGAAAAAGCGGGTTATGGATTCCTTGGAGCCTGTATCATATTTCTGCAAGCCGACGTTTTCCTAAAATCGGTTCTTAAGAGGCTCTTAAGACTTATATTCGAGTATATGAACTGAGTCTGTCAATTACTTCGACAAATTTCGACCTAGATTAGTGAAAATGAACCGTATATATTCCTTGGAACCTGTATTTTTTTCTTCAGGAAACCGATATTTCCTAATGTCGGAACTTAAAGTACCTTTCCGAGTCTTAAGAGAAGTAAAAAGAGAAGATTTAACGGATTTTTTCAAGTTCGGCGCGTTATTGTAAAAATTTGTGTATTGCCCATCGCTAGCCACTACTTTTTATACTTTGTTCGTCCGTCTGTCTGTCCGTCTGCCTGTTTCTACGCAAACTAGTCTCTCAGTTTTTAAGCTATCGAGCTGAAACTTTGCACAGAGTCTTCTTTTTACTGCACACTGCTAATACATCGGAACCGACCGGATCGGATGATTATAATGATAGCTGCCATAGAACTATCGGTCGAAAAATGGGTTTTAGTGAGAAAAACTTTTTTGTTTTTAATGTTAACGTCTCCCAACTCAGCGTTTATTCATATTATATGCTTTCACACAGATTTGCAAGTTTTGGTCAAAGTACCATAAAAACCATCGGTCGGAAAATGGGTTTTATTTAGAAAAATTGTTGATTTTAATGCTGGCGTTCTGAAACTCTAATATATTAAAACATTTGCAAGGGTATAAAAACTTCGGCACAGACGAAGTTAGCTTGGCCTTCTCGTTTTTATCTTTCAGGGAATTTTCGGATACCATCTCGAAAAAACGATATGTCTTTTGATGCGATCCACTAGTCGATCCAGTTTTGGAGTTGTTCAAAGGAGCGAAACTGCAGATTCTCAAGGGACCGAATGTAGAAACGACGTCAGAGGCCACAAGTACGAAAGCTGTGCTCTCTGTGGTTTGTACATAGCTTTCGTCGTCGATGACGAGACGAAATCAAATAGTAGTCAGAAGGGGCAATGTGTAGGCTATACGGTGGGTGGGGTAGTAGTTTTGACCTGCTGCGCAACATGTGGCCGAGCTTTGTTATGTTGCAATATTACCTTTTCGTGCCTTTGCTCGTCTTCTGGTCGTTTTTGCTTCAATGCTCGGCTCAAACGCATCCATTGAGTTCGGTAGAGTTGCCCTGCGATGATTTCACCCGTTTGTAGCAGCTCATAGTACACCACGCCCAATTGGTTGCATTAAATACAGAGCATAACCTATCCACCGTAAATATTCGGGAGGACCGTATGATTTTAAGCGCTGGGAGCATGTTTCCCGTAAGCTTCTTCCAGCATTCGATAGCCTTCAGCTGCATTTTTCCTCAAATGTAAGCATAAAAGTAAACTTTCCCGCAAATTGTGTTTCATTGGCACAAAAGTTGACATATTCGGACCACACAAAAACTATGTTGTTTACACTTCAGCGAAACGACACATACTGCAAAGGAAAACCTTATGATGAGGCTTCAAAATGAAGTTGGTTGCATCATTGTCCGATTCAATTTAATACTAGTTACGCCATCTCTTAAGAATCCTATAAAACTTTATTGTACAGTTAATATATGACCTGAAACTGTTGTGGATCGACGACTGTTTCTAAATTCGAAACTTAAGATACCTTTTCCGTGTCTCAAGAGGTTCTAAAGAACAATACTCCAGAATATAAACTGAATCTGTAAAAAATTCCGAGAAATTTCGAACTAATTTAGGGAAATTTTACGTTATCATTTCCTTCGATTCTGTTGTAAACTTCAACAAGCCTACTTTTCCTAAGTTCGCGACTTAACGTACATTTTCCGGGTTTTAAGAGATTTTAAAGACCAATGTTTAAGTATAAAAACAAAATCTGTCAATAATTCCGACAAACTTCGACCTAGGTTAATGCAAATGTACGTAATGGATTCCTTAGAACCTATTTTGTACCAATTTTTTTCTAAAATCGAAACATAAAGTATCTTTAACGGGCCATGAGAGGGTTAAGACCGCTAAATGAGTATATAAACAGAATCTACCTATAACTTTAACAAAATAACGATCTAGGCTAATCAAAATGGACGCTATGGGCACCTTGGAACCTGTATTATGCTTCTACAAACCGACTTTTTCTGAAATCGCAACAAGACGGGCCATGAGAGGGTGCATAACCACTCTGAAAACAAATAAACGAATATATTTCGACCTAGGTTAGTAGAAATGACCGTTATGGATTTCTTGAAACCTATTTTAAGCTTCTACAAACCTGCGTTTTCAAATTCGGAAAGTAAGGTCACAAGGGTTGTCTGTATAGCTGTTTCAAAGACCTTCCGGATCAGAGAACAAGTAACCCCAGTTATGAAAATCGAAAATAAAAACGCGGTCAGAGGCCACAAGTACGAAAGCTGTGCTCTCTGTTGTTTGTACATAGCTTTCCTTTCCCAGTTTAACTGTTTCTGAAGCGCTTACTCTTGTGCAAAGCTCATTCATACACTCCCTTTTGATTTTTTCGCACAGTTTCAAAAGTTAGTTTAGGTTGAAATGTCAGGGAGCAATAAATTCATTCTTCAAATAAGGATCATAGGACATTCAGTCTGTATGGATGAAAAAGCTCTAGTAAAAAGGCATACAATCGGAGGGCGAAAGACCTTGAGATTAAAGGCAGGGCGAATTTGAGATCTCCAAGCTTGGTGTGAACAACTGGAGCCCGCTCACACGAAACAGTAACGACTGGGTTGCGAAAGTCACCGACCAGAAGCGAGATGGTCTCTTTTAGAAATTGGATCGTATTTAAGGATCTATGAACATTCTGTGTTAATCTGAACATTATTAGAGTAAATGGCAAGCGCCATGAGGGCGTCCTGACTATCTAAAACATTTCTAAACTGATTACAAAAAGAACACAAAAGAAGTTTAGGAGTAAGTTTCTCATTCTCTCACTTCGCTTCCATTTCTCTAGCTTGCTTGGTTCAAACATTTGATCGAACTGCATACACCCCTATGCTCTATGAATAACAAGTTCTAAACGATGTCACTCAAATTGAGCCAGATTTGAATGTACAACAAATTATGCCTTTAGGTTCTGTAAAAGAAAGTAAACAAAAGGCGCCGCCATAGAGTCCAATTTGTACCCGCATTTGCGGTATGCTCTCATACTGACCTCTTGCAGTGGATGTCGCTAGGCTTAACAAAACGAAAGGGTGTGAGCCAGTCAACACAATTTATTGTGATCGAAATCAGCCAACCCACCATTAGCGATGTCAAGCTGAGAAATGATAAGGATCCATTTCATCAGGGGAAACTATAGAAATTCATACCGCAAAAGGCGAGTTGGACAGAGCCACTAAACCCCGCAAACTACACCAACCTTACATGATACCTTCTTCATAATAATCTTCAATCTGTTGCCACCATCTCTCTTGTGGTTCTCGCCCACATGACCCCTGGGCGTGTCCTGCAGCTGAGCGCTTGAAGCGGTCAACAGAAGATGAACACGCACAAAGAAATTGCACAGCTAAGGACCTGCCACTTGTCCAGCTCTCAGAAACAGTTCTCACTTTATGCCACATCACTTGCACATGACAATCAGGCTACTTGGAAAAAATAAAAACCAACTGTAAATCGAAACCGGATTGGGAAGGCTGTCGATGTCGACTCACACTCGAGGGTTGTCAGCTTAAGTGCAAAGTTCCGTTTCAGCTCAATGGCATTTCGTGCGAAGGTACAGTGAAGTGAGGGGGGGAAGGCAAAGATCAGGGAAAATCCAGGAAAAACACTGGGACAGCTTCAAAATTTTGTTAGAAGAGAAAACATGGAAGTCTAGATCGACGGGTTTAGCATTTCACAGATTTGTACTCAAAATTGCAAGTAGGCTTTGGTTCTTGTATGTAATTAAAGTCAAAAACGACAGTTAATTTGATTGAATTGAGAACAAAAGTCCTTGAATCAAATACTTTTCGTATTTAAAGTCAGACGAAAAGTTTTAGAAAACAAAATCGAAATAGTTTTATATCAGAGCTGAAAATGTAAAACGAAATGACATTTTACATATATCTTTTCTCAAGTTTCTCTTTGCTCAATCAACGAGATTTTTGTGAATTTTTTTCTAAGGGTCACTTTGCTGGGTAGAAACTCCCTAAAGGGTGTGCCTCGGTAAACTGCGATTAAAACTTAGTGTAGAGCGTGAGAGAGTGACAACAGATATTGTTTCTGACGTCTGTTTATATATGTTTCTGTGTGGAAGACTCTTTTACTTAAGTTCTGTTTTTGCATGTTCGCTTTGTGCTAAGTCTTAGCCTTCTGTCGCTTTTGTATGCAACGAAAGAGATCAGTAGTAACATGTAAATGTAAAATTTAAATGTAGTAGTGCTTTAGAACTTGATGGGCTTAAGCCAAAAGCATTTGGACAAATTTAATGTGCTTTTTCTTTGTTTGATGAATGTATGGGGGTTGAGTTTAGTATTTATTATACTTTACATAAGAATTTTAAATCAAGTAAATTGGGATTGAAAAAAATGGCACGTGTTTTGGGAGGTTCAGTAAGAGCGAAACTCTTTCCGAAAAGAAATTTGATTTGAATATATAATACTTAGTAATTGATTATCCGTTCTCTATACTCAGTTCTCGAAACTCAGTACTTGATACTAAATACTCAATACTTAGTTCTTGATACTCAGTAATCAATGCTTACTATTATACATACAACTCAACTGCTGCTACGGCAAAAGCGGCTGACTTTGCAAAGACAAAGGCGTACCCAAAAGAATCTGTTGCAAAGACAACATTTTTATGGTATAGTCGAACGTTTGTAAAAGATTTCCGGTCCTCAATTAGGAATTTTGTGCTTTGTGAAAGATTCCGGTCTAAAAATGCACTTAAAATATGCATTTTGTGCTTGAATCAAGTATTTTCTTCCTGATACTTAATTTTTTTCTGAGTGTACTTAAACTAGGTTTTCAAAGAAATAAGATTGGAATATCCCTTCCCACAACAGACTTGAAATTCAACAACAAAAGCAACAAAAATGTTTTAAAATTGCACAAAAGAGTGCTACAACAACAATACATCTCTTACCTTCGCCGCCTAAAGCGTCGCAGAGTAGCGCTTCTGGTATTTTGCCACTTGGTTTCAATGCTTTTAAATAATGTTCCCATCCAATCCAAACTTCAATCGATTTTTTTTAGAACTTTCGTAGTATGTTAGAAAATCTGCTTTCAGGTAAAACTTCGTTTAGTCTTGAGTTGGACCTTTAAAGAAAATTGAAATAAAATAATGTAAACAAATGAAATCATAATCTTCCTAGGGCCGAGTTCACATCTTTTAAATAAAACTTTCTGTCACATAAACTTAAAAATAACAAAGTGAAATGTAAGTTTATCCAACACATAGCATAGAAGTCTATCTAGAGGATGTGACATTGGCCCTTAGAAGCACAGTAAAGAGAGACGCGTTTATGTAAAATGTTCCTTTATTGTTGATGTAATTTTAAATGCTATACTTGTTGTATATCTTTATATTTATATCTTTATATTTATATCGTAAGTAGATGTCAGTTGTGTGTTTTGTTTTCTGAAAAAGTTCGTTTCAATTCAATGTTTTCTGTTTGTTTAGTTCTTAAAATTCGTTTACGCTATGACTTTAAAATACTCGTACATACACACACATAGGTAATTCTAGTTACTAATTATTTAAAAAACCCAGACCCAACTATGCTTCCTTTTTACTAGGTATTATATGTATATATGTATATGGCTACGGAAGGGCAGTTCAACTCAAAGCAAAGTTGGTTTCTAATAATAATAATAATAATAGTTGTTAGGATGTATATGTACATGCTTGCTAGGAAGTGGCTTGGTGTGTGTGTGTGTGTGGTTGGTTTGTATGCTAAAGCATTATTTTTGATTTGAATTTGATACATGCGCATGATACTAAGTGCTATATGAACTATATTTAGCTTATAAATGAATATGTATGTGTAGTATTGTTTAAACATTTCGTTGAATCTAGTTCAAATGGATATTCTTTTTGTTCATCTAAGGCGCAACCCAGTTGAGGGCTTGGCCTGTTCGGCGAACCGAAGTTTTCAATGTGGTACGTGCCTAAGTTCTAAATTATGCTAAGTCAATGGTTCGCTGGTTGTGGGTGTGTGTGTGTGTCTGTGTGTTAGCGGGGTTTCCAGCCAACAACCATTACGAATAAGTAAGCCGTAAAAAAACAAAAAATTAAAATACTTTAATGGGGTTATATCACAGGTACATCTTAGACTTTTTTTCCATTTCAAAATGCAAGCTTGTAGAAAATGTAAGTTGATTATGTAGAGATCTGCAGCTAGAATGTGGACACATGATTCGGGGATGAACTGCAGATCAGTTGAGTTGACTAAATGCTAGTTAATTAGGTGTAGGTTTTAGTGTTGGGTTTCATTTGGGGAAATTAAAGTCAGTTGCTCACTTCAAACGAGGGTTTCTCGAACTAAAAACGGATAGAAAATGAATCTTCTCATGCTCAGCTTAAATTTCGTTTGGGATGGTTCGGTAAGACTGTCTTTGTTTAAAGTTCGTTTTTAGGTCCACAAAACCGCTGTTTGTAAGTAATATTCGATATTTTTTATTAGGAACGCTTGTTCTGCGAAAGTTTTGTCGATTTGTTATGCTTCGCGGCCATGTAAACTAGATTTGAACCGTATGGAACCTCAGATTTGAACAGGAATTCGAAAGAAACGGTCTAACCGAACCAAAAATCGCAAATGAAATCTTTTGGGTTTTTAATTTTTAAGTCTGTTACACCCTAATCGAGAAAACTAATGATTTTCATGTAAAAAAAGGTGCTACATCACCTTAAGAAAACTGACAACTTCAATATGATCCACCTAATCGAATTCTAGGATTTTCAGTAAAAGGTCTACACAAATTAAGAAAACGGAAAATTGTTCACTTAAAAAGTCCACCCTAATTCACAAAAATTATGACTGTCGGCTATAATATTCACCCTAAATAAAAAAAACTGACAAATTTCAGTATGAACTCCATCCTAATCGATAAAACTAATGATTTTCAGTATAAGTTCCCCACTAATTGAGGAAACAGAAGATTTTTCACTTAAAAAGTCCACCCTTATTCACAAAAATGATGACTGTAGGCTATAATATTCACCCCAAATGAAAAAACTGACAAATTTCAGTATGAACTCCATCCTAATCGAGAAAACTAATGATTTTCAGTATAAGTTCCCCACTAATTGAGGAAACAGAAGATTTTTCACTTAAAAAAGCCCAAACTTCTTAAAAAAATCATGACTGTCGGCTTAAATGTTCACCCTAAATGAGCAAAACTGACAAGTTTCAGTAAAAACAAAGAAATAAATGATTTCAGTCATAGAAACTGATGATTTCTAGGCATAAGATCTACCATAATGGGAAAGAACTGAAGATTTTTCAGTTGTACGGTACACCTAAACGACGATTTTTAAGTTAAAAGATCCATTTAATTCAAAATGCTGACTATAAAGCTCGATTAATGACAAATATCCCAACCCACCCTGAACCGAACCATATAAAAACGTTTATTCCAGCTTGCAAAACCGAATTTAAATGAAATCTTTAGAGTTTTGAAGAAACTGATCTCTAGTTGAAGCATTCTTAAATTTATAAAATCAGCTTTTAGATTAAAACAAAAACCATTTCAAATCGATTTCGTTTTCTCTCGAAATGAGCAACTGCTTACTTAAAAAGCATTCAAACAAAATTATTAAATTAACTCACTTTTGTTCACTCACTCTCGTATACAACCCAACACTTTGTGTGTGTATTAATGTTTGTTTGTTTGTATGCTTAGCTTATGCACTGGGGGGAAAGGGGGGATAGGGTGGAGGGTAGATTATATTTTGTATAGAAAAGCACTAACCATTAAACATTGCAACTGCCGTTTTCTCATTTTGCTCGATTGTGATCGTAGATATGAAAGAGTTAAACGTATATGACTAGGACCTACACATACAATTGTGTCTGCTGGTTCTAACTACGTCTTTAGATTTATGCTATGGCCTGACTGGGTTAATTTCTATGGAGTACGTATGTGTTGTTCACTTGAGGGTTCAGCTATGGTACAGCAGCATACTTAAGTACATTATTTCGGGTGCATGGGGAAACATTGTTCCCTCTTATGATTGTGTATGGTGTACGTATTCGATTTCTCTCAATGGTTTGCCTAAGCAGTTCGATATGAATGAAAACTTCCGACTAGATGCTATTTAAATACTAAATCCAAACCCTGGTTCAAAGTTTAGTTCGCTGTTTAAGTATTTTTTGCAGTCAGGGGGCGAGGAGCGGGCTCTGCCGCCTCGGCATACAAACAGGAGCCATCGCTGCAGGAGCAGGTATCGCCCTCGCGTGAGCTGTTGCAACAGTCACTGGTATATGGAGCCAGCATATTCTCATGCTCACTCAGCTCCAGGCAGGGCTTTACCAGATGGCGTTGTTGTTGTTGTTGTCGTTGTCCCGCGCGTTTCTCCTTGTGACTGTAGGAGGCACGCGAGTGATCTGAACACTCGGAAGAGCATTGATAGATTTGATGATTGGAGGTGGTGGGCTGCATTTGATTTGCATGCACCGGCTGGTACCAGTTCTCCGCTGTGGGAGCCGGTGGGGGCGGTTGCAGGGGTGAGCTCAGGGCATCACAACTGTTGCAGGCTCTGTTTTGGGCACAGCGTGCTGCATTCAAGCCTGCCTGGTACTCGCTGGCCGCATGTCGTTGCGTGGCAAATGGCAAATGCATATTGGGTAGAGCTACTACTCCTCCTCCTCCTCCGACTCCGCCTGTGGTGGCAAAATAGTGCGGCAATTGTGGCGGATGTTGACTGGTGGGCGTGATCTGATAACGATTCTGGTTGCCACCCCCCGTTGACAAAGGATTGCTGTACAGATTCTCGGGTGGACAGCCGGCAGCATATTGCGGTGAAATGCCCCAGGCAGAAAAGCCACCCGAAGAGCTGCTGTGTATGGAGGCGTTCAAAATGCTGTAAACGAACAATTTTGAAAGGAAACCCTTTGAATTTAAGTAAAAACTTACCTTTGGTTAGTGGAAATGCCAGAGCCACCGCTTTTTGAGCTTTTACGTGAGGATTCTGGCGAGCCTTGGGCATAGCCATACGAGGAAGCTGGCGGCGGATGCTCTGGTGGCGGCGGCAAGAACTCTGACCAATTGATGGTCTCTGTGGGATATTGCAAATAGCTGGGTTTGGCCACAGGATTTGCGGCAGCAGCGGCCGCAAATGCCTCCGAATAGGGGGAATGTGTACCAGAGTCTTTGTCGGCACTGAGGGAGGTGGCCTTGGTGCAGGTCTCATTGGAAGAAGTGCCTATAATCATGGTGGTGGCATAGGGGGTGGGATTGTCCGGACTCTGAAAGTTTACAAAAGAATTAACACAATTTTCACCTCTTTAAAAGCAGAAACTCACCTTGCGGCAGTTGTAAAAGGTGGTCAAATTGCGTGTATCCACTTCGGCATAGTCTGTGCCGCCATCCGAATTATTATAATTGGACTGGCTGCTGTTCACATGGGACAGTAGCTTGGATTCACTCAAACCAGAGTCTTTATCCGTGTCGGTGGTGCGCCAGCCACGATCAATCCATAAACTCTCCTTGCTGTTGATATTCAAGGCGGTAATCTCATTGGCACTCACCACTAGAAATGGAGGGGAGAGATCAGTAAATTCACATAAAATGAAAGAATTGAATTAAATTACCACTAAGATGACCCAGTTCCTTGGTCATTTGATGTCTACGCTTAAAGTAAACCATGGCTATGGCCGTGGACACCACCACAGCTAGAAGTATGATCACCACCAGAATCATTAACCAAGTACCAGGCAAATAGTCTGTGGTTTTGCGATGTGTGGTGGGATTTGCATCTCCTGTGGGTGAATGTCCAGCTATGCCATTGTTGTGATGGGTAAAATCTTGACCTTCATGACGGCCATCATGTGAGCCACTAGGATGAGCACGTGGCGGATGCACATGGTGGGTGGGATCCATGTATAATGAAATCTAAAGGAATGGACAGTAAAAAACGTACTGACTGAGGAGTATAACATTTCTTGAGCTACTCACCGGCTTGGAATAGGGTCCATCGCCTGCCTTGGTAAAGGAATTTAAACGCACACTGTACACCGCTCCGGTGGTTAGATTATTAAGCAGCACCGAGGTGGTGGTGGCATTTAAAGTCATATTGGCCAAAACCTTCATGGTATTGCCAGCGCTCACTTCTATTTTGTAGCCATACAAATTGCCATTATGATGCTGAGCAGGGGGTGGGGTCCAACGTACCCAACCAGCGGTTTGATTATACATGCCTATTTGTATATTGTCTGGAGGAGCGGAGGGCACTAAAAGTCCAAATGAAAACCCAAGTGAATATATGTAAATTAAGCTTAGTTTAGTTCCCTACCATCTTCATAGGTCAAAGCCACTTTGGAGTTGCTGGGCTGTCCCTCAATGGTCTCATAAAAGGGTGTAAGGAAAAACTCATATTTGGTATACTTTTTCAAGTTGCCCACAACATAAGATTCGGCTGCAGGTTCTTGCACAGTGATGACATGATATTTTGGGGCCACAGAGCTGGCATCCTTGTAGCGTATGTGCAGACCCTGAGAAACACACACACACAGTTCAATACAAATCAAAGCAAGTTTTAAAGGTGACTTTAGGTTACCTCTACATATTTCTCGCTGGAGCTCACATGCAACATCCATTCTAGGCGCACCGCACTGGCATTGATGGCCGAGGCATCTATGAGCTCCACCACCTAAAAGAGTAAAAGAGTAAGAGAGTCAGGGTAAAGTTCTTATCTCTGCTTAATTCAAACTTACCTTGCCCGTAAGCAAAGTGCGTGCTGCAGATAATTCATTGGCTGGAGCTGTTTCAAAATCTTCACCCAAAGTTTTAATGGCATTCGATAGACCTGAGGGCACAGACACTCCCTGACTATTCTCAGCCCTGACCAGAAATACATAGGAAGTAGCCGAGGTTAGGTCGGAGATCTGCAACGGTTCGGTTTGGGTTTACAAACAGTTTTACCTTTCAGTTCATTTAACAACTTACAGTTACTTGGGTATCGGGCACACGATGAGCAGCCACAATCCAACCAGTTTGTAGTTCCGGACTAAAGTACTCCACCGTATAGCTGCTTGGAAGAGATAACACTTATGAGAGCACTTGGAAATTCTTTTAAACTTACCCTAAAATGGGTCCCACAGCCCCGGGTTTCTCCTGACTTTTGGACCAGCGTAATGAAATGCTATTCCGACTGACATTCAAAACTTTGGGTGTGCCAGGTGGTGCAGGATAAGTGCTAGGATCGGCTGCACGATGCAAAGTGGCGGAACTACTCTTTTCCACTGTTAGGCTAGCCGACCAGTTGGTCTCACCACGTTCAGAGGAGGCAGTGCAGGTATAAATACCCGAATCACTCAATTGTAAATCTGAGAAAGTTCAAGAGTTTACAAAAAGTCATTTGGTTAACAAATCTCTGACTTACCATCCACTCTTAGCGAGCTGCCCTGTATAATACTATGACGATTGTCCAACTGCACGGCATAACCCTCATGGAACCATTTCACACGTGGACTGGGATTGCCAGTGGCTCGGCAGGGTAAAGTGGCCACCGTACCCTTGGTTAGGGTTTGATTGACTGGCCCTATTTGTATTATAGGCGGCGGTCGTTCATCCACCGAGCTTATTTGTAAGAAAACGCGCACTGTGGACGAGTCCACCACACTGAAGGCGGAACACACATAAAAGCCTTCATCTTCCTGCTGCAAGTCGCTGATCTGTAGTGTGCCATCCGCCGTAACCTGTTGACGTCCCTGGGAGCTGTTGGGAAACATCAGAGTCGATACCCCCTCTTTGGTCCAGAAAACCGAAGGTGGAGGATTGCCCGTGGCCACGCAGGGGAATTGAACCAGGCTGTTTAAACCCATTTTCTTGTTACTCGGCTTCTTGGTAAAGTTGGGAGCAGCTAGAGAAATAAAGGGAACAAGTGAGTTGCCAGAGGGATTGAGTTATCTTTTCTTTCCTACCGTGCACGGTGAGCGTGGCTCTGGCGCTGATCTGTCCCACATTATTGTGTGCCTCACACACATAGGTGCCCTCATCGCTGGGCGTTATATTGCTCAGTTCCAGACTCTTTTCGTCATGTAAAATGCGTGCACGAGACACCGGAATGTTGCCCTCCTCCTTCTTCCACAGCACTTTCGGTGGCGGATCCCCACCCACCGAGCAATGAAAGGTGGCTGTCTGGCCATACAACATAATCTGATCCTTGGGCTCTTTCATAAAATACGGCTTGACCTGAACAATCAGCTTGGCATAGCTAGATTCACGTGTACCAACCAGATTCTGGGCAATGCACTTGTAATTGCCCTCATCAATGGGTTCCACATTGCTGATGAGCAGATTACCACCATCCACTATGCGTACACGCGAATTGGAGCCAAAAGACATGGCCTTTAGGTCATCCAAGGGTACACCATCCTAGAGAAAAGTGTAATTGGTTTATTTTTTTTTTGTTGCAAACAAAATGGAAACCTGATCTCACCTTTATCCAAATGAGAGTGGGCTCTGGAATGCCTTTGGGCGGCCCACACTCCAGCAAAGCAATCTCGCCTTTGGCCACACGCGTATCTTTGGGCTCCACGCGAAAATCATCGCGCAGTACTGCAAACACAAATGTGAAAATGAAATGTGATGTTTGACGACGTGTGGGCAGACAAGTTTTGTTACCAGCTATTTGGAGCGAGGCATGTCGACTAACGGCCTGGCCTACACGATTCTTGGCCACACACCAGTACTCGCCGCCATCCTGCTCCTTCTTGCCCTGCATGGTGCGATAGAAGAATAAGGCGCCATCCTTGAACTGAACTCGATGCGATTTCTTTTCATTCGTGCTGACCGGTTCGCCATCCTGCGAGAAGAATAGTGAGAGTGTTAGTTGGGAGGGCAAAGGGTAGACAAAATCTTAAAAATGCTAGATGGAGCTTAAGCCTCGATAAGTTTTTAGTTCGATTTGGTTCAGATTGGACTTTATATTGAATTATTATAAGTAAAAAGGACATTTCCGACTATCTCTATAAATATAAAAGAGTGTCCTGACTGATTCACTGATTGGCAATCATCACACAGCCTAAACGGTAAGAGATAGAAAACTGAAATTTACGGGTTTTGGTCTCGGAAAAGTCGGAAAAGCGTCGGAGAAGTTTGTATGGGAAAAATGTTATTTTTCACCCGATTGACTTGAAACTTGGTTTGTAAGCATAGTACGCGAAATAATTGGACACGTGTTTTCCCGATTTTGGAAAATCCGGAACACGAATGGAAAATTCTGCATGCAAAAAACTATTTTTCATCCGATTGGCTTAAAACTCGGTTTGTAAGGATAGAATACGAAATAATTTAAAATGTGATTTGCCTATGTTGGAAAATTTAAGTCAACGGTCGGAAAATTCCTGGAAAATTCTGAATAAAGAAATACTATTAATCATCCGATTGGCTTGAAACTCGGTTTGTAAGTATAAAATACGAAATAATTTAAAATGTGAGATGTGTGAAAATCCGCACCGGCATGAAAATGCCTGGAAAATTAGACATGCGAAATAACTATTTTTCATCCGATTGACTTGAAACTCGGTTTGTGAGGTAAAAATGAGAATTCATTTGTGTTTTCATTTTCCGATGTTGGAAATACCGCCGGGAAGCCCACTGGGAAGTGGTTATGAAGTAGATGGGATGTGGGTGGGATGTGGGTGGTAAGTTGTTTTGGAAATGGGTGGAAAGTGGGTGGTAAGTGGATGTGAAGTGGGGGATGGTGGGTTTGTGAGCCTCTTTTGATCCCATACTGTTGAAGGCGCAGCGAAGCGCGACGGGTTATATGCTAGTGTATTTATATAAAAATGAATGTTTGTCTGTCTGTCCCTTATGCCTGCCTAAACCGTTCATTCGATTGTGATGAAACTTTGGAGAATGGTTGGACGCTTGCCTGCCATGGTTTCTAGGTTAAAAAAATGGTGCGAAAAATGTTTCCAAAAACCGCGAAATTTGCAAAATTATACCGTTCATCCGATTGTAATGAAACTTTGGGGATTGGTTGGACGCTTGCCCTGGAAGGTTTCCAAGTTGAAGAAATGGGCGGGAAATGGTCAAAAAACCGCGAAATTTGCAAAATTTCCGATTGCGATGAAACTTTGGGGCATGGACTTGGTACACAGATAATTGATTACCTGGAGTTGAACATAGGCTATATAACTTTTATTTAAATGGTCCAAAAAACCGCGAAATTTTCAAAAGATCCAATGGTCAAAAAAATCGAGAAATTTTCAAAATTTTCATAGGACCTAAGGTTATTATAAAGATTGGATAAATGGCAATTGAAGACGCATATATAGAAGTGTAGACCAAAAACCGCGAAATTTGCCAAATTTTCATTTGAGTATTTACGAAAGCGCTGACGTTGGTAAATAAGAGGTTTAGATTGAACAGTCCAAAATATATTGCGAAATTTGCAAATTACGGGCCAAAAAATCGCGAAATTTTAAAAATTCTCATTTGAGTTTAGTTTAATAAAGAAGACGGGTAAACTGGCCGGTAAATAGGAGGTGTAGATCAAACGGGTAGACCAAACTGTCAAAAAAATCGCGAAATTTACAAAATTGTATAATGAGTTCAGATTACCATAAAGATTTGATATATAGCAATAGTATACCTGTGATTGTAAACCGAACAGCACACATGAGGCGAAATTGGCTAAATTTTATGAGTTTTGGGTACCATAAAGATTTGATAGGTAGCAATTGTAACCATTGCGTAAATGGTTAGATCGAACAGTCCAAAAAGAAGGGTAAATTGACGGGTGAAAATTGCAAAATTTTATAAATAGTTCAGACTATCAAGAAGATTTAATAATTGGCGATTAAGAAGGGTAGGGAGAAAGAGTAGTTTCAATCAGCAAAATAAAATATAACCAAGGTTGTTTGTCATTGATCGGAAATGAACATTATAATTCCAAATAGGTTTTTCTTTTCAGAGCTTGATGCTTCACGTTGTAACTGCATAAAATTTTCTACAGAGCCTCTATTTTGGAAATGCATGTCTAACTACTCGTGTCTAAAATGGGGCCCCAATTATCGGAGCTTTGCGCTTTTTTACCGAACACGAAGTATCGTATGGCTCAAACGCAGCCCAGCTTTTAGTTCAACCATGGCCAGCAAGCAATGAAAGTAATTGTGCGAAAATAAGGCTGCGCGAAGACCTAGCTCGTTTCGCCTCTGTCATGACGGCCAGCTTTCCGCTGAGAGTTTTTGGGCTCAGCTGACAAGCAGCCAGAATTGTACATTTGAATGGGAAATGTTTTCGGCCCCAAACCACCAAGGGCCTCTTTATAGAGCACCGAATTCTCTCACTTTATGCGTGTGTCGGTTGCGACACCGGCAGAATTTTCGAGTTCCTATCCCATGGGATAGGCTTTTGGCACTTTGGGCACCACAGGGTTAGATTGTCATGAAGGTGGGTAAATATAACTACCAAGAATTCGCTTTGTCTAATTTTATGGATGAGTTATTTTAGTTTTAAGGTGAGATGAATACGTACCAAAAATCTCAAGAATTTGCAAACTTATGAGTTAAAGTTTCAATAGAAATTAGGTAAATAATAGTTTAAAAAAAATTATAAAAATTCGTCTATGGGTTCGAGATAGAGATGAAACGGTAAATGCATTGACGGAAAAAAAATCAATTTGTAGGTTTTCAGAATAAGTAAAAAATGGCAAATGTCAGAAAGCATGCTGTTAAAAAACGTGTTAAATCAACGAGTTGGCCAAACGTCGTGCACTGAAAACAAAAATTTGATGATAAGTTTTTAGTTAGTTTTTGTTAGACCCTCCTTTGGCCAAAACGATTCAAAATGGAGATTTGAAAGATAAAAACAGCAGCGGTTTTGAAAGCGGGAACATTTTTACAAAATTGATTCCGCAGAATGAACCTAAACCTTTCCCTTAATAAACTTGCTTCATCTCTTGTTGTTTAACCCGACATGCTTTTAGTTTATTTCAAGTAAATCTCCCAGCTTACCTTATACCACTCAATGGTGGGTTCTGGTTTGCCCTCCACTTTGCAATTGAGCGTGGCTGGTTCATTTTTCTTAACTACCAAATCCGTGGGATGTTCTATGATGCGTGGCGATTGATATTGAGCTAAATCAAATGAAATGGAGGAAAATGTTGATGGTGTGGCTTAAGCTTAAGCTTAGTTTTTGTGGGATTTTTACCTTTGGCTGCTGGCAGCAGCATGACCAGGCCCAATAGCAGCAGTGGAAGTAACATCCTACTCCCGCTGCTGCTTAAATGGTTTATGCTTGATTTTGGATGAGAGTTAGTGCTGGTGCTCCAGGAGATGAGGAGGATGCCTAGACGAGGTGGCATAGGACAATAAGAGAGAGAGCGAGCAAACGAGCGAGCGAGCAGAGAGAGAGAGTGATGTGGAGTGGTGTATTTATATGGCGTAGTAGTTTTTGATGATGGAGGAGCTGCTGGCAACCATTGAAAGCCTATGAAACGAAATGTGGGCAGCTGTTAGTTTACTTTTTGCCAAAGGCTGAATGGAGTAGGAGGCGTGGCAAGAGCAGCAGCAGCAGCAGCGGGCAGCGGGGTTACCTGTCTACAGTTTTTGTTCTTTATTTTATTTTTTATCGACTGCTCCAGTTAGCTGCACATTTCCCTGCCACAGATAAGCGGGCACACAATCCATAAAATATACATTTGTCCGTTTGTCTGTCTGTATGTGTGTGTCTATACTTTTTCCATTAATTTTATTTCTGTATTTATCTCTCTTTTTTGGTGTGTTTATCTCCCGACACGACGGCGACGACGTAAATTTACAATCCAAATTCTGATTTTACACTTTCTTAACAATTTGTTGTTGTCTTTCTATGCTTTATGTTTTAAATTTTATTAGTCGATTTTGTTGGTACTTCGTTTTCGTTTGTCCCTTTTTTTTGGGGTTGTTTTCTCAGCTCGCGCACATTTTCCACATTTTCCGAATGAAATTTCTTTTTGGTAATTTTACAAGAACAAGAAATACATTAAACTTAGAATTTACAATGTCGAGGGAGACCCAGGATAAAATTTTAAGTGCAATCAGCTGTTGGTTAATTAGAGCGTTTGAGCATTGGAGTGTGTAGTTTTAGATTTACTTGCGTCTGCCAAACAGCCACTAGACATTTCACTAATTTTTGCATCCAAAATCTACGTAACTAATTAAGCTAGGCTAGCTAAAGTTTTCACTGCGTGACAGTAAATCAATTCTTGGATTTTCCGGTTTTGCTTCGGTTGTTTTGTCTCATTTTCTCATCAATGTTTGGAGCATTCCCAAAAAATAAGAATGCAAGCTAGAGCTTTAAGAGAGGCTTGGCTTTGACCCTTATTGCCCGCGCAATTTGGAAAAAATGTCATATCTCGCACAGTTTTGTAGATAGATTTTCAACCGATGGTTCCTATGGCAGCTATAAGATATAGTCATCCGATTTAGACCTATTAATAATTGCTGAGTTTGGAGACGTTGCTACTAAAAACAAAAAAGTTATTCTAACTAAGACCCATTTTTTGACCTATAGTTTCTATGACAGCTATAAGATATAGTAATCCGATCCGGTCGGTTCCGACATATTAGCAGTAATAAGAAGACTCTGTGCGAAGTTTCAGCTCGATAGCTTCAAAACTGAGAGACTAGTTTGCGTAAAAACAGACAGACAGACGGACAAAACTGAATCGACTCAGCTCGTCCCCCTGATCAAGAATATATATAGTTTATAAGGTCGGAAATGTAAAGTCACTGCCAAGTCACTGTTAACTCACTGTTTAGTCACTGATAAGTCACTGACAACCCACTATTAAGTAACTGTCAAATCACAGTTTAGTCACTGTTCAAACTTCTACCACCCCTTGCACCCTCGCTATCTTAAACTAATTGCACAGTACTGAATAACACGAGAACAACCAGCGAGGGAAAACGCACTTGTCAGCAGCAGCAGAAGACTCCGTTCTTCTGAGAAACAAAGAGAAGGCAAGCGAATTGCGTAAATGAAATGATGACATAAATAAATGAAGCAAACACAAGAGTAGGAGCTGAAATGGTAGATGAGAACAAATTCTGTTCAATGGGTTGAGGTGTGGATTTAAGTGCAATGCAGTTTAACTTTTGCCCTCCAGTTAATTCAAATGCAGCGACGAGAAAGAGCACTTAGAAAAAATATCATGAGAAAGGGGGATGGGTTTACGGTCGTGGATACACTTTGACAAGCTTTTACTTTACACGCTTTTGCGGATTTTCTTTCAATGTGACATAATTATTGTCGCAGTTCCCGTTGTTACACTGTTTGCAATTAAATGGTACTTGGTGGATCACATATCGCTCAAAGCAAGTGACAACAGCAGCACAACTAGGAGTGTAAATGAGGATAGAACAAATGGATTACTCACGACAACATTTCTCACATATTTTCATATTTTATATTAACATATTTTCTAGCTGCTATAAATGTTCAATTTCTTTTTTTCCAATATACGTTATTACGTACGTAAGACCTACAAGTTTTTCAATTGGTGCTTTCGCGTTTGAATGTTTAAAGATTTTTGAAGGAGTTAAAAAATTAACTTAAAATTCTAATGTTTTAAAGTTTTGGATAAACTATCATTGTAAAGAACTAAGAAAAGTCGAAACCGAACCCAGGTTCAGCGACCTTCTCAGACCGCTGCGAAAACCGTAACCCAAAAACTTTTGCGGGTTCAATCCCCGGGAGTGAACCCCTCCCAATTTCAAAAGAGCTTGTAGCCCTGGTTTTAAATGACATAAAGCCAGGTCTGACTCTTTCTATCTCACCTTCCACAATGATAAGTTGGCCAAAGCACTTTCCTGGCTTGCCTGCCTTCGCACAAGCGCACATCCTATTGAATTTATTTTTATAGTTGTTTAACACTTGATTATGTTAATGCGATTAAATACACATTCAACTTTGTTTTATGGGAAATTTATGCAGTCCTTCCTATAAAGTATTGCCAGCCATTTATCAGAAAATGGCAAGCGATATAAGTAAATTGAAAAAGAGGGAAGAAAAGGAGAGTTATTCCCGACAAATGGCAGCAAAAGCTGCTGTCAATGACTTGAAACATTTTATGCTCATGTAGTTTGAATGCAATTCTGTAAAGGAAGTTCAGTTGATTTGAAGAGATAAATGTGATTTAATCTACATCAGCAGGTATATATAAATATGTAGAGGGTTAAGAAGATTGACAAGCTTTACTGTTTCAAATTGGGTCAGTTGTTGAATTGCCAGTGGAGCAAGGGTAGAGCAGTATCAATATGTAATGACTTTTCCCTTGGAGTATGCACTAGCGAATGTGCACAATTTTTCTTTAAATATACTGGAATTTAGACAGTTTACTCACCTCTTATCAGAATTACAGCAATTTTTGTTTAGTCCACCAAGTCTGATTAGAGAGCGCATGCTGTCAGACAGAAAAACGAGAAGTGAAAATCAATTGGAGTTCAACATAACATCTAATTAGCAGCAATGACAAATAATTGGGACGCAAAGCAAATGTCAAACAACTCAGCAAACAGAGATCCAGCAATTGGTCCTCAAGTGATTGTAGGAAAATCATTTTTATTTGTCGATAGTTGGCTACGATTCATACACATAAACATCCACACAATCAAGTATATTTATATGTGCACCCTGTAGGATGTTATGTCATAAGCAAACCAAACGGATACTACCAAATTTCACTAGAAAGTGGTAACCAGGCGATTGCATGGCACAGTCGAAACTGAAGCCGGAAAATTAAGTTTGGTTGAGAAACATACTGTCTTTGCTGCCCCTGATTTTCTATGCTGAGTATGCATCAAATATCTTTAAGAGTTCCTATAAAGATAGTATAATAGCGAAACAAATTTATCTCTAGTACTTATGCTCTTACTTTAATCAAGTAAGGATATCGTTTGATATCCTGTGCTCCAAAATTCTAACTTTTCACTCAAATATTATGCCTTCTTTTCTGACGCGCCATCTTCCGTTTCCACGCAATTTAACTATTTAACTTGCTGACAAAAGTACATGTGCCAGAGTTTCTTGGGTTTCGGATATGGAAAGCCCCTTAACTTCGCATTTATTTCGTCATCAGAAATCCAGCATGGCAAAGAATGCTTACAGGGTATTACGAAAAATATAATTAACAACAGAAAAAAACTAATATACATAAAAACACATACTAAAGAAAGAGAGCAGAGAGGCCCACATTACACAACTTCGTTTGTGCATCTCTCTGTCTAAATGCGTGTGCACGATAGAAGTTACAACTTCTAATGCATATTTTTGTGCCTCTGGTAACCAAACCCTCAAGGCTTTATTAATGTGAGTGGCTGCCACTTGAAACTCTCAGCATATTATGAAGTAGAGTGGAGTTTGCTATTTTTATACCCGTTACTCGTAGAGTAAAAAGGGTATACTAAAGTCGTGCAAATGTATGTAACAGGCAGAAGGAATCATTTCCGACCATATAAAGTATATATATTCTTGATCAGCATCAACAGCCGAGTCGATTTAGCCTTGTCCGTCTGTCCGTCCGTCCGTCCGTCCATCTGTCTGTATGAACACCTAGATCTCAGAGATGGTAAGAGATAGAGGTTTGACATGTATGAGACAAATGCTTCTTTTACCTGCACGCAGATCAAGTTTATTTCAAATTTTGGGCACGCCCCCTCCCGCCCCCGCAATTTGGAAAAAACGTTATATCTCCTACAGTTTTAAAGATTGACGATTCGTACCTTCTAGAGATAGTTAGTAATTATCAAAATGAATCGATTTGCTGAAGAAATCATAAAAATCGGATGAACAGTTCTCAAGTTATGAGCAAAAAAGTGAACCAAGCCCAACCGCTAGCACCCCTCCCACCCTGAAAATGTTGCATACTTTTTGGATGGTCACACTAAGGAACGCAGGAACACTGTTAAACATGTTTTTCATGAGTAACGGGTATATCGAAGTCGGTTAGAGCCGACTTTAACTTACGCTCTCGTTTGCTGCTGTAACTGGTAATCAGCATTGACAGTATGTTGAAAGTATGTCAAGATGATGTAGAGTTGTATCTGAGCTCTAGTAGTGACAAAGATACACCCTATCAGCAGCTGTCAATTTCTCTGAGTTTGCGCTGACAGTGTTTTAATCACCATTAAGTGCAGAGGATATAAGAAATCTGAAATTAAAGAATACAAGTACCTACTAGGCCGAAGAACAAAGAAATGTTTTTTATTGCTGCAAAGCGTCGACAAATAAATTAAAACGAGAAGGCTAAGCTAACTTCGTCTTTGCCGAAGTTTTTATACCCTTGCAAATGTTTTAATACATCAGAGTTTAAGAACGCCAGCATTAAAACAAACAATTTTTATACCCTTGGAGAGGGTATATTAAAATTGTAACGCATAGAAGGAAGCATCTCCGACCACATAAAGTATATATATTCTTGATCAGCATGACGAGCTGAGTTGATATAGCCATGTCCGTCTGTCCGTCTGTCCGTCCGTCTGTCCGTCTGTTTCTATGCTATCTCCTCCGTCAGTTTTAAAGCTATCTCAACCAAACTTTGCACGAAGTCTTTTGGTATAAATACGCTGCACATTTGTCGGAACCGGCAGGATCAGATGACTATAGCATATAGCTGCCATAGGAACGATCGGTCCAAAATGTAGTTCTAGAGAGAAAAACTTTTTTGATGAATATATCGTATAGCCATATAAAAAACTGGCAGCATATATCATGCTCCAAGTATATAAACTTCGGTACAGCCGAAGTTAGCTTCCCTCTATTTTTCTAAATAAAAACCACTTTTCGACCGATAGTTCCTATGACTGCTATAAGATATAGTCATCCGATTTTGACCAAAACTTCCAAATCTGTATAAAAGCGTATAATATCAATAATCGCTGAAGTGGGAGACGATAACATTAAGAACAAAAAAATTTTTCTCACAAAGAACCACTTTTCGACCGATAGTTCCTATGGCAGCTATAAGATATAGTCATCCGATCCGGTCGGTTCCGACAAATTAGCAGTGTGCAGTAAAAAGAAGACTTTGTGCAAAGTTTCAGCTCGATAGCTTTAAAACTGAGAGACTAGTTTGCATAGAAACAGACAGACGGACAGACAGACGGACAGACAGACGGACAGAAGGACGGACAAAGGTCAATCGACTCAGCTCGTCACCCTGATCAAGAATATATATTTTTTATAGGGTCGGAAATGAATATTTCTATGCGTTGCAAACTTCTGGGCAAAATTATAATACCCTTTGCAAGGATATAAATATAAATAAAACAAAAGCAGGCGGGCAGCAGCCGGGTAGAAAAGAAGACCTCGAGCTGGAAGGTGCCGCAGTCATAAAGGACATAATTAATACGCTTAACTTATAAGTCATGCTACGAGATAAGTTGCGGAAAAATAATGGCGCATATAATGATGCTGACAAACAACAGAGCAGAAGGACGATATCTTTTCCATAAATCCAGCCACAATTCCACTATTTGTGTGTGTGAGTGTTTTCCCGTTAACGTAAATGAGACTCATTGAATTGTCAATATTACTTTCGATGCTTCAATAAGGCACGCTGCGCAGTCTGCGCTGATAACCCTCACATCCATAGCCTTAAACCCTTAAATCCATATAAATTTGATTGAAGTAAAAAATGGGAATACAGGGGTCAAAACTCATTAAATCGTTACGCACAATGTATTTATGTAATAGACAGAAGGAATCATTTCCGAGTGCATTAAGTTTATATATTCTTGATCAGAATCATCAGCCGAGTTGATTAAGCCCTTTTCGTAAAGACATCCGTCTGTATTAACTGCTTGATCTCAGAGTCAAGAACAGCTAGAGCCACGAAATTTTGAAAGTAGATTGCCTCAGGCAGATTAAGTTTTTTTTACTGTGTACCAAAGGTACACATAGTATATAAGTTTGTGCATAAGTATGTAACAGAGAGATCAGTTGACCAGTTTATTATTTTATTTTGGCCGCTTCATTCCTCCCCCTTCCGCATTTCAAATATTGAATAGCTTCAAAAATGTTGAATACATTTGGGGCCAACATGCGTCGACTGCTAACTTAATGTTAATGTTATCGCTGTTATCGTTGATTATAACTTTGGCTACTAAGGCCTAAATGGGGAACTTTCCGGCCATAGTTGATCAAATTATTTGCGTTTGAAACCATAGTTTAAGTTTTAAATCCTGTAAAATCTTTAATCACGGGTTTCTACTGTCTGTAACATACACTTGGACTAATTAACCTTTGTACCGGTATAAACATATAATAACCCGAGAGCGTAATTTAAAGTCGGCTCTAACCGACTTCGATATCCCGTTACTCATGAAAAAACATGTTTAACAGTGTTCCTGCATTCCTTAGTGTGACCATCCGAAAAGTATGCAACATTTTGTTAGGGTGGGTGGGGTGGTAGCCGGGGGTTTGGTTCACTTTTTTGCTTATAACTTGAGAACCGTTCATCCGATCTTTATCATTTCTTCTGCAAATCGATTCATTTTGTTAATTACTAACTATCTCTCGCAGGTACGAATCGTCTATCTTTAAAACTGTAGGAGATATAACGTATTTCCAAACTGCGGGGGTGGGAGGGGGTGTGGCCAAAATTTGAAACAAACTTGATCTGCGTGCAGATAAAAGAAACATATGTCCCATACATGTCAAACCTCTATCTCTTACCATCTCTGAGATCTAGGTGTTCATACAGACAGACGGACGGACGGACGGACGGACGGACGGACAGACAGACGGACAAGGCTAAATCGACTCGGCTGTTGTTGCTGATCAAGAATATATATACTTTATATGGTCGGAAATGATTCCTTCTGCCTGTTACATACATTTGCACGACTTTAGTATACCCTTTTTACTCTACGAGTAACGGGTATAATAAAACGAGAGCGTTAGTTAAAGTCGGCTCTAACCGACTTGGATATACCCGTTACTCATGAGAAGAAATGTTCAGCAGCGTTCCTGTGTTTAAGAGGGGGAATATCCGAAAAGAATGCAACATTTTTTAACTTCGCTATTTATTATCCGATCTTGATGAAAATTTCAGGGATTATAGTTATTGCCAATATAAATTTAAGTAATAAATTTGAACTCGATATCTAAATAAATTTGGGAGTTATTCAGCATTTTTTTGTGGGGGCGGTGGTGGGCGTGGCCAAAATTTGAAACAAACTTGATCTGCGTGCAGACAATAGGAGTCTACATGTCAAATTTGGTTGCTCTAGCTCTTCTACTCTCTGAGATCTAGGTGTTCATACAGACAGACGGACGGACGGACAGACGGACATGGCTATATCGACTCGGCTGTTGATGCTGATCAAGAATATATATACTTTATATGGTCGGAAACGATTCCTTCTGCCCGTTACATACATTTGCACGACTTTAGTATACCCTTTTTACTCTACGAGTAACGGGTATAAATGGCCGCCAAAATACAACGAATTTCGATTTCTTATCAGATTTCATTAAAACAATTTTTTGGAATTTAATAGTCAATTTTCCAGTGGTATATTTTGGCACTTTTTTCATTTTGCACAAAAATTTTGTTGCTTAGTGGCAGTTTATTTGTGGGTTTTATAAGTACTGAATAATAAATGTAGTTGGGTGGGAACCTCATGCACGCCGATTGTATCTGAAGGCAGAGGAAAATAAATAAACCTGTTGCAGTACATTCACCAAAGACCGGGAGCAAGCCTTTCAAGGCCCCACAAAATGATATATGTCGTGGCCATGATACAACTATACCAGGTATGGCATTCAGAGTTTATCGAGTATTGACAGCTTTTGCTTAAATCGAAAGAAAGAGAGAGAAAGAGAGAGAGAGAGAATAAAACAAATATCAAAGTACCCTCAAATTTACAAACATAACATATGGATGAATAAATTTTATTGGCATTAATTTAAACAGTTGCATTATTACAAATTAATTTTGTTTATGGTAATAAATGTAATAATTAAAAATAAATACAAAATATTTTTGTTTTGTTTTGTGCCAATAAATTTTATTGGCATTAATTTAAACAGTTGCATTATTACAAATTAATTTTTATACCCTTGCAAAGGGTATTATAATTTTGCCCAGAAGTTTGCAACGCATAGAAATATTCATTTCCGACACTATAAACTATATATATTCTTGATCATGGTGACGAGCTGAGTCAATTGAGCTTTGTCCGTCCGTCTGTCCGTCTGTCTGTCCGTCTGTCTGTCCGTCTGTCTGTTTCTACGCAAACTAGTCTCTAAGTTTTAAAGCTATCGAGCTGAAACTTTGCACAGAGTCTTCTTTTTACTGCGCACTGCTAATATGTCGGAACCGACCGGATTGGATGACTTTATCTTTTAGCTGCCATAGGAACTATCGGTCGGAAAGTGGTTCTTTGTGAGAAAACACTTTTTTGTTCTTAATGTTATCGTCTCCCACTTCAGCGATTATTAATATTATACGCTTTCACATAGATTTGGAAGTTTTTGTCAAAATCGGATGACTATATCTTGTAGCTGCGAAAGGAACTAGCGGTCGAAAAGTGGGTTTTAATGAGAAAATTTTTTTTGTTTTTAATGTTAACGTGTCTCACTTCAGCGATTATTAATATTATATGCTTTTACACAGATTTGGAAGTTTTGGTCGAAATCGGATGACTATATCTTATAGCTGCCATAGAAACTATTGGTCGAAAAGTGGGTTTTAATGAGAAAAACTTTTTTGTTTTTATTGTTAACGTGTCTCACTTCAGCAATTATTAATATTATGCGCTTTTATAAAGATTTGAAAGTTTTGGTCAAAATCGGATGACTATATCTTATAGCTATCATAGGAACTATCGGTAGAAAAGTGGGTTTTATTTAGAAAAATTGTTTGTTTTTATGCTGGCGTTCTTAAACTCTAATGTATTAAAACATTTGCAAGGGTATAAAAACTTCGGCAGAAACGAAGTTTGCTTGGCCTTCTCGTTTTATCGTAATAAATGTAATAATTAAAAATAATTAATAATTTTTGTTTTGTACACGTACAACACGCACAGCTCGTGAAAAACCTAACTAAAATTAAAACAACTAAAAACGAGAAAGGCACAGCTAACTTCGTCTATAAGGAAGTTCTGATATACTTGAAAAAGATGTCTCAGCGGTTAGCGACTTCGACCAAAGTTCGCAGATCAGCTTAAACACATTTAATATTACCCATGACCGTGTTTGAGAGCAGTAATATTGAGAACAAAACAGTTTTCCTCACTAAAACCCATTTTCCGACCGAACATTTCTATGGCAGCTACAAGAAACAGTTATCCGATCCGGTCGGTTCCGACATATTAGCAGCGTACAGTCAAAAGAAGACTCTGTGTAAAGTTTTAGCTCGATAGCTTCAAAACTGAGGGACTAGTTCGCGTAGAAACTGACAGACGGACGGACAAAGCTTAATCGACTCAGCTCGTCATGCTGATCAAGAATATATATACTTTATGTGGTCGGAAATAATTCCTTCTATGCGGTGCAAACTTCTGGGCAAAATTATAATACGCTTTTCAAGTGTATAATAATTATGGAAAACATTTCGGAAACCAGTGCTAACCCGACTTATATCAAGTAAAATTTATATAAATATTATACATATGTATACAGCAATTTAGATTTGTCAAAGCCCAAGTCATAAATTGCCAAAAAATCAACTGATACACACTGTTTAAGGAATGAAAAAGAGATACCAAAACAAAAAAAACTCTAGCAAACTTTTTCAATCGATTGAGGTTTAGTGTCGCTTGCAGCTGGGATAAACATAAACTGAGCAGCAACAACGGCAGTAACTAGTTTATCCGGTTGACACAGTTGGTAGCCACTTGGAGAAGTATGAGGGCCAAAGGGAGAATGGTCAGGATAAAAAAAAGTGCATTCAACATTCTGCTTTGCTGCTGCGCATAATGCAAAGCCAAGAAAACTGAAAAAAAGGCAAACGAAAGTCGAAAGTGAGGAACGTAAAATTCTTCAACACTTCAGCACAGTCTGGAAAGTGCTGATGACGATGAGCAGCCATGACCTGTGACATATTCATTACGTTGGCATATTGCCCTTTTTTCTTCTTAGCCTCGTCATGCAAACTTTTCCTAATTATGTTCACTTTCATTGCCACTAATTTGCTTCACGCCGACTTGTGTAATTCATTGACACAGGCAATGGAAACATATTTTCATCGACAATTAGTCAGGTCAGACGGATTGGCAGGTCCTACGGCTCAAGCTTGGCCTCATTCTGCTGTCTGTTCTGGTCTGTTGCATTTTGCACTAGTTCTCGCTATTAGTAGTTTAGTAAGGTTGTCGATCCTGTAAAATTAAATTTGAATTAACAAAGATCAGGTTGCCAATATCCCTAAATTGGATAATAAATAGCGTACAAGGCTGACTCATTTGTGAAAAATGCGTTAAATTAAGGAGGTTTTCTGCTATGCAGCTTAATATCTATGATTGGAGAAATGGAACATACAAACGCAGATTCAATGCTGACAGAGATATGACTTTCGCTCATATTCCGTGGCAATTCAAACTTCTGCACAATACTCGATCCACCCTGCTCCTAGGACGAACGGCTGCCATTCATACGGATGTGGGCACGCTATATTTGCCTGCAGCGCGACGTACACTTGAGCAATTCCTGCGTCCTGCTTCAGCCTTTCTGCCTGTGGTTATGTCTGAAGTGGATTTTCATATTTTTCATTTGTATATGGAAGGGTTGGCAAACAATTCGCATAGCTTGACTGCCATGGCGGAAAAACACAGTTTATTAATTTAATGCAAAAGTTGTAAATTATTTGCAACCATAGGAGCGATAAGTCGAAAAATTGGACTTAGTGAAAAAGCATTTTTGTTATTAATTGTAGCCTGCTCAAATTTAAAAAAGAAACAAATCATATTTATCCTTATTTTTTTAACAAAATGTGACATCTACATCCTCCACATCTAACTGTAAGACCAGTTGGAGCGAGCACAGACGAAGCAGCAATAAAGTCCAACTATAAACTTCCTCTCTGCCAATTGGCATAATTGCAATCAAATAAAATGATTCAAATTATAGTTTATAGACTTTTTAGTTATGCGTTCATGTTCATTATCTGTTTTATGCCATTTGACACGCAAGTGACTCTTTTGGCGCCTCTCATCGTATCTTGTCTATGTCTTAGCTGCTAACGAGCGTTCATATTCATGCACTGAACAAAGTTAATGTATTTCTTTCGCTCTTTCTCAAACTGAGGATAGCGTAGAAGCATTAAATTGTCTGAAAGACCTCATATAGTTTTAATGTTTATTTCTTTGCCTTAAAACAAGTTTCTTTTGGCGTTTAGGCGTGTTGGAAGTCTATCGTTTGGGTCACTGACCACAGACATATTCAAAAACAGTTAACTATCAAACTCTCATCAGCTCGCTTAGAGCAGAAAGCACCCGTTTTTCCTGCTTGAAACGCAACACTGCAACTGTTGCTTACTTGATGTGCTGGTTTCTGATATGGGGGCTTGTCAGATTTGTCCATGTATTTAATAAAAAATATCGGTATGCGGACATTTTCTTATATTACTTAGTCATTTATTATTGGGTCTAACTGTCGATGAACGAATTTCTGAACAAATGCATTTTATTGTGTTTTTTAAATGCACTAGTAGTCTCTCGTTCTGTTTCCCTCTTTTTCTCTATTTTTCTGCCCTCCCTCGTAAGCCAATAACATGAAAATGCTCGTTTATAAATGCAATGCAACGAAGCGTATACTTAACGTGTGCAAATATTGTCTCAATTTGGCGCTGCACTACACTTGGCTTGCTTCGTTGAAGGGCAAATAGTTTTCGGGAGGGGGTCCTTGCTCGGGTTATGCAGATGCAGTCTACCAGTTACCAACTGCCCATCTTCTCACATGTGTGAGAAATAAACAATTTGTATGCGAATTTCTCCTTTGCCATCTAAAGGCAACTGAAACTGCATAGCCATGAATATGAAATATGCGGCTTCTCTTTTGTTCCTTCTGACGTACCCACTACCGCCATGTTTTTGCATAAGCAAGCAAGTAGGAAATTGAAAGCAAAATATGATGATGCTCGATTTAGAGATTTTGTTTAGCTGGAAGAATATGTGGGTGTGGATATATTCTATCTTTCGTCATTTGTGCAAACATCAAATATGTGTTTGAAGGAAATAGCAATAAACATCAGGAAAATTTTCTCATGCAAATTTTCAAACAAGAAAGAAAGTCGGTCAAGCCAGAGTATAACATACTCTGTACCCCCAAAGTTTGCATATTGCATAAAACAAATGTTCCATACATGTCAAACTTCTATCTCCTGCCATCTCTGAGATCTGTTTGCTTTTACATACGGACGGACAGTCAGATTTGGCTATATCGACTCTGCTGTTGACGCTGATCAAGAATATATATTTATACATTAAAAGGGTTGGAAATGATTCCTTCTCCTCTGTTACATACTTTTGCTCAAACTTAATGTACTCTGTGTACCTTTGGTACAGATTATAATAAGAGGAATGCATGAGCAAAAGTTTGGCAGAAGGCACGAGTGAGAGTATGTGTCCTGGTTTTGTTGTAAATAAATTAAATAACATTTGCAATTAAAATTAAGTTGAGTTGCCAATTTTACTAAGTCATTTATCGCACTTAAATCCACGGGACAAGCTTTATAATAATTTTATGGAAAAGCAGTCAAAGACTCCAAGCCAAATTCATGCAATTATCCAAGTTTTTCGAACTGAATTTACATGCTCATCAAAAGACTGGTACACACTTATTTTAAGCGCTAATTAAGCCACCCCCATCAAAAACGAAGGAAAATCTTTTCCCTTGGCATTGGCCATAAACTTTTACTCATTGCCACGTCAAAGCATGTGGAACTAAAACTAAAAGATAAAAGAAACTAAGGTCGAAGCCAAACCCTAAACTAACCTGAACTGAACTAAAATTAAATTAACGCAAGTGTGGGAAAGTGTCTTGAAGCGGAAAGTAATAAGTGAGGGGGGCGGCGGGATGCAGCGATGCATTCTAATTTTTATAAGTTTTATTTTTAAAAGAAGGCAGACATGTGTCAAGGTTAGTCGCCAACTGTATAAAAGAAAAGTCAACTAAATGAAGGTAACAAAACTGAACGTCCATTACAGGAAATAATGCGCAGTGTCACGACGCCGGAACTAACGTATATATATTCTTGATCAGCATCAACAGCCGAGTCGATATAGCCTTGTCCGTCTTCCAGTCCGTCCGTCAGTATGAACACTTAGATCTCAGAGACTAGCAAAGCTTGAGCAAACAAATTTTTCAATTTAGACTCCTTTTGTCTGCACTCAGATCAAGCTTATTTCCAAATTTGGCGACGCGCACCCCAGGCTCGGGTTAATATTTTTTTATATTTTTGAAGTTAATTATACGTTCAATATTTTCTGCTGAACACTGATACATTACTCGATTAGGAGGCTTGAAGAAAAACCACATCCACTATTGTTAACTTTCGGTCTGGGCAAATATTAAAGCGTGAATTCCAATTAAATTAACTTATTAACTGCCGTCGACGTCTCCTTTCTGGCCACGTGACTGCCAGTTGATCCTGCAGTTTAAGACTAACATCACGTTCGCCACATCAAATACTTTTCAAATTTTAGTAGGTCGCGTCCGCCAGGAGCATGCCAAACAGTTTAAAACGTTCAACCAATGTGAAATATGTCCGACGTGACGTAAATTTAATTTTGGCATTAATTCCAAAATGTTGACACAATAGACATGATATAAATGTTGTGTACAATTCAAAGATGAATTTTATTAATACGATGTCAGTGCATTGTAGTAAAAAGAGTAAAACAAAACGAGACGCGCTGTTAGGATGCAGTTTTTACTTTTTTTTTTTTTATATTTCATTGTGCAGAAGCAACTGAAAAAGTATTTTAATTTAAGATGGCATACAGTCTTTAGTTCGAAAAAATTCAAATAATTTATATTTACAGTTAGACGTTGGATCATGAGACAATGCGGGTATACCAGATTGAGCTAAAACTGATGAACTCACAAAAACAAGTTATTCTAAACGCTTGTATGCAGACTACATCCAGAATAATTAATGGATCATAAGCTCAAATTTTATAGCATTGATTTACTTAGTGGAGCGTTTATAAGTAGGCAACAGATTGCGTGCATTTCCCAGTCGAATAATTGCCTAACTAACCACAATAAAATACCTTCCACATTAACTAAACAGACAACCAAATGCTTTTTAGGCCCCTCGTCCAGTGTTTCCAGCCAAGCTATTGCAATAGACTGGACAAATCCCAATGGAAGGTCAGTCTTGCTGTATATTTGTGTTAATAGCTTTGTTCAACCCCATCAGCATCATGCGCATTCGCTTTTATAAACATTTTAGCGGCCGCAGCAGGTTTTATATTCACCAAAAGCACAGCCACTTGCTTTCACTTTGCCGCAACGAAAACGAAACTTAACCTAAGGGCCGTAAGCTTCGGCAGACCAGAAAACGAGGCAAGTAATCGCTGCTCGCTAAGTTTCAAAACTATTTTAGTTAAACTTTGCACGAAGTCTGGATATATGTACATGCATTTGTCGAATCCGGCCGGATCAGACGACTTTAGCATATATCTACCATAGGAAAGATCGGTCGATAAAGGTCTAATACAAAATCTATTAGTTTTCAATGAAAGCGGATCTTTCTATGCTTCTTCATAGTTCAGCGGATCTTTCTGTGCTTCTTCATAGTTCAGAAAAACTGGATCGACTATACAGTAAAGCTTCCAGAGAACCGGCAGGTGTGAAAAATTGTGAGAAAAAAATGTTAATTTTAAATGCTAGTCTTTAAACATTTTACTTAGTAAGGTATTTTGTTTCCCTTAAGCCTATACCCTCCACTTCTCTTTTAAAGTGGCCCATTAATAACGCTTATTTTAAGTAACAAATCTTAGCGCAGCCTCCCAGTTTATTATTACGTTTAAAATACTGAGCAGGAAAAATGTTTGTTTGCGCGTTTAACCTCAAAGTGTAGATGGAAGTAATTTGATTAGGCAAAGAAACCCGCATACGAAGTGACTTTGGCAAAAACTCCATAATGATTGTTATATATTGAAGTAGGTAAATTCGGCAAAAATCGCATATAGTGTGACCGCGGACCAGAGCAAACTTATTAAACAGCTGCTTCTCCTGCTACTGTTTGTCCCAGTCCTGCTGAATCTATTCGCTCTAGCAAATTAAAATGTACTTTCTTTGTGCAACATTGGCTTTTATGTGGCATCTGGAGTATCCAATGTGCTGACAAACGCACAGCCCAAAGCATATATGACACAGAACCGGGCGGGACAATAATTCAATGGACCCAACCCCCAACCCTCAATACCCCTCCCGGAAAAAAACCTTTTTTGGTCACTTGTCATGGAGCTTTACTTAAAATCAAGGTATCGCTTCAGTTTGTTTGACAATTTTAGCGTAATGGTGTGTGAAGCTCCCAATAGCTCCTTTGCCAAGATATTTGGACACAAGGTGTATACATAATTTGAAATTGAAACAAAAAGAACAATTATATTAAATGATCCAAAAGTCTCAGTGTTGTAGCTGCAAAACTGCCCCTAAATTAAAATATATATATATAAAATATTCATACCCTCCTTTACCTTTACCACCACCACACCCCATCCGAATGTATTCAGTTGGAAATTTTTCAATGCTTTTGTTGACTTTTGCTACAGCTGTCGCTTTCCTTTTCGTGGAGAACATTTTCCTGATGATTGCGCTCTTTCTATTTTATTCGTTCCTGACTTGACTAGAAAAATATTAAAGTGCAAATTAATTTGCAATTATGAGACATATCAGTTGCCAACTAACTTAAGTAGATAAATAGATTTCATAGTTAAATAAATGTTAGCTAATTCTAGGCTTTTATTATCAAAATAAATTATTATACTTAAATATTAACATCCAAATGTAGATCCCAACTGAAGAACCAAACTTTTGCCTAGAAACTAACCTCTTATCTATTTTTAATCAGTAGCCACAGTCCTACCTAAATCCAATTTCAAAAACCGCATCGCCTGATTGGAAAATCCATTTTAATGGAAATCAATCAGCCCGATTATTGTCTATTTACCATGACCACAACAACAATGAAAAGTAAGTGGCCAATCAGTAAATAAGTCTCAAAGGAAAGTCCTAGGTTAAAATCTCCAAGAGTTCCTCTCAAGCTTTTGCAATATGTTAAATCAGTCAACGATAACATCGAGTAGCAAAAGGGACTTGGAAAGAAGGAAAAATCAAAGGTTAATCACCCCTGCAGGCCATACAACAGCCACACGCACAAATATATTAGCTCCCTATGTGTGCGGGTTGGAGTTAAGGACACCATATGCGGAGGGCGGGCTTGATAGCTAACCTACCCAAAGAAGGCAAATCCACAGCTTTTTCCAAAATGGCGCGCAAATATGTGAGTGTGAATACGTTTCCACTTTCAAGTTCTCGATTTGACTTCAAGTGAACTTTTGCGTGTTTTAATACCATAAATTCTACATGCATGTTTGGCTGTCTGGAAAAAATTGCACACCTTAAAGGGGTGCACAAATGCATTACAAGTGCCCACACTTTTTCCCCAATTTAGCATTAGGGCTATAAAAAACAAAAAGCCGGTCAAGCCCGACTATAAGATACTCTGTAACTGCAAAAGCAGCGCTGCTGCTGCGCTGCCGCTGCAAACATTCAGTTGCTCATTACTTGACTATTGTTCATCCGATCTTTAGCAATCCTTCGCAGAAATGAGATTAAGGTAACCTGTATCTGCAAACTTGATGGTAAAAATTTGGAATAATTGTCTGCTTCTAGTTTATCCAGTCGAACCTCTTCTGCTACATATCTGGTTCTAGTTTGACACGCTTTGTGCTGATCGAATAATACTTTTGGGTCGGAGCTTCTTCTGTGTAAATATTTTCTTTTTGGGGTCTGCGATCCCGCCTGGATTAATTAAAATAGTTTTTTTCTTTCTTCGAAAATATTACTCATCCGTCACCTTCACCCCAGTTATTGGCGCGTGCCATGAAAAGCTTTAATAGTCTTCGGTTAAATGTGGTCCTTTTCTTTGGAAAATAAATACGCCAGTTAGATTCCTTACTATTATATTGACACCTCGACTCCCAGTATTGCAATTGGCAATAACGATGAATCATCCTGCTAATTATTACTTTAAGTTAAGACTGGCCCACTTGACTTTTTTGAGTTGTAGGGCGGTCCTGAAACAAAGAAATTTTTCAATTTAATTTGTTATAATAGTTTTCGTCTCAGATAGTTTCTTCTCAGAATCGTTAAGACTCTAATTCTTCACTTTTAATTCTGAGCACGCTAGCATCTAAATCAAAAAAAGTTGTTCACTAAGATCCATTTTCCGAACAATCGGTTCTAGATATGGTTATCCGATTACAACCAATTTTTGCACATCTATTTGAAAGTAAATAATACTCATAACCATTTGCTCAGTAATTCCGATTTTTTGACTGATGGACTGTAAGACTAGATTGGATAGAAACTGGAGGCGCGCGCGTAACATGAATTTGTAAATGTCACGAAGACTCCCGATATGATCGTGAACAAACACAGAGTTTATATAGATTAATAATTAACTAGTAATCTTTTAACGTTTTTATACCTGTACCCTTAAAAGTGGGTAAATGGGGATGATGAAGTTGTGCAAATGAATGTAACAGCCAAAATGGAGCATCTCCCACCCTATAAAGTATATAAATTCTTGATCGCGATCAACAGCCTAGTTGATTTACCCATGTCCGTCTGTTCGTCCGACCATCTGTCCTCCTCCTCTCTTTTTAACCGCGAAAATCCGTCAGAGCAACAACTTTTCAGGTCGAACCTAGTTACTTAATATATATTAAGCTAGGCCCAATATCCACACAAAAATGTACTGAGTCAAAAACATTTAATTCAATATTAGCCATAGGAACAACATTACTTGGTACAGGGTATTTGGCAGTCGGGGCACGCCACTGCAGCACTTTTACTTGTTTAATATGAATTAAATCACTTTTGAAAGATTTCCCTTAACATACACAATCAAATATACAACTTGTTATTCAAATGAATAATTATATATAAAACAGACGATAATTCCAAAGAGAATGCCCTGAGTCCTACAACATTTATTGATTTTTGTCGCCGTCGCCGCATCCACAACAACACATCCTCCCCTTCAGCGACCAACCACCAAGAGACTTACGTGGGGTTGTTTCGTTAGTTTTTCATGACTACAGACAACAACGGCAGCAATGAAAATGCAATCAGCAAAAACAACTTGGCCGACAGCTGTTGTGGACCAGGTTGTTAGGAATACCGTCGATTTTCCTTACGATATGCCAATGACATACCACATCAGCATAGAGAAAGAACATAGAAATAACATCAATTATCACAGATAAAAATTTAAAATATTTCTGATTGAGTTTAATATTTACTTCATCGCAGTCACTCGGGACCAAAAAATATGTTCTTATTATTGTTTTAAGAAATCTGTTTTTATTACAGTAATATTAAATATTTTACACAAGTTTCCTCCAGTTCTATATTATAATACAGACAGACAGACAAAAAGTCGGGGGGACAGACATGGATGTATAGATTGGGCACTTAACGGTGTCTAAGAATATATATCTACTTAACAGGGTCGATGATTTTCTGACTCTTACTATACAAAAAATTGCAAGACTTTATAATGCCCCTTTAACCCATTTTATTGCGTACAGAATTAGTAGCCGGCTGCAGCGTCCTGAGAAAACGCAATAAAGAAGCCTTAAATAAGCGGCGCCACATGGACGTGACCAGAAGACATAGTCTACTATGACTGTCAAGACACACATTTGCAGGCAGATTTACATAACAACCCTGGTTTTGTGATTGAGTTTAATCAGAGACTTGAACCGCATGACGAGAGATACCCAGAGATTTGGCTGGTGCGAATTGGAGGAAACTCCATTTAAAATCCATATGGATTTCCATGTATTTTTGTATGTAAGTAAGTATTGAAAATATCGATGTTTTTTACTTATAGCATTTTGAATCTACTAAGACCTGGTTTTATTTGAGTAGAGTATTGGCAGGTCTGTCCGTCTCTGTGTGGTGGTTGATTTTGGTTGCAATTCAGCTGTGAGCTGTGTGCCCCCAAGGGGTGGGTTTTCCGCCGTCTAGGCTGACTCACGTGCTGCCTTTCAGTCTGCAACGCTCTGCTGCTGCTCTGCACTGCTCATTATATTAAGCAAGTTTTCACCATAAGCGCTGTTGCCAGAAGGCAAAAGCAGGCGCGTTAGCAGCAGCAGACAGAATTCCGCCCTGCCAGTATAGCCAAGAAAAACGAGGGTTGTTCGGTTGTTGTCCCTGTCACTGTTTGCCATAATAAACTCAAAGCATAAACAGAAAATCCGTCAGGCTACAACCAGGACGAAGAATGACTCATGCAGGTGTGTTTAAAATGCATTGGGGCGTGGACGCAGGCCTTGGCCATGGATATGGATGGGACTTGGCAGAATATTTAATTTTTTCGTTTGCTTATTCATATGATTGTAATTCAACCTGAACTCTGTGTTGTTATGGTCGTAATTTGTCAACTTTCCTTTGCACACATTTACATTAGGCTTTCTCAATCTCTCTTTCAAATGGCTATATATTCCCTCTTGTTTACCAGCCTGTCCAAGACCATGGATGCTTAGTGGATGCTTCAGTTGCCAAATTTCTTGAGCAGATAATTTTGTCATGCTAGAAAGTCCATAACATATTTGTTGCTAGAAAGCATTAGCTGGCTTAAGTTTTAAAATAAGAGCAAGATACAGCATTTAATGAGAATACGAATTTTCGCTCCTTCCACGTTTATATTCACCAGGGGCAATACTAACTAAAGTAGCTAAGATTGGTTTCTATATGATAGCGACAATAATTTTATTCCATGAATTATGGACATTTTTGGTTATCAACACCGTGAATCAGTAGAATCTGGTTTGGCTATATTTATAGTACAGAATGGCTTTGCTGCTTTGCAAGTTCATAGTTGTTAACGCCAGTAAATTTTAAAAAAAGTAATCTCAGCTTATTAAAGCCGAAAGGAGAATGGATGCACGTTGTTCTACTTATCATCTTCACGCCTAGTGAAGGCACAATGTGAGTCAAATATTGAGAGGCAGAGATAAGAGAAAACGAGAGCAAAAGCACCAAAAAGATTCAATTAAAAGTTCGATGAGCAAAAGAGTTAAGCTGAATGCATGAAAGCTTTAAGCAGGCAGAGTGGAAACTAAGGCGGTGGGAGAGAGAGCATAGAGCAAATTCAATTTACTGTAATTGAAAATGTGGTGCAAACTTTCTCTCCCGTATTGACAGGATATCACACACACACTCACTCAGCGAGCTAACATGGCCATGTTGCCAACTGTGAGCAGAAAGCACGTTCGCCGACGGCTTAACAACTTATTTATGCTTAGATATGCACGCTCCCAACGTCAGGGCAACTGCTTCTTGATGCTTCCCTCTGCTGTTGTCGCTTGTTTGCTTGTCGCGGCTTTCCATTTGTTTTCGGGGCCACCTCTTTCTCCTCCTCTTCCTCGACAGGCCCCCTATGGACAAGATTTAAGGCAAGCTGATGGTGGTGAACTGTTTTTCTTTACCCACGCAATTTCATTGAAGGGCTGGCAATTTTATTTAAATTTAATTCCACTTCTTGCACGTCAGCGCATGTCGTTTCGTTGTCTCCTTTCCGCAGGAAGGATATGCTTGCAATCCGTGTCATAAAAATAAATTGCAATATGAAACTATTTCTACAAACAAAAGACATGAAGGAAGGGATGTAAGTCTGGCCCAGCAAACAAATAGTTTGCTAGTAATACAACGAACAACGTTATACAAAATTTGATCTTTGATATTTGGGCATTTGATAGGTAGAATGACACAGAAGTTCGAAAAATCTTCATCATGACAGGAGAGTGGGTTCAGCGGGCTGTGGGTGTCATCCTCTCTGTTAGTGACAGAGTGAACAATATGGAACATATCAAAGTTATCAAATAAGCATAGCATACATTAGAGAGCAAGATACAGACTAACACATGATACAGGCCCGCATAACAGCACTTACCCACAGTCGAAATGGGTCAATTGCTAGCTGAATAGAAATAGTCAGTCTCAGTATCTCCCTTAAATGCTGACAAATTGCATGCAATTTATATATGTACAAGCGTGACTGACATGCAAATTGTGATAAGTAAAGTACTGAGAGGGGGTTTAGGAAGGTCTCATCCACCCTTCACTGCCTACCATCGCATTGTGACAACTTTGATAAGCGACCAATCGCCAAACCCTTTGACCAAAAACTCAATTTTCTTGAGCTGAAATTAAAAAGCACACAAGCCAAGGAAAGGAGAGAACCCAAGTTTTTTTATCATTGTAATTTAAAAAAGCCGAAATGGAAAAACCGACATGGCATTTGACGCGGTCATCTTAATTAAGTCTGTGTTCTAATGAAGCATAATTGATGCAGTTACTCTATCACAAGCAATTATACACATTAGCCACAGCTCATGTGTCGCTTTAATTTATAGTAAAAAGAATACATTGCCAATTGCAGGGAATGCCACTGAGAGAAATAGTGCGAACAAAAATTTACCAATGCTTGTCGTTCTCAGAAGGACAGAGATAAATCGACTCGGCTAATGATGCTGATCAGGCTTAAATATTGTTTTTGCAGTCGAAAGTGCATCATTCTGCCTATTGCATACATTTGTAAGCTCAAATTAGCATTTGTGAAGCTTTTTCTCTTTCAGTAACGGCTATTAAATATGAATAAGTTTTCTCTGTTTCGAAGGTTCACAGAGTATATTAAGTTTGTGAAAAGTATGTAACAGTCTTCCTGGAATCATTTCCGACCCTATAATGTATTCATATTCTTGATCAGCATCAACAGCCTAGTCGATGTAGCAGTGTCCGTCTGTCTGTTTGAACGAACAGATCTAAGAGATGGTGAGAGGCAGATCAAGTTTATTTTCAATATTTGGCACGCCACCTCCCGTCCCCGCAGTTTATAACGACGTCTTACCTCCCACAGTTTTGCAAATAGATAGATCGCACCTTCAACGCATATTTACTAATCAATATTATTTATCGATCCGCCAAAGGAATGAAGATTGGATGAAGAATAGTCGAGTTATAAGGAAAACAAACAATCACATACGTCATGGGTACTTTGCCATTTCTAACTTAAATTGAGCGGACAAATCACACTTTGGAGATACAGAGTATATTATAGTCGGGCTTAACCGACTTAATTTGTTAAAGATGTCCCATTCTAGACCAGCCAGCATTTCACTTCCCCTTTTTTCTATCGCACTTGACGCGTCTAATTAATACAATTACAACAAAATTCTAGTGTGCATTGGAGATAGAATGCAAATTGATAAATTGCTTATAGCTTTGCTCTGGTCTGGCCTGGCAAAGCTTCCAGCTTGCTGCGGACAAGAGGATGGTAAGCCTCATTAGCCAAAGTGCCATAAACTTTGCTTGCATAATTAAATTAGCACTAATGAGAGTGGATGTTGTGGTCAGCAATTGAGAGCATATGTTAAGCAAATTGTTGATAAAATTGGGGAAAGCATTTAATGATTTTTCGTTTTTTTGTGGATTCACCAGAAGGTGTTAAAATACATCCTGTCCTCTAGCACAATTATTGATGCTGACCTAGTCTAGGCTCCTAGTATATGACCATTATAAGTGAATTAAAAATTCAACACATTAAGGTCAGCATAAATTTTACTAATACAAAACTAAGTGTATCATTCAATAAATTTGTTCAGCCAACCAACCATTATAGCCATGGTTCGATATTCAATACCAATTAAATCTTTCAATATTTGGAGAGCATTAAAAAATGTAGTTGGTGCCTTGAATGAAAAAATTTTTCTAAGCCAGTCAAATCAATAAATAATTATATCAAATCAAATATGTACCTGAGCTCAAACTATTCACTCACCTGTTGCTCAATTGAAAATTACCAAATTTAAATCAATATGTAATTTTCATGTGAGTTTTGTACTCTGCTCATCAATCATTGGGCTCTGCGTGACATAACCGCTCCAGCTGTGACTGGTCGGTCTGTATTTTGTGTATTTTTGTGTATCTGTTGGCTGCTGTCGTACAGCAAACCAAAAGAGAAAAACAAACTATAGTAAATGTACATATAAATATATGCATCAATTAAGCCTTCATTCTAACATAACAATTTTGAATGTGGCCCAAACCAGTTTTTTTATGGCCCATGTTATGAAAGACCACTGCCCACATGCACACACTCAAACTCAACAGTATGTTCGGGTCATACAGAGAGATCTTTTTTGACCACTAGTCTCTTTGGAAGTAAATATACTTGTACATAATATTGTTGTATCATGAACGACCCACAGCGCAATTTACACTAAAGTGGATATACATATATAAGTGACTACTTTTCTAGTTTTGTTCAAGAAGCAAACTCTCTCTAAATAGTAAAAGTATCTCGCAGCATCCAGTCGTCCACTTAAGTTTCAATATAGTAGGAAGAAGATTGTATAAACTAAATTGAAGAGGCATACTTATCAATCTAGGTCCCCCTTATCTAATGGTAATCTTCAATTGTTCAAATACCACAGAAGAAGCTTAATAAATGTACATATTATTGGAATGTGTAATAAATACAACAAACTAATGTTGATAGTTTAATTGAAAATAGCATAAATCAGGTTATAAATTGGCACGAGACAACATCGAAAACCAATAGCATTAAAATTAAATTTAAACTGCGAAACAAGTTTTTCAAACTGGCCGGCATGAGGCGCGTTGTCTTAGGTTAGTTTAGTCAGTTGAGCCGATGCGTTGACAACCTTGCGGAAAATGTTCTCGAGGACAAACTCAGCCCAAAATATTTCTGGAAAATATTTTTAATTAGAAAACGCACTTAGCTTAACTGGCTAGCTGCATTATTTAACGATACATCAAGTTTCGAAATGATCAGATAAACGATAGTTGTGTACAAACTGGGATCTTTTGAACCAAATTAGAACAAAATAGCGGCTGTTAGAAAAAATTATAACAATCAAAATTTTTACCTAATCCTAGTTCGGGCCAAAGAGGGATATATAAACGAGAAGGCCAAGCTAACTTCGTCTTTGCCGAAGTTTTTATACCCTCGCAAATGTTTAAATACATCAGAGCTTAAGAACGCCAGCATTAAAACAAACAATTTTTCAAAATAAAACCCACTTTTCGACCGCTAGTTCCTATGACAGCTATAAGATATAGTCATCCGATTTTGACCAAAACTTCCAAATCTTTGTAAAAGCGCATAATATTAATAACCGCTGATGTGAGACACGTTAACCATAAAAACAAAAAAGTTTTTCTCATTAAAACCCACTTTTCGATCGATAGTTCCTATGACAGCTATAAGATATAGTCAACCGATTTTGACAAAAACTTCCAAATCTATATGAAAGCGTATAATATTAATAATCGCTGAAGTGAGCCACGTTAACATTAAAAACAAAAAAGTTTTTCTCATTAAAACCCATTTTTCGACTGATTGTTCCTATGGCAGCTATAAGATATAGTCATCCGATCCGGTCGGTTCCGACATATTAGCAGTGTGCAGTAAAAAGAAGACTCTGTGCAAAGTTTCAGCTCGATAGCTTTAAAACTGAGAGACTAGTTTGCGTAGAAACAGACAGCCAGACGGACAGACAGACGGACAGACAGACGGACAAAGCTCAATCGACTCAGCTCGTCACCCTGATCAAGAATATATATAGTTTATAGGGTCGGAAATGAATATTTCTTTGCAAGGGTATAAAAAGACCCAAGGCGAATTTCAAGACAATCTGTCCAATAGAACTTGAGATGTCATGTCAACTGTGATGGAAAACGCTCGCGACAGCTTTAATGGCACTGTAAATTGACCTTACACGCCTTCACAAATGTGCGTGTAATTTTGAAATTGCCGGATCGACTAGATTTCTGTAAATATATGTACATTACGAAAATAAATTTTAAAAAATAGATTTTTTCCAAATTTCTAGACCAGAATTCCCCTTTATTCCCAAAAATTGAAATAAACCTCGATCAACGCAGGTTTTCCAAATATCTTTCTTTCTTAACAAAATAGCTTTTACAAAAACGACTTTACTTTACGAATAGTTGTAAGCATAGAAAGAAGCTTGGCTTGGCTCTTTGGGGCTGTATAGCCAATTTTACATTACATTTATGCACGAAAATAACTTCATATACAAAAACGACCAACTATAGGGCTTGTTTCAGCTCCAAATATATGGTTTTCTATTAGCGAATATAAGAAATATTTTTGTTTCTAATCTGTTCCGAAATATCGAGACACCGACTAACCTCTAAAGTTCACCACATTTACTTTGAGAATCAGCCAACAGAAACTGGAAAAAAGTTGACCAAAATGCCTTGGTCTAAATAGCCAGCAAAATCGCAGTTCATCTTCTTCTCTCCGAACGAAAACCGGCTTGGTCGACAGGTTGACGCTGCAATTTACAATGAACTCGGTAAACTTGCTAGACAGAAGAAGCGTCCAGATCAGGATGGTTGCCCGGCTGAGACAGCTGCAAAACCGCCAAGAAACAACCGCATAGTGCCGGGTGCTAACAAACTCATTTTGGTAGCAGTCGCCACACAAAATTGGAAAAGGTTTTTGTTGTTGTTGGCGAGTGCAAGAGTAAGAGAGAGCGAGGCATGAGGAAAAAACCCGTCATACAAGAAATTTGTGGCTACTTGCAGTTTCCCCCTGCTACACCAAGTGTAGTCACATTCCAACTACAAGAAGAAAAAGCATCAAAAACGAATATTAAAATTAAAGTGTGTTTTTTTATAATCGAAAACCAAACTAAATGACACCAAAAATATAATACAATATTGGTCATCAGACAAAATTGCCGAATGCAATTCTTAGATTCATGTATATCTTTGTATCTCGTGCAAGCATTTTGTTTCAGATTTTCGCTATATTTTTTTATTTGATATTTCTTTCTTTCCTTTTGCTCTATTCGTTTTAATGTGACTTTTATTGTGCTTCCTGCTTTTGTTGTCTCATTTGGTATTCAGCTTTATGTTTGGGTTTTGTTTTTCCTTTCAGTTTGTGGCGGCTCTGAACTTTAACAGTTTTCACATGGGCAGCGCGTAAAAGTGTGAATTGAAGGCAGTGGCTATGTTTCATTTGGTCGGGGCTAATTGGTCTTAAAGTTTTGTTGTATGTTGCTTACGAATTTAATTAGAACTTTTGGTGGGAAGCCATTTAAGGTCGGAGTCAGGTCTTAAGTAGAAGAGAAATTGAAGCAAAAGAATTGTCTAACACAAAATGTATAATTTTTATATTGAACTGCCAAAGAATACCTTGTGTAAGACTTAGAAGTATCTATATTTTGTCATTGAAAATCGCACTCGTAACCCTTACCGCTATTTGTTTCGGTTTCAATCTCTGGTTGAAACAGATAATATTCATAAATGGAAAGTAAAGTACAATTAAAAACAAAAAAGTTTTTCTTACTAGAACTACTTTTTTGACCGATGGCAGCTATATGCAATAGTCATCCGATTCGGACCAAACTTGACAGAGTTATGTGGAAGCATATATGTAATACAAATAAATATTAAGTTTGAGAGCGATAGCATTCATAGGAGACCGTGTCAGGGAATTCCTTTAGAATGCAGCCCACACACACACACACACACACACGCACATGCACACAGACATACACTTGTTTTTGCTCTATCAGTTTAACGGTAAAACTTACTAGCTTTTGTTTGCTTTATTTGTACTGCAACGCGTTGGAGGCCAGTAATCCGCTTTAGTTGCCTGTTACAACAACAACACCATAAACCACTTCAAATACATAAATGCATTTTGAAATTTTTATAATCTCACACTTAATTTTTCTTCCTTTTGCTTTTTGATATTTATATTTTATTATTAATACCGATTATATCGGGCCAAACTTTTCACTCTCAATCATTTTCCTTAGCTGGTATTTGGAAGGAAAAGCCAACGCACTTTTCGAACTCTAAAACTTGTAATTATTTTACCATCACAAACACAACGCGCAAAAATATTCACAGGAGAGCGCAAAGACAAAAAAACCGGTAATTTGAGCAGCGCACATACTACCACCAAGAGATGAGATGGAGGAGAGATTTGTGTTTGCTTTGCTTTTCATTCACTTTGGCAACCGCGCGAAAAAGAACTAAAATCCGAGACAAGCGCAAAAAACGTCCAACGGGTTTGACATCGCAACGGCAACTGAGAAGCAATTGGAGTATGGCAAACCTGTAACTAAAGCCATTGCCAGTGGTTCTTAAACTGTACTTAACGAATGTTTGGTGGTGGATTTATACTATTTCACGTTTGGCTAGCAACAATGTTGCTTCAGCATAGTGGCTTAGAAAGGATAGGGAGAAGAAGGCTTAAGGGGATCAATCCCCCTCATTGCGTTTACAATTCGTAGTAACAGGAGACGAAGTCGTAGATGAACACAAAAAAATCTAAAGGAATTGACTTTCATTTGTAAAAGGGATATTAAATAAATATATTAACATTAAAAAAAATTTTAAGACCCAAAACAAAAAATTTAAAATTTAGTCTTCATACCCCTAATGTATAAACCTATCTACGCCACAGCTGCAGCTTAACAAATATTTAAATTTACTACAAAATGTACAACTTCACTTTAATATTGCGCACGACAGATAATTAAACTTTGAGACCAACTTCACTTTGATAAAGCGCGCAAAAATGTCCGACCGGTTCGGCATCACAACGGCAACTAAGAACCAATTGGAGTATGGAAAACCCGTAACTGTAGCCAAAGCCAGTGATTTCCAAACTGTACTTGACGAATGCTTTAGTGGTGGGTTTATGTTACTGTAACATTGTTGCTAAGCAAAAGCAAAATGTTGATACTGCTCATAAATATTTTAATTTGGTCAAAGTGTACAAATAGAAGATCAACGTTTACAAGTAATGGGATGAACAGAAAATGAATTTGTGTTTACTTTGCTTTTCTTTTACTTAGGCAACCGCGCGAAAAAGAATTAAAATCCGAGACGAGGGCAAAAAACGTCCAACGGGTTTGGCATCACAACGACAACTGAGAAGCAATTGGAGTATGGAAAACCTGTAACTAAAGCCAATGCCAGTGGTTCTTAAACTGTACTTAACGAATGTTTGGTGGTGGATTTATGCTATTTCACGTTTGGCCAGCAACAATAACAATGTTGCTACAGCTCAGTGGTGTAAATAAAGGGGGGTTAAAAGGAACAACAAAACAAAACATTCTAAAAAACTTGACTTCATTATATAAAAGAAATAAATTAACAAAACTACAAAATGCACAAGCAGAAGACCGACGTTTTAAAGTGATGAGATGAAGAAGAAATTCCGTTTGCTTTGCTTTAGTCGTACTTTATTAACGCGCACGACATTTATTTAATATTCGAGACAAACGCTGAGAACGTCCAATCGGCTCGGCGTAACAACAACAACTGTGAAGCCATTGGAGTCCGGAAGACCAGTACCTGTAGTCATAGCCAGTGCTATTCAAACTGTGAATGTGTGGGTAGCGTACTGTGTATGTTGCAGCAACATTGTTGCTTGACTGCTTTAATACCATTCACACTCAGATATAACTAACTAATTGTAATAATGTTAGTGTATTGGTTCATATGTATATATTGGTTTTATATACATGTCGAAGGCTGGTTAGCCGTATCGTTTAGAACTTCCTTCATTGTTCGGAGCTCAGCGAGTTTCAATGTTTACTCGACGAAGCTTATAATAATAGTGACATAATTCTCCGCTCATCACCTTTATATTCCCCTCCCATACATATACATCGAACCACACTAGACGACCTTGCAACCGAGATAAAAATTCATAAAAATAGATTTAATAGAATTTCCCAAAAAGAAAAATTGACTTAAACAACACAAACATGTCAAGTCCTCTTGTTTATTGGTTGATATTTGCTTAGATATAAATTGGTCTAATTATGCAAAACCATTTAAATTTAATGTAATTCAGTTTATCAATCTCACAGGTTAGAAGACAGAGCGGCTGCAGAAACATTGCAAACTGCAAGGTATGCCAAAATTTATATTTTACTCGTTACCTCTGAAGTTGTTGGGTTGTGGGCAGAGGCAAGGGCAACAAACATACAACAGAACAAACAATTTAGGTTGTTGCATATGCAATTGACATTGGCGTCTCCAATTTGATTAATTGCAGTTGGCCACTCCAAATTATTGATATTGATTCAAAAGCGTTAAGCAGCTTTAGACTATGTCTTTGGTATCCAACAATATGCTTTCCAATTACTTGATACTGACAATAAACAAATGCAACTCAGGCGACTCATGTCGAAAGTTTGAGATCTAACCAAAGTAGCGAAAGCCCTTGCATTTGGTTTATGCATGTGGCGCCTCCAGGCGAAATAAAACTCACACAAAGAGGAAAGAGTGTTGCCGCTTCACTGAACCTCAATACTCAATGGCCGCCGCGTCGGGCGAAAGAAATATTACTCAACAATGCAAGGGACCGGGCAAAAAGAGCAAGTAAAGGAACCTGCAGAAAACTACATCCGCATCTGCAAAAATTTAAACGTTCTGACGCTTGACAATCGTCGCCTATGCATAGTTTATGGCCCTTCAGCAACTCGCATATCTATGCATTTTTGAACTAAACTAACTGCTAAAAATGTCGCAGATAATTCAATGCACCTACAGACAATTTTTATAGCTCTCGCCGATGTCGTTGCTGCAAAATGCCACGAGGGTAATTTAAAAATCCATTTGTGTTTTGAGATTTCCATGCCAGAGTAAGTCTGGCCGCTGGAGCTTTCAACGCCGGGCAACAATTGCGGCACCAACGCCGAAAAATAAAACAAGTAAGGGCGTTGCAGTGGAGTGGCCCGACTAAGAAATACCCTGTACAGTTGAGACACACATACAAACATACACAAGCGCACACACACACGCGCACACACCAACACACGCGCGCTCACCCTGGCTCTCTTACAAGTAAAATTGTTTCGGGCATAACTTTGGAGTTTTTGGTCGGATCTTATTGTGCTTTTCAGAATAGATAGATTTAAGGCCTAAGATTATATAACTTAAGCCACGAGTTTGTAACTTTAAAATTGCGGCTCTGACAGTTTTTTGCGATTTGAGGAGGGAGGGGAGAAATTTTTCAAATCTGAACACAACTTGATCTGGGACCTATGTACATGCAAATATTTGTGTCTATCATGCCTGTTCCCGTTTTCGATTTCCGATTTCCGTTTCCGAAAAACGATCAAATTATTCGGTTTTAAAAGTTTTGCCTTTGTGTGAGTGAAATGAAAAGTAATTGACAATTTTCATGTCAAAGGTTATATTTTTTACCTACCAAATATTATTATGTTAATAAGTCATATATTGAAAAGATTTTAAAGTTACCATAGAAATATTGGGCATTAAATTTGATTTAAAATGAATTTTTTTAAAGTTGAAATTGCATGTAGCCGAAAGCAAAAACGATCGAAATGAAACTGAGCTGTTCACAATTCCACATTAGCGAATGCGCAGTGTTGATCGAACTTGTTCATGTTACCATTCAGCTGAACTATAGTTCGAAAACGATTCGAAATTTCATTCGAAAAGAAAATATATTTCTATTTCACTCGGAAACGGGAACATCAAATGAAAACGATTCGGAATTACAATCGTTTTACTTTTTAAATCCACTCGACATGGGAACAGACCTGTATATCTCTTACAGTCTCTGAGATCGACTCGTTCATATTGATCAAGAATATATATACTTTACAGGGTCGGAAATGTTTCCTTCTCCCTGTTACATACATTTGCACAACTTCATGATCCCTTTTACCCATTTTCAATGTGTACAGGGTATAAAAAGAAACGAAAATTTCCGAGTGGAGTGCGGCTGACTAGATGACTGCGTGACACAATTTCAATTTGCATTGACAGCATGAATTATAGCAAATAATCCCCGAAGGCAAAGGCGATTTTAGCGAAGCTGCACTGACCCTCGCGGCAGCAGTCCCGACATCCAGTTGTTATAGATATGGAAATGATGCGCATGCTAAAAATAGAAATGACAGAGAAAACAAGCAAAAGAAAAAAATAAATTTAAAATTAATGCAACAGCAGCTATTTTTATACAGAAGGCACTAGAAACTGACCCAAAGAAAAGTCAACGCCGATAAGCGTGCTACAAATATTTTAGAAGAAGCGGAAAATTGCTCTTAGTTACAAAGACTGAATAAATTGAATTGTAGCGCCTTTAAACTGGACAAGTACTATTTTCAATCAATTCTTATGGGCAGCATGGTCGCAATTGAACATCCGAAATTGGTCGTTGCTTCAGCGTAAAAAGCTTATTATCGCGGGTGTCACAGAAATCACTAGAGATTTTCGTCGAAACGGTTGTAATTCAAATTTAAACTGCTTGTTATATATGTAAAGGGACACTAAACTGCTCGATTTCTAGTTCAGATGGCGAAAGTTAAGCGTTAGTGAATTTGAGCAATCGGTTCCAATTTGCTATGTTAATCATCTTTGTGGCAATAAGGAAAAACAGCACAAGTATGTTTTCCTACTTTTCAGGAGAGCAATTATTAACTTTAAATGAATAAGAGAAAAAGGTGAAAGGTCGCCAAGTGGACATTTTTTAAAATTCGAAGCGTAATTTCTTTAAGTATATAAGTCTTTTTTAGTAAATCAAGTTGTCATTTTAGCACAACTTACACAGACCACAACTTCTTTACATTTCTTCAGACTTATGATGTTTTGACTTACCGTTATATCTTTGTAATCACTTATCCAATGGGCCTGAAATTTTGACACAATATAGATTTGATACTGAGGAAGCCTTTGGTATTGAAATCTCAATTTTGACATAGCTCGAGTTGTGCTGTTTTTCCTTATTGCCACAGATCTGATCTTGCAACCAAAGATGCACTTTTCCACTTTACATAATACTATAGAAACTGCTATGGGATATAATAATCCGTTATGCCATTAACAGTTACAATATGAAAAAAAAAAATACAACGATTAAATCGAGTACGAGCGCTTCTCAGCTATTATCTTTTCAATATTCCGCTAACAATTGTTGCAAAAGCGATATAATTTTTATATTATTTTGCTGTGTTTCCGCGGCTTTTTTTTTACCGCACACTCGTAAATTGTGTGGATATTTCCGCTTTGACGCGATGACTGCACTGAATCAAGGCCATAACAAAAGCCAGGACGGCCCATCATTTGTGTATTTACATAGACTTTTTTTGATAAGGCGCTTGCCTCGCGTCGCTTCTGGGATGCTGGCCAATTGAGGCGCATTTGGCCTAGTTTCGTGTGGATGGGTGTTCGTTTGTTTTTGTGGCAACTTAAAGCGCCAATTGATTAAGCTTGCATTGGTATTTGACTCATTTCGAGTAACAAGCAAAAGTTTCAGGAAACAACTTTCTTTCAGCTAAGCACAAAAGCTGCAGCATTCAAAGTTTTCCAATTACCTGAGCTGAAGGGCAATGCCGTTCCCACTATTCCATGGATTAACAACAAATTGCATATTTAAACAACAAATCTGTGAGAGATTTTTAGACAATCAAGAAACCTACAACTAAAGAAAATCGATTATAATTATTCCAATCTAAAATAAATTCTATAGAGGATTTTTGGACCTTTAAAAGTTGGCGTTGATTTCCGCATTCCGTATTCGTTTCGGGTCAGTCTGGTCAAGCGCATAAAGCAACACCGGCTGCGCTGGATAGAACATGTCACCCGGATGGGTGAAAAAGTTCCACACAGAAAAAAAAATCGAGATATTTTCAATCTTTTAAAACTTGGAGTAAGTCCGGTATACTTGAAAATTCATCTTCCAGGATAGGATTACCCAGCCTTTCGAACTTGAATCATTCCAAATGTGCCTACTTCAATCCCTTTCGAGATCACGAGTCCATAAATTGGAGAGCGAGAGCGAAGAAATATAAATAGCCTTTTAGACATGCAGCAACAACCGATGGGGTTGGTGGTGTGCGATGAAATGCAATTTCACTCATGTTCAATGCGCGCATGTTCAGTGCGCGCATGGTCGTGAGTTCGAATCCCAGTTGAGCACAATAATTTTTATATTTATTTGTTTTTTTTTTTCAGAAGTCTTAAATAAACCAAGTTTGAAGTTGATAAGGATGTATCTATTATGGCATGTGTTTCCTCAAATTAAAAAGTGAAACATGCCAAAAATGATACAGCTTTGGGATTAACTAATTTTTTTTTTCCTAAAATTGTTTGCTAATTCAATCTTTTAAAGGATTACTCCGCTTTAATTGTAATCTTTTTTGGGATCAAAAAAGGCGGATCAACTTAATCCTTTTTTTTGATCGGCTTAAGCATATCCGGGACTACGTTGTTTTTATAACCGCTTGGGATTGGTTTGATCCCGTATGGATTGATTTGTCTTTTTTTCGAGTGCAGCAAAAAAGGCGTACAAAGCGAGGCGGTTGAATAAGGAGAACGCGACAAAAGAGGACGACCACCACTAAGATGGGACGACCAGGTGCGGGACGACATTTCTAAGCTTGGTGTGAACAACTGGTGCCAGCTAGCACTTTGCAAGGGTATTAAAAGTCAAGAACAACTTCAACATTTTGTTCAAAAGCTTGGCAGCAGCCTAAATAATTGCACAAACAATATTACTGAAATGGCAATGAAATTAAAAAAAATTTCTTTTATTCATATATGCACGACATTGCAAAACATTTCAGGGATTAAAAGTTAAATTTTCAGCTGATTTTTGCCATTAAATGACTCTATTTCCAACAGCTTGAAACACTTAAAATTCGACGATTAAAATCCAGCCATTATATGCACTTGTCATTGCTGTCGCTGTTGTTCCTTGGTTTTTTATTCTTTATTTGTAGTCAAATGGAAAACAATGTGATTGTTTCAAGCGCGAACTGCTAGTGGCGAAAAAAATGTGGTCTGCCCAGAGTCTGATTGCATATGTAAGTGTTTAAAAAAGGGAGAACAGAAATTCAGGCATTGTCAACAGCATCAAAATCATCATCATCGCCACTGGCGAAAGCAGCCTGTGTGGCAGTCGAGCCTTAAACTGCCCTCGACCAGCCGGGTTCGACACACATTTTTTGAAGCAAGGCGATTAACGGGTTCTGATATAAGGACCAGATGGGGTAAGAAACAATAGAATAAATAATTCAAGACAACATAATACATAATGTTAATATATTATGTCGGGAGCTCCTGATCAAGGTATACTAAACAAGGTAGGCGCACTCGTTCTCTTGCTCTCTTGACAACTTGTTAAGTTTTAGTCAGTAAGCAACTGTTGTAAACGAAGCATCTCCGCGCACGATTTTTTATACCCTTGCAAAGGGTATTATAATTTTGCCCAGAAGTTTGCAACGCTTAGAAATATTCATTTCCGACCCTATAAACTATATATATTCTTGATCAGGGTGACGAGCTGAGTCGATTGAGCTTTGTCCGTCCGTCTGTCCGTCTGTCTGTTCACGTCTGTCTGTTTCGAGCTGCTTTGACAGAGTCTTCTTTTTACTGCACACTGCTAATATGTCGGAACCGACCGGATCGGATGACTATATCTTATAGCTGCCATAGGAACTATCGGTTGAAAAGTGGGTCTTTGTGAGAAAAACTTTTTTGTTTTTAATGTTAACGTCTGCCACTTCAGCGATTATTAATATTATACGCTTTGACACAGATTTTGAAGTTTTGGTTAAAATCGGATGACTATATCTTATAGCTGTCAAAGGAACTATCGGTCGAAAAGTGGGTTTTCATGAGAAAAACTCTTTTGTTTTTAATGTTAACGTGTCTCACATCTTTCTTCTTCTTCTTGATTGGCCCGATGCATGCATCACAACCGTTCGACGGTCTCGGACGCTGCTATCAATGTCCGCCAGTCGCTTCTGCTCCGTGCGAGCTGGGACCAGTTGGTCACACCAAGCTTGGCAATGTCTGCCCGAAGCTGGTCATCCCATCTTAGTCGAGGTCTCCCCCGCCTGCCTCTTCCTCCGTAGTCAGCCGCCTTCGAATAATAAGCTTTCCTTACTGGAGCTTCTTCGTCCATCCTGGTGACATGTCCTAACCAGCGCAGCCGCTGTTGCTTTATGCGCTTGACCAGACAGGTGTCCCCATAGAGCTCATACAGTTCGTCATTATTTCGAATGCGGAAATCATCGCCAACTTTTAAAGGTCCATAAATCCTCCGAAGAATCTTTCGTTCAAACACGCCAATCGCCGCTTCATCCGCTGCTGTCATTGTCCATGTCTCACATCAGCGATAATTAATATTAAACGCTTTTATACAGATTTGGAAGTTTTGGTCAAAATCGGATGACTATATCTTATAGCTGTCTTAGGAACTATCGGTCGAAAAAAGGGTTTTAATGAGAAAAACTTTTTTGTTTTTAATGTTAACGTGTCTCACTTCAGCAATTATTAATATTATGCGCTTTTACAAAGATTTCGAAGTTTTGGTCAAAATCGGATGACTATATCTTATAGCTGTCATAGGAACTAGCGGTCGAAAAGTGGGATTTCTTTACAAAAATTGTTTGTTTTAATGCTGGCGTTCTTAAACTCTCATGTATTAAAACATTTGCAAGGGTATAAAAACTTCGGCAAAGACGAAGTTAGCTTGGCCTTTTCGTTTGTGTTTTACTAAGTAGCTTAGTAGGCTTTGTATTGAAATATATTACTCTCTCGCTCTCGCTCTCTTTGACACAAATATACTGAGTTTTAAGAGAGCGAGTTAGCCTACCTTGTTTAGTATGCCTTGCTCCTGATCAAGATGATTTCCCACAGAGTCCGGATTCAAGCAAGTCCAGTCCTCTTCTCCTTATACCTAAGCGACTTAGAAGACTATCTCCCACAAGGTATCTCGGTAAAGTCCTTCTGTATGCAGATGGTATTGTGGTCTTCGCTGAAGCTCCTTTAGCTATACAACTCTCTATAGATGCATTGTATATGTACTGTAAACTCTGGGGGCTTCGAATAACCCAGATAAGTCCATGATCATGGCGTTCAAAAAACACTGGATAAGACTGGCTGCCAACGAAAAATGCCATTTGGAAGGTGGAGAGCTTCAAGTTGTTAAGGCCGATAAATATCTTTGAATGTGGCTGCACCATGATGCACAATTTCATTGTCACTTAAAAGAAGGACGCGAAAACTGCTATTAACTTCACCTGGAAATGCCTTCTCAGCAAACGAGACGTACCCATATGCACCAAGTTCAAGCTATTTTGCGTATTGTATATCGATTTATATATCGATTTATAAATGAGCTCAGTAAAAAAGTACGTGTACTTTTTGGTTCAGTCCACTTGTCTTTTTTGACCGCAGAAAAGATCCGATGATACCTTAGATAAGAAGCGCCAGGATTGAAATGCATTTAGTAAATTTCAAAATCAGTCGACGGCAATTCCCCTTAAAGGCCTTCAGAAGATGATCAACTTTTATGCTGAACCACTGCGAAAGCTATGAAGTTTATAATCATGTTCCAAGTGTGCCTTTGTGATGCCTTGGGGTGGAAAAGTTTGAAGCAACACAGCCGCAAGTTCAGCCTCCTCTGGGAGACACTGGCTTTGTCTTACTTCTTCTCCTTGGACTTCAGCTCAGTGAGCGATGGCTGTTCCTGTTGTCGACTGCCAACTGTCATATTGTTCGTGGCAAGTAATTTGTATGTCACTTCCCTGCAATTTGTGCATCCATCAATCCAAGTGAGTGCCGCAAATGGATATTACTTTGGCAACTTCAATATAGCGTGCGCTTGCTTATCCGCAAATTCAATTTGTTTTGTGTGTGCAGTTTATTTACCTAGAAAATGGCAAATAATACAAAATTATTTTAGCATTTGCACTGTAAATAAAACATTTTGGCCGTTCCATTAATGAGCCACAAATATTATTGCCTTAACAAGCTGAAACACAGAAGCAGAAAAAGAGATTTCAATTAGCTTATGCATATATTTATGTATGCACATGTATTTACTGAAATGCGTTATTGATTTTTGTGGGTGTGATTTTGCTGGCCGTCTCTTTTGCCTATGCCGTTGATGTCAGAGTTCAAATTATGAGTTCATCATCACAAGTCGCGGGAACAAAGCAACACTTGGAACGAAGCACAAATACACTCAACGTCAGACAACGACGAGCTCGAGTGCCTTTGTCTGGAAGTGTGTGTGAGTCAGAAGTGGGTGGCAAACACTATCCTTATCCTCGCTATGTCATTGCCGTCATCGTCAGGCATTTGACCATAAACTAGCTTTAGCTTGAACTCTGCAACTGTTGAATGGCCCTGCAGTGATAATCGCTATACTGTTTCTCTTGTCAAACCTCAGCGGATGGACAGAGCTCTCTTTAGTTTAAGCATATCTTTTGTCTTAGAATCTGGCCTGGGGGTCGGAGTTGGCCTTAGTTGCTTAGGAAGCTTCGGCGTGTGTGCATCTAATTTTTGTAATTTTATGTGCTTATGACTGTTTATCGGTGGAGTAAGAGGTTGGTAAAACTGTAGCAGTCATTTGCGTTTGGCTTTGAAATTAATTTAAGAATGTAACAAAACCAAGTTGATGTAATTAATCTCTATTGATTTGTGTTGATTACATTGAATTGTAACTCTGGAATCCCCAAAACGTTATTCGCTGACATCACAATCAAAATGCAATACAATCCGCTGATGAAGATGTGGTTATCTTCAAACACGAGTACGGACATACCATTACTATCCAGTTGTTGTAATTAATCTCTATTGATTTGTGTTGATTACATTGAATTGTAACTCTCCACCGACCTCAAGCCAGCCAGATATACAATGTTTGACAAAAAACAGGTCGCAAAAACCCATATAAAAATGTAACAAAATTTTAAAAAATATCTACATAAGTCCCTCTTCTAGTGTAGGGGAAATTTGACCTGTTTCTTTAAAACTTGTGGAAAGAAATCGGGAAAAGATTTTGTAAATCTGTGATTTGTATTTGGTTGCGCAATTCGTTAAAAAAATAAAAAATTAAAAATGTGTGAATGCGTGGTCTAAAAAAGTTCTCGGTTTCCACAGTGGGGACTTCTTAAAAAAAAACCGATGTTGATGGGTCTTAAATTGGTTAGTATGAATGCCTTAATGGCCCGAAAAAGTTCATGAAAAAAATAACGAGAAAGGCAAAGCTAACTTCGTCTGTACCGAAGTTTTGATACACTTGAAATAGCTTGTCTCAACGGTTAGCGACTTCGACCAAACTTCGCAAATCAGCTTAAAAACATTACATATTACCCATGACCGTGTTTGAGAGCAGTAATATTGAAAACAAAACAGTTTTTCTTACTAAAACCCATTTTCCGAATGAACATTTGTATGGCAGCTACAAGAAGTAGTCATCCGATCCGGTCGGTTCCGACATATTAGCAGCGTGCAGTAAAAAGAAGACTCTGTGCAAAGTTTCAGCTCGATAGCTCTAAAACTGAGGGACTAGTTTGCGTAGAAACAGACAGACGGACGGACGGACAGACGGACGGACAAAGCTTAATCGACTCAGCTCGTCATGCTGATCAAGAATATATATACTTTATGTGGTCGGAGATGATTCCTTCTATGCGTTGCAAACTTCTGGGCAAAATTATGATACACTTTTCAAGTGTATAAAAAATTCAGAAAAGCTGCGAACTAGTTTGAAAAACGTAGTTTTGACGTAGTTTTAAAACGTGGTTTTAAAGTTTTAAGTTCAATTTTCTGGCACACAATAAAAAGTAAACATGTATTTTAGATGCAATACTTACATACATGTACTAATCAGCATTTCCAGCTCCATATACTGCACTTTCCTCTTCCACAAAAAAACTGTAATCAGCGGCTCTTTCTGCTCTTCGGGCAGTACGCCAAATAACATTTAGGCAAAAACATTGCTTCACGAAAATGGATTTTCGAGTTTTGAAAAATGCTTTTAGGATAATATTTTTAAATGTCAAAGCTAAAAAATATAAAAATAAAATTCTCGACCAGAAGAGGATGAAAAACAACAATAACAATAAGAATATTTTTCAAACTTGGGTACACCTTTCCTTGGTGTTTCAATTTTACAATTCGAGATACATTTTTTAATTGTGCTTAAATTTCAAATTTGTTGAACCTTTGACCTAATCGTTTACATATACATAAGCATAAGAAAATATAACAATTCCATGCTACTTACGTTCAATTGCCCCAATTACAAACCGACAATTAGAGTTGGTTTCTGATGCTCTACTCATCCAACTGAACCTTTTTCAAGTTTTTATAGACAGTAATCAAATTAGTTGAGACCACATAAAGCAATCTTGCATCACAGTGAAGAACTCTGTCACAAGAGTCAATTATTCAAATAAATAAGTTTCTCTCTGCTGGCCCCCCAAGAGGTTTCTTATGGCAATAATCAACATGCATACATAAATTTCTTTATATGTACATTAGCTAATTCTTCATTTTACCCAAGCCATTAAAAAGTTGTGCTTGGCTTTGCTTCTAATAACCAATTAAAGTGTAAAAATAAATATTAATTATGTGGCCGAGTTGTTGAGTTTGCACTCAATTGTGGCAACTTTTCCAAGTGTGGCAAATGAATGCACTTTGTGTGGTCCATTCTCTGGTAACATAATGCATAGACTGGCATAAGTAATCAAGCCAGTAGAAATGAAGCAAACGCATATCGAGCATTAGATGGAATTGACCTGATGGTATATGTGGTTTCTCCTCTTTATCGTGAAATTTATGTGCATGATTTCGAGAATATTTGTCTTCATTCCATTTGTGGGTGTGGGTGGCATAAGATGCTGTGCTTTTTGCGTGGACAGCTCAAGAATTGCATTAGTTGATCGGATGAGCTCTCCAGGCAACCAGTGGCAATTACTATCCTTGTCACACCAGAAACCTTAGCAACGGTCGGCAAACTTTGATTTAAGTGCATTTGTGTAATTTTTAACAAGTTTTTCATCTTCTTGGACTTTGACAAACTTTTCGCTGACAAAGTTAAACGGGACACTAAAGAAGTTGTCCAGGAAAACTCTCCAGTTCAAAGATACACATTGCAATAGCAAAAGAAACTGTGTTAGATCAATTTGAACATTTATCGTAGCATACTTTTTAGCGAGTTGCCAAAAGTTTGCATAAAGTCACAAGTTATCATCATCATTGTTTTTGTCAAGCAATTCCATAAAGTTGAATGCCCAGATTTTGAAATAGGCAGCCTACAGAACAACCAAAGTGGGTATTTTAGCAAAAGTAATGTAAATCCTCTCCACGCTTTAAGCCATGTTATACATTGGGTCTCACAAGCCACTTATTAGTAAGCAGCGCAATTGCCATCAAACACAGTGGCTCTTCATCTGGCTTGTTCATTGCGTTGCACATTGAATACAGAAATGCAATTAATTTGTGAATAAACCTTAAATTGAATTGCGTTTGCGTTTGCCAGCTTGTGGGTGCAACAACAACTGTGTTCCGTAGCTGCATAATTGCCAGAGCGTACCAACGCCATCTTTGACGGCTTCTTAATTAAAAGACTGTCAATCTGTGCATGCAGCGACAGAGGAACAGGAACCGACAACCAGGCTTTGAGCTGTAGGCAGCCCATACCCGGAGTGCTATTGTTAACATCAAGTCATGCGCGAGGCAGGCAAAAAGGGGCAGAAAACAAGCTGGATAAAAAATGTTCACACTTTGTCCAAAGTCAGTGGTGGCACGCTTCAATCTGAAAAAAAAAAGGAAACCGAAAAAAAAAACAGACTTATAAAATATCCTCAGCCGGCAACACAAGTGGCTCAAGTCATTGACAGCGCGCTGACTTGATGTGTTTATGACTTGTTCTTGTTTGTGTGTATGATTATGTGCACGCGGGTTTGACAGTGCCTGCTTTTGGGCTGAGACTGCAAGTTGCAGCCTTGATATTAAGGCCCAAGCCAACGAGACTCTTATTGTGACGTGTAACAAATATCAATACATCTCAGGGATGCCAGGATGGCAGGACTCCTGTCGACTGGCCGCCGCCAACGAGGACGACAAGTCGTCTTGAGCACGTTTCGCACGTTCTCAAGTGCTGTTAGTTTTCTTAACGCCCACCCACCCAACACCTTTGTCGACAGCAACTTTGTTTTTCGCATGATTTACCGCACGGATACGTATTTGTCGTTTCGAAGTAATTTGCATATAATTTACAGTTGCTGGCAGCGCAAACTTTTAAAGTATTTCTAACACCTGCTCAACCACCACCAGCACAAACAACAACAAACATTCTACAAAGCAAAGCACTTGGAACAGCAAACATTTTAGCGCCGTAGACGATGCAGTGCATATTTTTAAAGTTTTTGACATAGTTTTGCCGTCTTGCAGACCCCACTTAAGCACGCCCCTGCCCATCAGGCACACGCACAAAATTTCACAGTTCGAAGTGGCGGCGTGGCTAATGAGCTGAGTTCCTAGCGCCTCGTAACGGAAGTGGCAGGAAGTTGTGCACGTAATGCACTCGGCATGCATTTTATAAAAAAAATTGTAAGGAGAGGTATGAAGAGTTTAGAAGAAATGGAGCTGGGTGAAACAGGTACAACAAGAAAGAAGTCGGTCAAGCCCGACCGTAATATACTCTTTACTAAGAAAGTGTATGATCAAATGATTATATGGTAATTGTCCGACATGCAAAAATCATGCAAAAAAGTCGCGCGGTCGTCCATGTTTTCTTTTTAAATGAATTTTGAAATATGAAGTTTGTTAACCAAAAAAATGGATAAGCTTTTCGTTAAATGTTAAAGAAATAAAAATATATTACAATTTTTAAGAGACATACCCCTTGACTTTAACTGCATTAGCATTTTCAGGTTCATCAAGCAGACCAATAGCAATAAACAAAGTAATCTATATGGTCTATGTGACTTGGATAACGTTTTTTAATTCGAACATATGTCATAATTGCAGCCAAAATATTGAAACTTACCCTTCACATCTAGCAGTTTTGCAATGTTTATTGTTTGAACGGATTGTGGATTTTGTTGGATTGTTGCAAACTTTTTTCCACAACACACAACCCTTTCCACAAAACTTATTTTTACAAATTCTCCTTTTAAAACTTAACCTTTATTGACGCATGTTGCGTTGAACAATTTAATTAATGGATATAAATATAATATAAATTTTATGCGACCATATTTTTTCCGTTAAATCTTTTTGGGGTTATACACAACAAAAACACTTCAGTACAAACAATAATTTGATGAATCAACATCTGCCACGCATTCAAAACATTTATTTAACGGTAAAAGACATTTGTCCTTAAACTAAAATTTAAAAATTTTGATTTGAAGATAAGGATTTCAAAAGAAACCATTGATGCGGCGTTTTAGCATGATAATTCTTCATATTTTGCGGTCAATCAAAGGAAATTCTTTCTAAATTTGTTGAGCAAAGGGACATATTCGAGACATTTACCTTAAATAGTCCCTTTTTTAATCAACGGTTTCTCTAAGTAAGAAAGCTTTTACCAATCATTTTGTGTCCGGGAAATACGGGAGATAGAGTTTAAGCGCGATTACGACTTTGAAGGAGAATGAACTCGCTTTCCTGGACAAACTGAGCTTTGAAATTGCTAACTGTATTTTGTATGTTCAGAGGTATTGTTCAATTGCATTCCTACCGCCTTTAACTGATGTCGCGACGTACAGTCAAACAAAATGCCAAAAAAAAAACAAAAGTGTAGCCGTCTACTAACATGCATACAACATATATGTGTGTACCAACAACTGCTTTGCGGAGGCGGTGAAAGGAGAAAAAAGAAAAAGTACACATGTTATAGCCAGAGGCAGAGAGGGTCACAGTTTGCGGATCAGCAAAAGCTTGGGCACGTTCGGCGCAATCGAATCGGAAAGTTTTTTGCAAAATGTTAAAATGTCTGGCAGCCGTAACAAATGTAAGACCAAACATATATATACATGCATACATATATATAAAACAGAATCCGAAAACAAAATAGAATCATAACACAATGCAAGTTAAACAAAAGTTTTTTATAACTTTCAACGGAAGCGGAAACGCATATATTTAGTGCAATTGCTCTACTCCGCGAATCCGCTTTGTTTGTCCATATTTGAGGTATAAGGCCGAGCACTGCCTGGCCTGAATATAGGGAACAAAGACGAGGATATCTGCAAGCGTTTCATTTCATTTCCACAAAGGGGATGCGTTGTGCTTACAGAAATATATGCAACTGTCAACATGGCCCAAATACAATTCAATAGTTAACTTTCAGCTCCAATGTGGCACTCGAAACAATGCAGATTTATGCGCTTTTTTACAAAAAGCAGTTCACCGACTCGAATTAAAATGCCCAATACCAAGATGACCCAAAGCCAATGCCAATTAAAATTAACTGAAATGCCGTGTCTGCACACAGAGAGAAGCAAAGCCCAAAATCCAATGGCAATCATAAAGTCAGCTGGAGTACGGAAATTGCAAGCTGCGGCAACAAAAAGGCGGTACACGCTTCCAACAACAATAACTTTAGCTTAGCTAGTGGTTCCATCAGCTTAACGGAAATTGCAAACTGAGGTTCTTGCTTCTGCGGCTAGCTATTTCCATTTATTTCCCAAAGCCTTTTCTTTGTATTTATAAATATTTTATGCAGTTTTTTAGACATTTTTGCGTCCCTCAATGCTGGGGCGGACCGTAGTGCATCTGGAGTGGCTGAATCTGTGGTGGAAGGGCGGGCAGGGACATCTGCACCTGATGATGATCCTGCGGTGGCGATTCCTTGATTCCCACATCTTCAAGATGAACTTCTACCTGTTGTTTGTGCTGGACCTCCACTTCATAATGGGGCTGCTGATGCGAAACCAATTCCAATTCGATTTCCTGACCATTCTTGTTGCTGCCAACCAGCTCTAGCTCAATATGACTTTCTTTCAGCTGATTTTCAGCATGATGCGGTGGCAGATGTATTTCGGACTGATCTTTAAGGAAGTGGTGCGATGATTGATGCGGACTCGATTCCAGCTCTAGCTGAACGATTTGGCTTTCCGGATGGTGCTGCAGCGGCTTGAAAACCTCATGATGATTATCCTGCGGTGGCGATTCCTTGATTCCCACATCTTCAAGGTGAACTTCTACCTGATGTTTATGCTGGACCTCCACTTCATAATGGGGCTGCTGATGCGGCACCAATTCCAATTCGATTTCCTGACCATTCTTGTTGCTACCAACCAGCTCTAGCTCAATATGACTTTCTTTGAGCTGGTTTTCAGCCTGATGCGAGTGCTGCTGCGAGTGAATTCCTACCTCAAAAGTAGAATGTCCCGGTTGCTTTTGATCTGCAGGACGCACCGGAGCAAAGATATGCGCATACTGATCGATTGATTGAGGAGAAGGCCTTGGCATCAATCTAACTGGCGGAGCAGCCAGCACAGCACCAACCAACACGAAAATTATAACCGCCCTCATCCCAAGATGCTAAAACAAAACTAACTGATGCCTAACCAAGCGCAAGTTCGACTTAAATAGCAATTTTTATGGAAAGATTTCTTATCAGAGCAAGCAAAAACAGAACCCCAGAACAACCCTAATTGCAGAAGATTAGATAAGTTCCGATCTACAAGAGTTCCTTCTCCTCATTTCAATGACAGGTACTGAATTCTAATTAAGCACGTCAAGTGCAGTTAACGAAGCTAGTTTATTGATCATGTCATCTCGAGGTTATAGATTCGCACCAAGTGATCCTCTCCACAGCCAAGTGTATTTTGTCTTACAGTCAGATGATGCGCCACACTGAAAATAGTAAATGATCAGTATTATAGTTTCGGGAAAAAAGCTGAACTTACTCTTTCTTCAAATCGATGAGTAGTTGCCATTCGCCCTGGCTAAACTGGTAGATTTTAATATGGCCGGCTCTCTTTAGTCCCAAAGCCAGTACTCGTTGTTTAGCAAAAGCTAAGCTCACCGCTGTTATGGATTCATTCTTCAGCTCTAAAACTCCAGCTGCCTGCCATTCAGAGAGGATTCTTTCTGGCTCGGTTTTGGCTCCCTTTGTCAGACATCAACTTTGCCATCTCAAGAGCTAGTCACAAAGCAATTACCGTCAGGTAACCGGAAAACCAAATTTTACTTGTATGTATACCGTTTGTTTTATTCCGTGCTGACCACTAGTGAAAAAAAAGGATGGCTCAGGCCAGCGACGATCGCGCGATATAGACAGTAAATATTGCCCATCAGGTGAAAAACTGAGTTGTGTCACAGTAAGTTGATGGCAGCTCAGCTTCTGTATTTGCTTCCAGTTGGTATTGCTCCTGCAGCAAGACAATGATAAATATCCTCTGTGACTGGAACTTCTTAGGATCCACATTAACCCTGGCAAATGCTGGCTTTGATATAACAGAGTTTGAAAACACTAGCATTAAAATCAAAAACTAAAACACATTTTTCGACCGATGGTTCCTACGGCAGCTATAAGATATAGTCATCCGATTTTGCCTTATATGCCTCAATATATGTGGCTCAAGACAAATGCAATTTATACTTATAGCTTATTCAATATTAATGAAATATGTATGTATGTACACTATTTTTTGATATTTTGTAAAAGGTCCCAGGCAACAACAGTTCAAAGATAAATTAAGTGTAAATTGGAACTTTTAAAACCTTGTCGAGGCCATCAAACCTTTGCTAATAATAATTAACTTTATTCATTTACAGACATATGATTGAGGTTACGCCAACCAAGCCAGAAGAATTGTTAAATTTTAGTTAATTTAATATTTTTTTTTTGCCTATCCTTGCACCGCCCGCAACGCAACCTCTGGCCTATCCTTGCACCGCCCGCAACCTATCCTTGCACCGCCCGCAACCTATCCTTGCACCGCCCGCAACGCCTATCCTCTGGCCTATTTAATATATCTGCTCAACAGCGGTCAGTGTGACCACTGCACGCGTTGAAGTATTAAATTTGGTATTTTTTAAGCGATTTGATATTTTTTTACTAACGCATTAGTGCGGCCAGGTTCTAATATTTTCGAGATTTTGTTTGTCTATAATCATAACATTTATACATACATACATTTTTAGCGTTCAATTAAAAGTAATTTGCCAAATGGTTTCATTGTTTCAGTCACCCAGCAATTTGGCGGATCTGTCACTTTTCCATTGAAATTGAATGTGTTTCGCCAGCAGCATAATCGAGGCGCATAAAAAGTTATTTATAGCAACCGCGCCCACGGAGACCACAACCACAACACACTTAAGTGGCAAAATGTCTCGCAGCAAGAGCAAGTCGCGTTTGCAAACGGAAGTGTGTGGCGATTGCGGAGCAACTGGTGAGACACCTCTTTCACTCCATAATTGAAATTAAATAAACTTCGCATCATTTTCTACAGATCCTTCCTGGGCATCCCTCAATCGTGGCATCTTACTTTGTGCCGATTGTTGCTCAGTTCATCGAAGTTTGGGCCGTCACATTTCCATTGTGAAATCCCTACGTCAGGGCAATTGGGAGCCATCCGTCTTGAATTTTGTCAATTCCCTAAATGCCCATGGAGCCAACAGTGTCTGGGAGCATCATCTGCTGGATGGGAGCACAAATTCTACGAGTGGAAAACAGCCCCGCTGGCGCAAGCCGTTGCCTAAGGATCCCTTGCACCCGAACAAATCGGATTTCATCAAAGCCAAGCATGTGAATTTGACATTTGTACTGAAGCCCAGTCTGCAGGATGATGATGATGCTAGTGCAACAGGCAGCAATTTGGAGCAGGAGCTAAGCAGACAATTGCATGCCAGTGTGAGGACTAGCAATCTTGAGACGTCGTTGCGGTTTTTAGTTCAAGGTGCCGATCCGAACTATTATCACGAGGAGAAGTCCTCCACCCCTTTGCATATGGCAGCAAAATTTGGTCAGGCTTCGCAAATTGAAATGTTGCTAATTTATGGAGCCGATGTGAATGCCTTGGATGGAAATAAAATGACTCCTCTGGAGCTGGCCAAAGCGAATAATCATCATACAATTGCAGATCGTTTGCTAGAGGCAATGTACGATGTGACCGATAGAATTATTATGTTCATGGGCGGTAAAAAGCCCGATCATGCAGTGAGTTTTTAACTTTTACCAAAGAAAATGAATATATCTACATATGTGAGTTGTTTAGGGCGGCCGCCACTTTACTATACCGGAGGTAAATGGTTCTGATATCAGCGAGCACCTAAAAATTGCCAGAGGAAAACTTCAATTGGTGCCAAATAAAATGTTTGAAGAGTTGGTCATGGATTTGTACGATGAAGTTGATAGACGCGAGTGTGAAGCAAGTAAGTGCGATACGGTCATGTAACATCTTAACTATATAGGATTTATATATTATTTATTTCAGTTTGGTCTACCAGCACTTTGAATGCCGATCATGCCACAGTGCCATTTTTGCCGGCCAATCCATTTTTAAGCGCTACCCGTAACCAGGTTTGACCTTTCGCCTCATTTAAAACGACCTTTAGTCAGATTTATTATCATTATGCAGGGTCGTCAGAAGCTGGCGCGATTCAGCAAACACGAGTTTGCTAATCTCTTGACTGATGTGCTCATCGATGCTTTGCGACGCCAGAACATGGCCAACCTGCGTCCACTGGACGCTACAACGCATCACTCGCTGCCATATGTGGGGAACAATTCCGTTTTGCTCAGTTCATTCGAGCACGATCCAAATTTATCGGATGATGAACCCATCTACGACCCTGTGGCTAGTGATGATGATTATGCTCCAGTGCCGCCGATGGCGCAGCAGGTAAACCTTATGCGTCAAAAAATCCTTAAGCTAAATAATAGCTTTGGTTAGGCCCTTTCCTCAAGTGAGCCAAAAGACTGAACCCAGAATTTGCCTCTCAATGTGTTTCTAGAGCAGTAGCCTAAATAAAACTAGTTGTGACATGAGAAACTGTAGTTTAACTACTTGTACCGCGTGTTCCACCATTTCCATTATAATTTTATTTTATTTGCATTTAATTATTATTTATTATATAGGCCCATTCTCAAACCGAAATGGAAACCCTGCGCAGACAACTTAACGAATACAAATCTGAAATCAATCAGCTCAAGAATGTGGTCCAGCAGCTGTCCAGCGAGAATTCTCAGCTAAAGTCCAAATTCTCCAGTACCTCCAACGTCTACGATGAGCCACTGTGAGATGTTCTGTTTATGATTTGATTGAATATTATGATTTTTGTAACTTTATTTTAAAATTTTCTTCTTAATGAACTAGTCGGATTGACCTGAGTCTTAGCAGTCCTGACACCGAACCTCTCTCCTTGCCTGAGGGCATCGCTGCTGACAGCTCCTCCTCCCAAAGCTCCTCAAATCAGTCGACCATCAAAAGACCAGCTAGTATGTACGAACGGCGCTTGGCGCCGAATCTGATCAAGGCTCAGACGGACGTGCGCAATACATCGAGCATGTATCAAATGGCTGGCGACGGCAAACCTTTTGGTGAGGAGGTTAAACTGCGCTCGGACTTGGTCACACGTTGTCTTAAAGAACTTATTCTGGCCATGCAACCAGCTGCTGAGAATCAAAAACAATCGATTGCTCCACACGGTGAGCGCATACGGAGTGCCGTGACAGAGTTGATTGCTTTGTATGCCAACTTGGTGAGTTAAGCGAACGATATTTAAGAACTTAATTTTGTCTCAACTAAATTTTGTGGCCCTTAGCCACCTAATGCCAGCGAAGCAACACGTGAGACTCTCAAGCAGCTAACTCGTCAAAATATTCTTATCCAACATGAATGCGAGAATCTGCAGAAATCGATTGAGACCGATGACAAGCAGGCCATACAGAAGAATACTTTAGAAGTGCGCGATTGTGCCTTTCATATAGCCAGTGCCATCAAGACTCTGGTATTGCAGTTTTATTGAGATTCGAGTCAGAGATCTGCAGAGAGTTAGTCTGAATCCCTAGCGGTGATATAGATCCCGATTTTTAAACCACTGTGAACCACTGGACTCGAATTTCCTAATGGTAGTCGTTAGAACTTCTAAGCCATTTCTAGGGATTTCATCGAAACACCGCTGCAGTTCTCTGATTTGACTAAAAACAATGCAATTCAATTAGAATTTAAAGTATTAACCAACCCAATGTTGTGCTTCACTAACAAAAGTGCTTCCACTCAATATTTAAAATAAACAAAAGCGGAGCATAGTTTTATATTTATTTATTTATATATATATACCGAGTGTATTTAATAAATGTTTCATAAAGCCATTTACACAAAATGCATACTTATGTGGGGGGTTAAAGGCAAATTGAAAATGTCTTGAGCCGGCGATTGTAAGAGGACAGATAGAACTATCAGGTGCACTTGTACATCCCTATTCGAATACTTATATAATTCATCAAGTGACTTGTTGTATGTATATTGTACATTTTAGTTAACTTTATGTTTTTGAAGCTTGGACATTAAGTATTTGCCTACTTATATTGTTGAACTTTGTGTAAATTCTTAAAATCGTTTTTTCTGTAAGTTCAATTAAGTGTTGCAAAAGAGTTTGCTAAAAAATATTCATTCAAAATATTGCTTTCACTTTTGTTTGGCTTTTTGGCAAAATTATATCAAAAAAGTTCCGTTTACAACCTGTCGGATCCAGCAGCCAATCTTTGATTCGTGTATTAATCCAATGTTGCAGCTGTAACGTAATTTAAATTCATTGTTTTGATTTTTTTGCTGCCCACCGGTTTTTATGTTCGATCCCACACACACCTCTTGTATTTAATTGTATTGTTTGCGGCAGCATCTGGTGGAACTATATAAGATGAGATGAACTGCGGCACAGAGGTCTTGTTCCTAGCGTTTGCTGCCTCGTTTCAATTCACATAGTATATAATTCTACCATGGCAGCGTCTAAGCTGTGCTGTGCTCTGCTCACTCTCTCTCTCTCTTCGCCTAGTTTTGAATTAAGGCAGTCGGATTGTGCATCACCTTTGGCCCTGGCTGTTCTTGCAATTTGATCCAATAGCAAAAACTTGGTCCCATACACCTCGTTCGTTCGTAGCTTAAATAAGTCGCGAAGTAGAAAACGTGGCGAACTCACAGTCCCAAATTCTCGCTCTGATAAATTGCCAAACTATAAACCATATGTTTAAATAACAACCTTTCTTGAATGTTGCCTGCATAAACTGATTGGGAATGTATCAAGCATAAAGAAACATAATTTCTTCTCATCCATAAACAGTTTATCTAAATTAGGGTAAACTTATAATAAGCTTTAGGTACTTGTATTTCCTACTTATACAATATCAATACATTCCATTCATGGACAAGTCTTAAAAACTTAGCACAAAAATTATTCATAACAAACTTCAACACTGTCTCAGTTCAGATCTCGGCATGAACTAACTATTTGATCCAATATGTCTTTTCGGGTCGGAACCAGACCTACATTCAAGTTTTCCACACGTGCAACTAAGGTAACGAAGTAACTGAAGAATCAAAAGTAAATGCCATTATAATCGGATCTTAACTATTAAAACAATGTTTACTCGTCGTCAGCTTCGGTTATGGTAGAGTTCATAATGTGTGTTTCCTTTTTGAAAAGCAGCTGGCGATGATGCTGTGGGAAAAATCGGTTATTGTGTTGCAGGCTTAAAGTTTTACACCAGCGATGGCCATTAGCAGAGGGGCTCAACCTCAATTGCGCCTAAGCAGCGGTCTGAAAACGACTGCCAAGTAAAAACATAAAATCAAAGTTTGCTTGTTTCTTGCTCTCATTTTAGAGCTTAGCCAAGCACTTGACTGGTGTATGGCTGCGTACTCAATTGATGGGCATCGCTGTTTAAACACACAATTTTATACCTCTTCGTTTTGTATCATAATGATGCGATGTTCCAGCTGGGGTGCCAAATCGCAGGTGGACTGCTCCAAATCATCCAGCGAGGCTCGACGCAGCATCTGGAATAATTAAAAGGATTAATTGCATAATTTTTAGTCAAATTTCTACCTCTGTGAATTGCTACCTTCTGTGAATTGCCATGTGCGAGATCTAGGGACTTGTTGTGATGACCCACGGACAGCTTGCGTATGGGTGAGGGCCCATCCAAATCCATACTGTCCAGATATTGTACCAGACTATGGCGCCGCGACAGCGTCACCAGTGACTGACGATGTTTGGTATTCTGGCCGCATTTGCGTGAATTGATGGCCTTGAAATGGTTCTGCAACGTTATCCCTAGTTCGGGACAAGCATCATCATCCATCTGAACAGGAGAAAAGCAGATGAAACTTTTCAATGAATCACTCGCGGCTTACCAACACAAGACTTACCAACACCGAGGCCTCCTTAAACATGGTATAACCATCGCAGCCCATAAACAGATAGCTCTTCACACATAGCTTGTAGGTGTGCTCCACATTGAGATACTCATCACCCACCTGTATGAGTTGAGGATCGACGCGTTTGCCGGCTTCCGCTTGCGGATTGAACGCAAAGCTAATGCCCGCCACTTGGGGAAAACGTCCCTCCAGCTTGGGATACGCTGACACGCCATTTTCCAGAGCTTGCCAAAGCATACGGCCACTTACCTCCAGCAATATCAAAGGATCACGCATCGGTATGACATTCACTAAGTCGCCCATGGTGAATGCACCCACCGGATGAATGCGATCCGATCGAAAAGTACCGCCATTCAGTATGACCACATCAGCACCGACAGCAGCCAGCACCACATCGCACACCCAGTTGCCCAGATTCGTTTCCTGAGTCCTCACCCGCGAGAAGCGACCATCCAGCTCCACACTGAACACGCCCATTACATCCGAAAGCTTGCTCTCAATAAACTCTGCGATTAGACCCAAGAAATGAGTAAGGGAAGATTAATAATGATGCAAGGTACTTACTGGCGTATTGAGCCAGCTCCTGCTTGAGCTCCGGATCCTCGGGCACCTGGGCGGTGACATCCACACATTGAACTTTTGTGTTAAACTGCTCCCGATTTACTGCATCCCGATCAATTGTAATCACCGAGAATTGCTGGAAATCTGTGCCCGATTTAACGATCATTTTGCCATTGATCTCTGTCACCTCCCTCACATGATCATGACCGCCAAGAATAATATCGATGCCATTGCAGTTCTCCGCTAGATTGATGTCATTGGGGGTACGCATGTGAGTCAGAGCTATAATCAAATCGCATCCCTCGTTTCTCAGCTCGCGGGCCAACCGATTACCCGCCTCCACATAGTCGATGTAGGTGACCTCATTGGGATCTATGGTGGGCAGCGTTTCCAGCCACTCACGCTCCACCAGACCCATTAGGCCAATGGAGATTTGGTTGTGCAAAATGAAGTGAGAGATTTTGCCACCGCCCAATGGACGGCCAGTTTCGTTATCCACAACGTTTGACATAAGCCAGGGGAAGTTGGTTTTTTTGATTAACTCGACTAAAACATCCAGACCATGATCTGCAAATGGGAAATTAAGTGTGATACTCTCACTTAGGCGGAACAGAGTTGTGCTTACCAAAATCATGATTACCAAAGACGGCGCAGTGAGTTCCCACAGTATTCAGTACGGGAATCATTTGTTCGCCCTGGGTAAAGGTGCTTACTACGGGAAAAAAGATAAATCTAAGTTTTTAACTACCCCCCCCAAAAATTCGGAAAAAAATCTTTCATGGAAAATTATTTGAAAGTACCGTTTTGTGGTTTAGAAAACATATTCTTCTTTGCCTTAACTCTCATCTTCAGTTGGAACAAATATGTTGAAGTAAACAATTTATTCTTTGTTAACTTCAAATTGCGGCGCATCAACGAAAGATGAATTGTCAAAAACAAAAAAGTTTTTCTCACTAAGGATTTTATCAGACCTATATATTGTATGGCAGCTATACTATATAGTTGTCCGATTTTGATAAATCTCGGTGAAATTATGTGATAAAACTTATAAATACGAGGGTTGGGAGCTATAGCATTGAAAACAAAAAAGTTTTTCTCACTAAAACTACTTTTTCAACCGAGCGTTCCTATGGCAGCTATATACTATAGTCATCCGATCCGGCCGGATCCGACAAATGTGCAGCGTATTTATACCCCAAGACTTCGTGCAAAGTTTGGTTGAGATAGCTTTAAAACTGACGGAGAAGCTAGCATAGAAACAGACGGACAGACGGACATGGCTATATCAACTCAGCTCGTCATGCTGATCAAGAATATATTTACTCTTTGTGGTCGGAGATTCTTCCTTCTGTGCGTTACAAACATTCGGACAATTTCAATATACCCTCTCCAAAAGTATAAAATAATTTCTTCATTAAGTATTGGGTATCACTTACACATGCTGGGCGAGAAAGCATCACCACTAAACAGAACCAAGGGATTCAAGTGAGCATAACTTTTGATGGCAGTGGCAAAACGCGCTGCCCCACCTATGGGCTCTGTCTCGGCCATGGACTCAATGTTGTAGACATCGTTGTAGTGCAATATGGTTAATGGTTTATCCTCGCCCTCGGTCATCTTCAATAGTTTCTTTGTCTTCTCCAGTTGCGAGGATATAGAGGTGGAACGTCCGTTCAGGCCTTGCAATGTTCCACGTGATCCGCGATGTCTGGGACTTTGGGGTTGGCTAATAGAGGCGTAGGCAAGCGTAGGACGTGTTAGCAGTTCACGAGCGTCCTGTGGCGTCAGAGATTTGCGCTCACATGAATATTCCTCCTGGCCAATACCCACTGTGAAATTGCTAAGCGAGGCAGCGGCAATCGATGTAGTAGAAGTGGGTATAGACGTCGAAGTGGTCGAAGATTCTAATTCTACAGCAGCCACTGTGGTGGGCGACCCGAGCGTTAAATCCAAAGAACGGAAATTCGGATTGCTGCTCTGTAGCATGGACAAGGTGCGTGTACCAGCGTCTCGCACCTCAATGGAAGCCTGCAAGAAGTTCCAAGTAGAATTAGGCAAAAATAAAAATTTACCCTTATCGTTTTTCAACACTGACAGTAAAGACGACTAGTTTGCTTCAGGGTTTAAAAAGCAACAACTGAATGGTCAAGCATGCAGCACGTATAGCGATTTCTGTGCAGGATTACAGGGGTGCATATCAATTTTCACATCTATTGTATGTAGTCAAAAATTAAACCTGCTTGAGCCAGCCAACCACATTGCCCATAGCAGCAGCTCCTCCACGCGTGGTGCCTCCCGTCAAATGACCCATTCGACGACTGGTGCTTGTTCCTGATGCGGCTGGTCCTCCTCCTCCTCCTGCATCATTCGCTGCATTGTTATTGCTCATCCTACAGCTGCTTGTAATGCACACACAAAGATGTTCTTGATTGACTTGATTCAACAGATTTCGGACTTATCAACTTACAAAACACTTTTCAAAAATTTAAAGCCTCTTGGGCGCATTTTAATAGTTAAAAGAAAAAACAACAAGAAAATTTCGTAATTTCGCGCTAAAAATAAAAACAAAAGATGCTTTTCCTTTTGACTCGAACAACAAAATGCAAGTGGAAAGAAAATGAAATGAATAAAATGATTTTAATGCAATAGCAACACAAACAAAGATAAGACAAAGAGAGTGAGGCAGAGAGGAGAGGACAGTAGCTCATTGAAATGAAAGCGAAAACTACGGGAGAGTCACAGATACATCAGCAGCAGTAAAAAGCAATACACAAATGCTATAACAGCTCTCAATTTTCTTAACAAATTATTTGCGAAAACTGTGTCAACCTAAAGCTATGATCGAATTACCCATGACCTAGAAAAGCATCACTGAAATTCGTTCTACCTCCGAGAGCATTGCCGCACATTGACACTGATAATAAAGCAACAAGCGAGCAAGCGAAAATACGTATACGCACTGTAGACTGAGATTAGTCAAGGTGTTGCCGATGGTGGTGGTGTCCCAAGTTCAATGCTTAACTAAATTGAACTTCTTAAAAGACGGTCGAAATTATATATCCACACAAATTGCATTGTATTGCTTGTGCCATTCTAAATACTTAAAAAGCAGATCTTAAACAGTTGTCCCGCTAGACCTCATTTGTCATTTCACCGCTGTTATTTGGCTTCGCCAAGCAATGCTCTTTATATGGATCTGAGCGAAACAGTGCCCCCTTGAGGTCGAAGGGATGGTTAAGCATGTCATGCTCCTCCTTTGCAAGCTTCCGATTCCGACATCCTAGTATATATAAGCACAAGAGAACGTTTAAAGTGGCAACAATTGCATGCAATCAATTGAAAGGCTCAAGAGGCGGTTTGCTGAAGAGTTGAGAAAAAAACACATGCAAATTCATAGAGAAACAAGTTAGGATCAAGAAAAGGAGAACGAACAACGTGAATGTATATGTTACGTTCGGGGAGACAGTGCCAGTTATATATAAATGGAAAAGGGGGAGGCAACAACAAATCACTTTTAAATTACCGAATTCAAAAGACTGCAAACTTAGAACTGCTTACAATAAAAGTTTGCATCGATTTATTCTAAACGTCACCTTGCCAACCTCCAAAACCCGCGACAAGAAGCGATTGTTCACTTTTCTTATTGCATGATTAATAACTTAATGAGAACATCATTTTTTACTCACTTGCGTGCCAAGGTTGTGATTTTGAAAGATTTTCGTCCAGGTTCCACTAGCTTTAGTGATTGCTGTTTTGCCCCAGTAAAAATTTATATCCAGAACTTGTCTGGAATGTTGCCACCTCACTAGAAGCAAAATAACAAAATAACAAAAAATTAGGAAGTAGATCTAATTTAAAAAGTTCTATGTTACACATATTACTTACTGATCCTAAACTTCAGTTTAATAAAAGTATATTTCTGTCGTTTTCTTTCTTCTACACTATAGGAGATAAGATAGCCTATTGGCCCAGTCTATTATTGGGCCGAAATAGCTTTAGATATGTAGCATAGCATAGAATCAGACGGATGATAGTCCAAACGGTTAGAGAATCAAGGAGATGCTATCTTTTGTTGCTCTATGGTTAAACTGTTTAAGGCAGTAACTGTCTGCAGATCTCTTCACGTTATACACTTGACTCATGTTCACTCTTTCTTCATAAAATTACACTTATCTGATAAATATCTTAAAAATTTGTGATTGCTTAATTTGATTATACATATTTCTATTTTTCATCTTGAATTCGATAAACTTGAAGGTCAAAAATATAATGCGTGGCTATGTATACACATGTATGTACACATTCACTTGCTCACATAAAAATGTATTTATGTGTATGTTGCAAACCTTTGCTGGCCAAAGGTGACATTTGAGCGGCAAACCTCTTGTCTTAGACAGTGGCACTTGTTGTCGGAGAAAATAAATAATGCACACATACACTGTGACACCCACCTCAATCAGCTGTGCTAGCTAGCAGAGGAAAAGCTTCATACTTCTTAAGAGCTTATGAAAAATGTTCTCTCGCCAATAAGCACGTTGTTTTTGTTTGCGTTATTGTTTTTGTTGTATGTAACTTTGGCGGTTATTATTATTTATTTGTATGTATTTATACACTTTTCTGCTGTCTTTTAAGTAAATTTTTTTTAACGCGTTCAACGCCAATCGTTCAAGCTTTTAGCTTCTTACATGTTTATTTTTTGCACGATACGAGTTGGCGTGCGTGTGTGTGTATTGTGAGGGTTACGAGTTTAGTACACTTGAACTTGCAGCTGCTATTTGCCATATAAAAATAAACTGTTTATGCAGTTAAATTGTGCGTCCACCTTACGGCCGCTTCTGCTGGCTGTGCTTTTTCCCTCTTGCTTAAACCCCCAAGTGACCTAATATGTATGTATGTTTAGAACGAGGTTTTTATGAATTATTCTGAGTTAGCTAGTACAGATAGGATCCATTTGTTATAGGTTTGTGTGAGTATTAATTTATTTTTTTGAAATATCTCAATTGTCACATCCGCCGTCACATCAAAGGCATAAAAATTGGATATCCGACGTAATTTCGCAAACTTTCACTTTCAGAAGTCAAGCACTTTTCACTTTGTAATTTAGAAGATTAAGCCATACATTTTGTAGTGATGACATATCCATGTTCTCTGGCTGACGAATTGTATATTTTCATTTACTGAAGCCTTCGCTCTTCCTGTTTAATGCTGCTTCTTTTTTTTCTTCTACACAAAAAAATGCTTCTGCGTGTTTTTTTTATTTCTAACAAATTATGCGATTTAAAAGACACCAACGCAGCGCAATAGGAAGCATAAACTGAACTGAATGCCAAATGGAATCGGCAGAACACCGTGTGAGAGAGCATGCGCCAAAAGCATTCGCTTGGGAGAGCCAAAGCTTTCAAATAAAAGCACTTAGCACCAAAGCTGAGCACCTCCAAAGACTGGGGATTGTCGAAAAGCTTTGGGTTCGGTTCGCGGACGAGAAAGACACTTAACAAAAGGTTTTGGTTTAAGTCCAGTTTTATACCATCATCATTTTATTAGCGAAACCCATATTCTTAACCTATTACTGTAGCTCAGTGGATTTTAGCAAACCAATGTCCAATTTTTATCAGTTATAGAACTTTGGTTGAAGAAAAGTCTTGGTTTTCTATATTATTTAATAATTTTATTTTATAGTACCTCACTTTAAAAATTACGTTATACCAATATTACATTAAATGTGGGTTGTGGTTGTGATTTATCTGCCTTTTATGATTTCGTCTCATCGGTATTATCATCAACATTAGCATGTGGGGATGTAAATATGAAGATTGCATCATGTGGTTCCGTTTTCGGTATACATTTATGTTTATAAAATATATTTTTGCGTACTTGATAATCCGAATGGTACTATAATATGGTGTGGTTAAGGTTTAGGGCTTATACTTTTAATTAACTTAAGTTTTGAATTGTAATAATTGTTAGCATTCAAAAATGAGTTTTCATCTATTGTTTTCGTTTTTTTAATTGCTCTTGCGGCAATTTTAACAATGTTATTATGATATTTTGCATAAGTTTTATTTCATATATTTGGAAATTTACATTCATATACAGTTTGCCTAGTGGAGTCGATGACACCCTACAAAAACCAAAGTGATTCAAAACTAAAAATAATAGGAATAAAATTATTTTGAGTTAAGGTAAATGTGTATATATGTAAGCATATTGCAGTTCAGTTCTACGGTATATAACACTAAAATAAATTAGGTGCAACATTTGATTATCAGATTGATATTCATGTACAACTAAACTCTATTTACAGATTACGAATTTCCTGCGTTTTTGGTTTGAAAACCAAATACTTGAAGTGACTTCAGAAATATTTGTGATGGGGCGGAGCAGGGGGAAAGATACTAAACTTGTTTAATATTAAGGCTAATGGAAGCGAAATTTAGAATTTTCTAGTTTATTAGATAACCCCTTGAATTGAGATATATTTTGTAAAGTTATAGCAGCAACCATTTAACCTCGCACAAAGTAAAAAGTATAAATAAAAAGGTTTCTGTATATACGGGGGGGTTTATTTTTGAATGTTTGCCGCTGCACTAGAATATTTTACAATTCACTTAGAGGTTATGTATATGTTCTTATATGTGCTTTAATGTATCTTTGTGGTTTTATCTTCGAAATTACAGAATTGTTTAACATATTAACAACACTTTTATCATGTTCTATCATTTCATTTTTTTATATTTATCAAAAATACATTTTCACTTCATGTTCTTATATTTGCTTTCATTCAGTTAAATCAAAGTTGATTAGTTGCTTCAAAGTCATTACATGCTAATGAGTTAATTGCTAAGACCTTGATGATTTGGTTTAATTCTATTTTAAGATATTTTCTTTCTTTTAAATCAAACAAAATTATAAAGCATTCGTTTCATACATATCGTGTGTGTGTGTGTGTACAGTTTGAGGCGCACTTTCAGTCTCACACTTTCAAATTTCTACTAGACCGTCCCTTTCGCTTAAATATTATTTTTTTTTTTGCTTTTAAGGTGTGTGTGTTTTTGTTCAGTAGTATACAAACAAAATGTGTCAATAATATGTCCATTTATTACAACGCTTCTTCCAAAAACTAAACCAATTCCAAAAACTTTCGAGCCTGGGCCAAATTCATTTGGTATTTATGTTTGTAGATGATCTTTGTGTATGTGTATCAGAGGTTTGCATGATTGCCCTCACAATTTGAACCACCAGCGCACCACATTCATATTCGTATGAACGTAAGAACGAATTCCATCGAGTGGCCGAACAATTGTGAAGTGAGAGACCGAGCTCAGCTATTGAAGCTGTTCCTCATGCAGACCTCTTTACTATATATATTTCTTTTCAGCTTACTTGGCTAGAACAAAGGACTGCGTAAACTCTAACTCTTTTTTCGTATAATGTAGATAAAGCATATTTTATATATTTACATTTGATACACAGCTCAATGTGTGTAATCTGCCCACTCTGTTTTGGACAAAAGCAACTGAAACTGACGCAGCTTGCGCTTCCAATGCTTTGAATTAAACCGAAACTTGATGATGTTCTCAGGCTGCTGCTGCTTCTCTCAACGCTTTTGCTTGGTGGCTTTCTTTCGTTTGCTGGTGCCGCCACTGGCCGTAGCTGCAGGTGGTGGTGGTGGTGCTGCTGCCAAGGCTGATATGCTGGCAAAGGGTGTAGTGCTGACCGTTCCAACTCCTCCACTGCCACTGCTGCTGCTGCCCATTATTGCCGCAGCATGCAGTGATTCTCAACTACGCTCGGGCGTACCATGATGCTGATAAATCTGCTGAAGTTGCTGCTGCTGCTGTTGCTGCTGCTGTTGCTGTTGCTGGTGCTGTTGCTGGCTATGCACCACTTGGCTACTCGATGTGACCACATCCTGTTGCATGTGATGATGATGACCCTGATGTGGCGATTGTTGCTGCTGTTGCATGTGAACCACATGCTGTTGCATCTGAGGCGTTGGCGGCCCTTGCGAGGAGCTGTGATGCTGCGGTGTACTATGATGCTGCGGTGTGGGCGGAGGATGCGGCGACGGACTGTACGGGAACTGTTGCTGCAACATATGCAACTTGGCATAAATAAATTGTTGTCTTGGTTAGTCAAAGCTGGCATTTTTGAGTGCGGGAATGGGGAGAGGGTATAACTGAATGTAAAATGATTGTTTGCTGATTAGAAATGGAGAATCAGCTCCATAACATATACAAGGATAATTCATTTTTACTTTCAGTCGCAAATTAGAAAAGTGTACCGATTGGTGGCTACCTACCGAATTCTCCTGACTATGCTCGATAATCTCAATGCTGCCGGTTGTGTTGCCTGAGGTATTCATTAGCGCCACTCCACTTGTATTCGCCACCACGTCGTATTTGCCCCGTTTGAAGCGGCCGTACAGCGAGCTATAGGGCAGGTTGTAGTGTATCGCCGCCTGATTGATGGACATTTGGCCAACGCTGAAAGGCAATCGAGAAGCGGAGAATGAGTGGCAAACTTTTGGCCAGTGCCCCAAGGACTTACCGCACTGAGTTCAAGGCCTCGTTCATGGCATCTTCGGACCATGGTGTGGGATTCGACCGCGACAGTTCAATGCCCTCGCGTTTGCAGCGTCCGTAAAGTGTTCCTTGGGGTTATTAAAATTGATTAATAAAGATTTACAGCGTACCGACGAAATAAAAAGGACGCGCACCAGCAGGGGCAGAGAGTGGTCCAAGCAACCACCAACTAACTAACAAATAGGAGGGCTGACCAAGTTGAGGACAAGCAACGCGTTGGAAGTAACTCGATCGGTTCGGTTCCGCCAACTCACTCACCTGTGGGTATGCCAAACTCGGCACTCGCTTTTTGTACAGACGTATTACCCGCTCGAATTGCCTCCAATGCACGCTCCAAGTCCTCGGGTGTCCACGTGGTTGGGGCGGCATTAAATGGTGCAGCCAAACGGATGCCCTCCCGACGCGCTATCTTGTACAGCGTCGATGAGGGTATGCCAAAGGCTTTCGATGCTTTATTCGCGGATATCTGACCCGATCGCAATGCCTCCAAGGCATTCTGTAATGCATCTTCGTTCCATGATTTGGTGCCGCCCTCCTTCTTGGGCGTTTCGATGCCCAAACGGTGAGCCCGTTGCCACAGCGTGGTCGAGGGGATGCCATAAATGGCAGATGCTTTCGTCAGGCTCATGTTTTGATTCTTTAATGCATCTAAAGCTGAATTCATATCATCTTGTGTCCAAGCTTTGGGACCATTAAACTGACCTTTCTCGCCAGAGCCAGCCCCACCACCAATGCCACCACCAGCACCACCTGGGCCGGGGCCGCAAACGCTGCCACCCAGGCCGTGTTGCTGATCCAAATTCGTATAGTGCGGCTCCTTTTGATCGTGCGGAGAGCCATTAGCGATCATCATGGAGTCCTCGCTCGTATCCGAGTTGTACATGTCTACAGAGAGATAGAGAGAGAGTATTAAAATGGGACACTGAAGGTCCTGGAGATCTCGATTCTGCACACTTACCCATATGACCAGACGACATCATGTTGACAATCTCTGGCGTTATTATCATGCCTGGCTCATGCTTTATTTGACTCGGATCAATCTCCATGACTGTAGCCCCACCAATCTCCGCATGCGTCACATGACCTCCATGCTGTGCATGCACACTTTGCTGTTGCTGCTGATGATGCTGCTGCTGCTGCTGTTGCTGCTGCTGAGCCAGCAGTTGCTGGGTGTGGAGATGCTGTTGCTGCTGGTGGGCTTGATGATGGACATGTTGTTGGGCCTGGACATGAGCATGTTGCTGAGCAGCCGCCAAATGCTTAGCCTCGATCACCTCACTTTTGATGTGCTGCACTAGCTGCGAGTTGCTCTCATCGCCAGTGTGATGATGACCTATCGAATGCATGGGAGATTGATCAAGCCGATGGATTTGTTGCGCCAGGTGATTGTCAATGTCGAGGGCTTCGGTGGGATCTAAAAAGGGAGATGCTTGCTGATCAGTATGGAAGCTCTTTTACTTAGTCTACACTACCGGTAACTCACTTGATAAGTCTCGCGTATCCGTACTCGGATTGCACGAGAGGTCGACATGTTCCGTTACGGTGACTGGTGTGGCAGATGGTGCTGGTGGCTCGGGTGTGAAATCCAGGAATCCCATGGGCACGCCCAACAGACCGCCGTTCTGCATCCACATACAGAGGCAAATTCATAGAAATGAGAATGGGACAATGTTAGACCAACCAATGAACCAAATGAAGTGGCAGCGAGGAGAGCACATTTCGACGCACTATCGACCCAAATGAGAGACAGAGCTCTGTGCTTGGCGACACACTTACCATGCCCATGCCTAAACTAGTCATATTTTTTGTATCTTTTCCGTCGCGCGCTACTACAATTTGTGTGACGATGGCTTGGCCTGCTGCTGTCACGCCGCTCACACCCGCTGCATTGTTCGAGGCGTTGGATGAGTTGGACGCTGGTGAGGCCACCGAGTGCTCTGTCTTGCAGATCTTCCCTGGCTTACTATCGTTATCGTGATCGTGCTCGTGCTCGTGCTCGTCAACGTGTTCGTGTTCGTGCTCTTGATCCACGTCCGAGTCGTCGCCGTTGCCGCCGACTGGTATGTAATTGCCGTCGACCGTCTGCTGCAGACTCACAATGGACGTTTGGTTTTGTCCCTGTATAAGAATAGTCTGCGGATGGTGCTGCAGATCTGGCGACTTAGAGCGCTTTAGGCGCGACTTGCGTAGTGTTGGCTGTAGACCAGCGGACTGTGTCTGCTGCTGTGCCTGCAGTTGACCAACACCGCTACTGCTGCTGCTGCCGCTCGCTGTGCTCAGCAGTTGACCGCTCAGGGCAACGTTACTATTGGACACGCCGTGCTGAGATAACAGGGCCGCGTTGATTTGTTGTTGCTGCTGTTGCTGCTGAGCATGCACCTGCTGTTGGTCCTGCTGAGCTTGCGGATGCTGCTGCTGTTGCTCGACTGTGGGTGAGGGTGCTCCCGACACTATGTTCGCACTCACAATATTGCCCACAACTGCCTGTTGTATGTTCTCTGATACAGTTATTGTTGCAGTGGCCGCATCATTCAGATCATCCGCATTCTCAGCTGTCTCGCAAAGGCCTTTGATTTTCAGTTGTTCGGCGGTGCGAAGCAGACCCTGGAAAGCAAGAAAAGAAGAAGAATTTTGGTTAATTTGAAACCAATAACTTTCAACTTTCAAACTTGGTAAGAAGAAAAGTGATGGTCATATTGTTAAATCAAGGTTGACAAAATAGTAGCCTGTTTCATTCCTAAGAATCCCAGAATTTTTAAGAGCCACACCCTTTCTGGCTCATACCGAGGAATACATAACATGGTAGTTTAGGTGACAAAAATGGGTTTTTTTTTGTTCAGTCATTACGGCATCGCTTGGTTTGGCCTGGTCACCAATGTCCACAAAGAGCCCAGCCCACTCCCATACCCAGAAAATCCTTTCTCCTACACAAACCCACACCAGCCCGCCCCATCCCGCTGTCCAGTGCAGTTGGCAGTCGTCGCAGCAATTGGACAGACAAATATTTACTTCAGAAGTTTTTCTTTTAAGCAGCAGCGCGCCCAACGAGGAAGCTCTTTCCCGGTCGAGTCCCTGCCCACTTCTTTATATTTCTTCCATGCTTCGCATTTTAAATTAAAAATACGGCGGCGCTTACGCACACTACTGAAGGAAAAATTCTTATTACCGCCTGGCTGACTGGTGGTTGAGGTCTCCTGGCGAAACAGAAAAGAAATTAAGGCAAAAATTGAGTAGGTTGAAATTTGTGTACTCGTTTCACCCTCCTCCTTCACCCTTGGCCAAGTCCAGCGTCCAGTTTGTGTGTTTTAAAAAATCTTTTCTTCTTCTTTTCGATAAAAAAAAGTTGAGAGAAGAGGAGGAGCAGAATCCTTCGAATAAATGAAAGAAATTTTTTTGCTGTAGATGCAAATGGCTGGCGCCGGAAACGGAACTACAGAGCAGCGGAGTGTTGGGAGGAGGCAAAAAATAAGCAGTCCTGGACCTTGTCAGGAAAGGATGCATGATTGCTTGGCCTGTGTGTGCCAGCAAAGGGTTGGTGTGTTGTGGTGGGCTTGTGGTTGTTTCTGCTGCTCATCAACGCCGCGAAGTCTTTCTCCCTTTATTTATTTATTTAAGTTTTAAAACAACAACAGCAACAACAAAAGTACATAACAAATTTACGCAACTTTTTTGCAGCTTTTCCTTGGCCCTTTTTATATATATACATATATTTTTTCAGCGCGGCACTTTATTAAAATCAAGAACAAAAATGAGAAGAGTTTGGCACAGAAATTTAAATAAATGCGGAGACGCGGGCTGGCCAGCTCTTTGGCACATTTTTTTCTATGCCAAGCAGAAAGGCATTTCTTATTTTTAATTACGAAGTCCAGGGAGCAGCACAACAGAGCCCTAACGGCCCTTGGGCAGCTGAGCTTGGGACAGAAAAAGGTTGCATACGAAAAAGAAAAAAGCATTGGCACCAATAGCTGGTAGGTAGGTATGTATCCAAGCAAAGAAAAAACCAACACCCAATCCTTAGTGTCCGATAATCTCCCGACTGTGAATTCCAATTAAAAAGCTTTCTTCTTGTGCTAAAGTCAAAATCAGAGAGCTCTGCTCTAGTGTTAGTCAGTCTTCGTCTCTCCATTGAAATTCTAACGCAATTAGTGCATGAAAATAAAGCGCCAACGCTGCGTATGAGTGATATATAGCTTAAATGGCACAATGGTTCGTCCGTCCAAGCAACTGGAGTGCAGAGCCACAAAGCCAAGCCAACCAACCAGGCATAATTGAAAAGCGAGCACAGGACAGGAGCACAAAAAAAAATAACATAGGCAATGGCGAGGAATGCAAAAATTGACCAAGAGAAGTATGTCTAAGCCATAAATGAACAAGGCGCAGATTATGTGAACTCGAATCGACTTATCGTTTACCCTAAGATTCAATAAGCAAGTTTGGTCATAGCCTAGTATAACGGCATTCTCTTAGAACATTCGAAAAGAGAAGAATTTTCATGGCAAAAAATCGCTGGGGTCTTGTACAAAAAAAAGTGGATATGCTTTTCGTAAAATGTCTAATAAGTAATTAAAATAGAGGGAAGCTAACTTCGGCTCGACCGAAGTTTATATACCCTTGGAGCATGATAAAACTCTCCAAAATTGTGTTGAAATAGATAACATTCATATATGCAAAAGCCCCATACGGACATCAGAAGTTGAGAGAAGTTTCATACAAAAATTGAGGGAAGAAGAAGCAGAAGTTACAACTTCGCCTCTTGAACTTTTTGCATCTACGGAGGTGCGAAGTTGAGTGTTACATTTAACAGACAATGTTGCACTTAACAGCACATTTGTGGAGACTATGTAAATTGGCTGTGGGGCTTATTATGCTTTGAGCAGCAGACGCCGCATTGAGAATGCACCACGTCTACCTGCACCGACCAGCTGAAGTGCTTTCAGCTAAAGTATTTTGAAAAAATAAATATAAAAAACATGGCAGAAAAACAAGAGCGAAATAGTTGTTTTGAATTATATTTCCATGACGAAAAAATGTATTTAATTTTGGCGGGGAAAGAGCGGAATGTCATTTGTGATCTTTTTCACCAAAAGCATTCGGACTTGAATTTTGTGAATTGGCTTGAGGAGAAGTGGCCGAGCTTCTACAAAAAATCGACTTGGCATCAAAACAAAATACAGAGGATCGAGCAGTGTGACCTTAATTAAAAATACCAAATACTGAAATTTTTGGCGTAATATTTTTTAAAGTCTGGTAACACTACTCGTACGTTCCACGGCGACGAAACATAGGAAAAGTTAGCTAAATTACGTACTTCGGATGTCCGTATGGGCCTAAAGTATAAAGACGCTACCATTGAAAACAAAAAAGTTTTTCTCACTAGAACTACTTTTTCGACCGATTGTTTCTATGGCAGCTATATGCTATAGTCATCCGATTTGGATCAAACTATACAGAATTGTTTGGTGGTATATAATATTGATCTGTAAAAAGTTTGGAAGCGATAGCATTGAAAACAAAAAAGTTTTTCATACCAAGACTTTTTTTCAGACCTATCTTTTGTTTGGCAGCTATACTATATAGTTGTTCGATTTTGATAAATCTTAGTGAAATTATTTGAAATCATAGAATACTTATAAATACAAGGGTTCGGAGCGATAGCATTGAAAACAAAAAAGTTTTTCTCACTAAACCTACTATAGTCATCCGATCCGGCCGCTTACCACAAATGTGCAGCGTATTTATACCAAAAGACTTCGTGCAAAGTTTGGTTAAGATAGCTTTAGAACTGACGGAGGAGATAGCATAGAAACAGACGGACAGACGAACGGACATGGGTATATTAACTAGGCTTGTCATGCTGATCAAGAATATATATACTTTATGTGGTCGGAGATGCTTTCTTCTGTGCGTTACAAACATATACCCTATCCAAGGGTATAAAAACGCCTTGTACCGTCTAAGAATGTTTAAAATGCAGGGCAGACTGAGTGGTCGGAAAAATAGGTTGATTCGTCAAATAGTTTTTTTTGAAAACCTCACTCCCACCCACACAAAGCATAGAATGGCTCTGGAGGGATGTAAAGGGTGAATTGCCACATTTGTGCCTAAAAGAAGAGCAATATTTCGAATTATTATTCAAATTCAGATTCCCCATGTGATTTCCGAAAGGCAGACTGCATAGCTTTAATTTTTCAACGAGCGCCGTCAAGAGGTGCCTGTTAACAGGCCAATGTAACTTGCAAACTATAGAAAACCAATTTTGGCCTGGGAGATTGGAGAGATCCTACACAAAAGGAAAATCGGTACTCGGTATACAGGAACACACGCTCAGAACTGAAGTCGAACTCAATTGAATTGATTAGACTGAATTGAACTTTAAACTAGTTCGATTCTATACACAAAGTATAATTTCTTATGAAGGTCTCCACTAATTTTGTATACCCTGTTCCAATGGTACAGCCAGACGGAATTATCTCCGACACTATAAAGTGGATATATTTTTGATCAGCATCAACAAAAATTTTAATAAATGAAAAATATTAACTCATTAAGCCGTGTAGCTAGAAATCACAAATATTTGGGATTCTTTAAGAAAAGTGATTTAATACAACCTCTGATGCAACCAAATACAAACTAGTTGCCCAAACTCATCGAAATTTCTCCAATTTCTTAGAAGTTTGATGTGCTTCTGTTACTCTTACTGGTTAAGCTCTCTGGCATCAACTGTACTCCAACAAGAAGATCTCAACTGAAAAAATCAATAATTACCAATGTAAAGAAATACCATTAAAAAAATAAGCGAGAACCGCGCGAGCCTCATGCAGACAAATGAGCGGAAGGAAGAAAAAAAATATTTAAAAAAATAGAGAAACGCGCTTACTTACAGCCCAGTTGGCAAATGGGCAGTGCTATCCAGGATGCTCGTTTGGGGAGTTTGCCTCTTGCCTGATGGCTATCAAAGACAATGGCGCGCACATTCAAGGGTTTAAAATTTCAGCATTTGCATTCCCACTCCCCTGTTCGGCAGGGGTGTCTGCCTGATAGATCTTTTCTATGTTTTCGTAATTTCATTTCATTTTCCATTTTTCTACAACGTTTTTGCCGTTGTGTCGCTTGCATTTGTCAGTGAAGGTTGGGAGTCAATTTCACAGCTTGATTAAATGCCCATTGATGATGATTTTGTAGCAAATTACAAGGCATCAATATTGAAATTGAAGTACATGTCACAATTCCCCAAGCTGGGGGTTTGGCATTCGATACAAAAATATTTGCATGTAAATGAGCTTAATTCTGCTGGTTTGACGACTGTGTCCGGGATTTGGAGTAAATCTGCATACGCTTGGGTAGGAGTAGATTAAGTATAAAGTAATAGATTGCATTTGACAGTCTATTGATCTATCAAAAGCGATTTGATTAGTTGTTGCTGATCTGCTAAACTGTTAAACGAATTAAAACGCATTTTTTTAACTCGGCTATTTTAGATCCGATCTTAATGAAAATTTCAGCGATTGTAGTTATTGCGAATTTAAGTTTCAAATTTTAACTCGATATCTTAACAAATGTGGGAGTTATTCAACATTTTCTATTGTGGGGGCGGGGGTGGGCGTGGCAAAATTTTGAAACAAACTTGATCTGCGTGCAGACTATTGGAGTCTACATGTCAAATTTGGTTGCTCTAGCTCTTCTAGTCTCTGAGATCTAGGTATTCATACAGACAGACAAGGCTATATCGACTCGGCTGTTGATGCTGATCAAGAATATATATACTTTATATGGTCGGAAATGATTCCTTCTGCCTGTTACATACATTTGCACGACTTTAGTATACCTTTTTTACTCTACGAGTAACGGGTATAAAACTATGGGCCCTGTTCCGAATTCCGAGTTGATTTTGGTGTAACATTTCGAATTCAACTTGAATAAATTTATACGTAAGTGACAAGCTAATTTGTAGTTACTAGATTCTGTCGCAATTTTCTTTCGAATTGAATTCACTTGGGATTAGGCAATCGGTTTTAGCTGCTCACACAAATCCGCGGCTTGTTATACGTTGATCCCGTAACCGCAGCTATATTTGACACCTTCTATACTAAAGTTTACACGAAAATAGAGTGTAAATTCGGAACAGGGCCGAATATACCGTTGCTATATTATAGCTGGCAAATCGATTAATTTAAGTACTCGCTACCAAAAGATTTCAAATCGGATCTATAACGAAGCCAGCCGACTCCCTTCGTCTTCATTCTTAATTCAATTCGGGCGAGCATTAGCATAGCGCACTAAATTTCTCACATTCATCAAAATCAATTGGATATGTTGTGCATATAAGCAGGCCTCTAACCTGCACAAGAGAGGCGTTCTGCCACTAGAATGATGCTCCAAAAATATGTTTATCTTGTTCCTTTCAAGCATTATTTTAAAATGGTTGTGGGAATTCAAAAATACTAAGCCAATTATTCTCCAAAACTCAAAGTTCAATTGGGCCTTGTATCATATTTTTGTTAGTTGACATATTGTTGCACATTTACCTGCAGTGGGACAAAATTGAGAAAAATCCAAAAGTAGTCAAAGTGAATAATTCATTTTTGTAAAATAGATCCACAATAAAACGCAAACAAGCCGGCACCGCGCAGTTGTCTGGTGGGAGAAATATCAAGAATACATTCTGGGGTGATAGATAGTCAAGAGAGAAAGGGGACTATGAAACAAATTTTCGAAAGCGGAACCAAACCAGTTGTTGGGACTGCCTGTGGCTGATTTCGCTGATATCTTACCATCAATATATATGTATGTTGACATATATAATATAGTTTACACAAAATCGCCGCTTAGACCAAACATAATGACAATGGTTAGCCTGGGAAAATCCCAAATGTCAATTTTAATTAAATTAAACTAGAATAGCGAAAAGATTGAGCCATTTAAGGATGAAATTGTGGGCAAATCTATGGCAAAAGAAAAAAAGAGAAACGAAGTAAATTACGGAATTGCTTCAAGTGCTGATTGAGACTCGCACGCGAACAAAGAAAGAGATAGAAGAAACTAACCAAAAGCGAAAAGTTCAATAAACTGTATTCGACGTTTCGTTGGTTTTTATAGCTTCATTATGTTGTTGTAGACTTGAAAAGAGGTACAAAAGACAACAATAAACGCATATTAATCAGTTTGGCAGGCGAGCGAATTTTTGTTTTTGTAATAAATTAACAACAGGAGAAAAGCTATTGGTAAAACGCACAGACATATTCAATAAGGTGAGACACAAGGCCACCTAATTTCCATAATGGTAGCTGCTGCAGGTCAAGTAAAAGCCAAAGCAGTGGGAGAAAATCAGGGCACTCACACGCAAACACGCATCTAACGACCTTCAATCATAAACAAAAGTTTAAAAGGGAAAATGCAATTTTAGATTAAAAGCGGCAGCCACTATCGCGTGAAAATGCCGAATGCCTCTCTCTCGTTCTCTCTTGTCGGTTTAAATTGACAGCCAGCCCTCCAGCAGGCGACTTTTGTTATTGAAGTGAAAATAAAGCAAATTGATAGACTCTAAGCGATCAAGTGTAGGCAAAGAAAATGCTAAATTTCACGAGCAAAACAGAAACGCAAGAAACAAAATCATAAAAATACTCAACCATCACATTCACACAAGTGCAGACAACAAAAAGTAAAAGTTGAATTTTTCCAAAAGAAACTGCAGAGCAAAACACAGAATTACGCGAAAAATAATAATAATAAAAATACAAAGCAAAAAGCAGCAAAAATCGTCGACAAAACAAATAATATGTGGGAGAGAGAACAGCGTGTGAGAGGCAGCAAGCAAGAGGAAGTAAACTGTGAGCGGGGAGACGGCAAGAAAGGCAAGTCAAGCAGATAGACGCAACACCAGCAAAAGCATTTTTATAGCCCTGTCTACAAGCAGCAACAGCAGCACAAAAGGGAACAAAATATAGGAAAACGTGGCTCCACGAGAAGACGTTGTCTCAGACAACAAGAGCAGGAAGCTATGCCAAGGATGAACCAGAAGATGTGGGAGATGGGGAAGGCAGCGGTGGGGAGCTTTAACAACATGTGAAAGAAGTTGCACGACTGCCGGCTTAAATCACACACAAAAAAGAGAGCGCGAGAGCACAATGTATGTTAAGCAGCTGTTTTGTGAGCAGGCCAGGTTCCTCCACCACCCCTTAAATGTGCGGTTGCCTAAACTGGGAGCTAATATAACGTCACACTTACCTAAAGTCTACCGAAAACTAAACGAATATCTCTTAGCTGCAATAAGTTGGTACAAAAATGCAGAGGGTGAGAGCTATAGCACCCTCTCACTTGTTGATTTGCTCACAAAAAGGAAACCCAAGCAGATGGCAAAATCTTTATAAACTCTACAACAGCTATGATTCCTGGGTGCTGATAAGCCATTCACCAAGTTAACCAAAGAGTTTGTTTACGTATGCTTTGCATTCAGGATTAATCAGACCAAGTGTGGCACGTTAACCCAACACGGTAATTCTGCATACAATAATCCAAACACATCAAACATCAAACGTGTATTATATATGTTCATTACTTGACTGCTGATAGCCCCTTCCATCTACAAAGTTTCACTGTTTGGTGTTCAATATCTTAACCCATTTTCGTCAAATAAGACTGAATGTCCTTGACCAACAATATTGTTAGGAAACTAATGTTTTCTTACATGGCTAACAAAAATCAGAATTTTTATACACTTGAAAAGTGTATTATAATTTTGCCCAGAAGTTTGCAACGCATAGAAGGAATCATCTCCGACCACATAAAGTATATACAGGTTGCCCATAATCGACGGGCCCATGTTTTTTTTAAAAATCAAAGAAAAAATAAAAATTTGGAGGTTGGCAATCTTAATCATTTAATTTGTTCCAAGTAGATTTGTTTACATCAATTTTTGAATATGATATCTCTCAAATGGCCGCCTCTGGCGTTGATGGCGTATTGTGCCCTTTTTGCAGCATTTTCCATCGATTTCGCCAACATTTCGGCCGGAATAGCGGCTATTTCTTCACGAATGTTGTCCTTGAGCTCTTCTACGGTCCTTGGCTTGTTAACGTAAACCTTTGACTTCAAATATCCCCACACGAAGAAGTCAGGCGGCGTCAAATCGGGCGAACGCGGTGGCCAGTCCAAATCACCACTTTTCGACATCAAACGGCCCGAAACAATTTCTTCAGAAAATCGATTGTTATGCGACTTGTGTGCGGTGGAGCGCCGTCTTGTTGAAACCAGAACTGCCTCATACGCTTTCGACGAATAATTGGCATCACAAAATTGGTCATCATGTCGCGATAACGCTCCTGGTTGATTGTAACAGCATGGTCATTTTCATTTTGGAAGAAAAACGGCCCAATGACCGTTTTCGCACTAACGCCGCACCAAACTGTGACTTTTTCGTCATGAAGAGGCACTTCTTGAATCTCCTGAGGATTTTCAGTGGCGTAAATACGGCAATTTTGCTTATTTACGGTCCCATTCAATGTGAAATGGGCTTAATTTTTAATTTTTTAAAAGCACGTTGAGTTTTCACAATTGACTTGTTCTGTTGAATGTAAATTTCAACTATTTCAGAGCGCTCGCTTGGCGTGTATTGTTCCATGGTAAAAATCTGCTTGGACTGACGCTTCAAACGCGGTATGTCATTAAGCGATCTGACATCTCTGTCAAAAGTTATGGCGTTGCCAGATGGGTTCGTCGAATATGGGCAACCCTGTATATTCTTGATCAGCATGACGAGCTGAGTCGATTAAGCTTTGTCCGTCCGTCCGTCTGTCCGTCTGTCTGTTTCTACGCGAACTAGTCCCTCAGTTTTGAACCTATCGAGGTGAAACTTTGCCCGGAGTCTTCTTTTGACTGCACGCTGCTAATATGTCGGAACCGACCGGATCGGATGAGTACTTCTTGAAGCTGCCATACAAATGTTCGCTCGGAAAATGGGTTTAGTGAGAAAAAATGTTTTGTTCGCAATATTACCGCTCTCAAACACGGTCATTGGTAATATTGAATGTTTTTAAGCTGATCTGCGAAGTTTGGTCGAAGCCGCTATCCGTTGAGACAAGCTTTTTCAAGTGTATCAGAACTTCGGCACAGACGAAGCTAGCTTTGCCTTTCTCGTTTCATTTATTCTTTTCCTTCTGAAAATCTTAAAACAAAAAATATTGCATTTTAATATAATTTTCGAAGCTCGTCTCGAACTGAATGATAAAGTGATTATGTTTATGTTTTTAAAAAAAGAGGAGGTTCAGTTTGGGTCCGGTAATTAATCAATTTTTCACTACATCACCCATTTTGTTGTTCAAGTGTGAAAGGAGACTTTCATATTTACAGTGATTCCATCAGCCAGTGCATACAACTGTCCAATTAAACCGTAAACTTTAGCATTTATATAAAAGTAGAAGAGAGCATAGGAGAGGAAGACTATATTTGGTTTGTCATGTTCAATCGACTGACATTGGCATATTAATTTGAGGCTAAAATTGAAAACTTAAAAAACCGAATCAATTGAAACTGAACTGAAATTTAGCTCGGTAAAGAGAAGATGGGTAGGTAGGGCAAAGCTGACTCACACAGACAAGCCAAATACAAATCGTGAGGCTTAATATGCATGGCTGGATAAATTGCTAGCTGCCTGAGTCGTTGTCGTTGAAGGCAGATCCAGAGAGGGCTGCCAGGGCTGTCCGTTATTGAACAACATGCCATGGCAGTCACTCACTCAGCGGCGACGACGACGACGTTGCTTGATTGGACTTGGACGCAGCTCGAAACGTGCCGATTTTAGCTCGGATGAATGTAGTATGTGTCTACATATATACAAATGTATGTTTCTGTGGCTTCTCGCTGGGCAATGGTAGTGCCAGCCCTCGCATACACACAAATACATGGTTAATTTGGCATTTTTATGGTTTCAGGCCAGCCCGCCTGCCTGCCTTTGCCCCGACCCATAGACTAAACAATCTCCAAGCCGATGCAAAAAACGTACCTCCAATATGTATGCATATATATTTATATATATACATACATATATACTCCCTTTGATTTTTAGGCACAAATCAAAACTTTGAACAAATTTCAATTCCCAAATAAACTCTCCTTCTGGGAGCCAAGAGCCACGGATGACGAAAACCAGAAAAAACAAACAAAATCATCATCATTTATGCAGATTTGAAGGCAGTGATATGAAGCGACAGATTTGTGTGTGTTGCTAAACCTTAGATATGCATAAATTTACATACATATATATATGCATGTATGTAGTACACAAATTGACAAACTGGACCCCAGCCACCACATCCCGTTGGCCACATTTTGTCCCTGCCGCTGTCCATGCCCTTCAAGAAGCATTTTGCAATGCAAATTGTAGTTTTGGCAACCCAGCCATACATAAGCAATATACACACATATAAAAGTTGTATATGCATACGCAAGTTTAAAGCTCTACGGCAAACTTTCTTTCTTTTATGAAAGTAAAAAAAAGTGATTGGAACTTTTTCTTGCTGATTTTATAAGCGATACACCCAAAGAGCAATGAAATATTAATATACAAACGAGAAGGCTAAGCTAAGTTTGTCTGTGCCGAAGTTTTTTTACCCTTGCAAATTCTGGTTTGGAAATACCAGAGCTTAAGAACGCTTACACTACAACAAAAATGTGTCCTCACTTCCTACGAATCGTCGTCCAAATTGGACCAAACTTTTTCGAATCTGTTTGAATACATATAAGAACGAAAAAATTTAAAAACGAGAAAGGCACAGCTAACTTCGATTGTGCCGAAGTTCTAATACACTAGAAAAAGCTTGTCTCAACGGTTAGCGACTTCGACCAAACTTCGCAGATCAGCTTAAAAAAATTCAATATTACCCATGACCGTGTTTGAGAGCGGTAATATGGAAAACAAAACAATTTTTCTCACTAAAACCCATTTTCCGACCGAACATTTCTATGGCAGCTACAAGAAGTAGTCATCCGATCTGGTTGGTTTCGACATATTAGCAGCGTGCAGTCAAAAGAAGACACTGTGCAAAGTTTCAGTTCGATAGCTTCAAAACTGAGGGACTAGTTCGGGTAGAAACAGTCAGACGGACAGACGGAAGGACAAAGCTCAATAGACTCAGCTCGTCATGCTGATCAAGAATATATATCCTTTATGTGGTCGGAGATGATTCCTTCTATGCGTTGCAAAATTCTGGGCAAAATTATAATACACTTTTCAAGTTACGAATAGTTATCCGATCCGGTCGGTTCCGACATATTAGCGCGTGCTTGAAAAATAAGGCTCTGTGCAAAGTTTAAGCTTGATAGCTTTAAAACTGAGAGACTAGTTTGCGTAGAAACAGACGGACGGACAAAGCTCAATGGACTCAGCGCGTCGCCCTGATCAAGAATATTCATAGTTTTTGGGGGTCGGAACTTCTGGATAAAATAAAAATACCCTTTGCAAGGGTATAAAAAGAAAAAAGAAATTTGTTAGAACTTGGACTTGCTTATCATTTCATGGAAAAGTGAGCTTTTGGACCAGCTGCTATACCGAAAAGCTGGAAATAGCTGGCAAAATATTTGTATTTTGAGCATGAGAACTGAACTCGACCACCGCCAAAATGGCAGCAAAGAAGATTCGCCGGATTTGCTGATATTTGATGGATTTGATGGATGGTAGTATGGTGAAGAATATAGTTATCTAAGTATTTATGTATGTTTTTGGCCCATAAATGTTAACAGCGATGAAATCGAAAGGTGGATAATTATGTATTAAATTAGACAAGATAAAGGGTTTAAAATTATTTCCATGTGTTCTATGTATTTCATTTATTAAATTCAATAATTGAGCACCAATTAATGGTCCAAGCTTCGGAGCAGTGGCGAATCGACGAATTTCTGGGGTCACTTTAGAAAAACTTAACTTTAAAAATCCGAAAACTAATATTATTTAATAGTAAATGAAACATACATACAGAGACATGTTTCTGAAGTGATTGTAAATTCATTTTGTGTTCGGACAGAGAGGTCCCGAATGAGAGTAGTCGAGCCATTTGGCAAACAATTTATTTTCAGATAAATATTTTACACACAAATCTCAGAGCTTCCGTTCGAAAATAAACTTGTTGAAAATTACCCGAGAATAGAAATTTGTGTTCACATTTTCAATACAACTTTAATAAGCTGAGCGGAAGTATTTTTAGTGTGAGAAATACGAAAAAAGTACAAATAAAAACGTGCGAACTTAACTTACAAGCAACAACAACAACAACCATCAAGAGCCGGCTTCAGACATAAGCTGAGAAACTTAATTTTTAATTTTTTTTATTTGATGAGACAAGAAACTGGTTTCTGTAGCCGGCTATAAGAGTGTGCATGTATGTATGTATGTATGTATGGTGGAGAGACACGCATGACTTCAGCGATGGCTGGCTGGGGGCTCTGTTTTCCAGCTGTTTGTTGACCTCAAAGACTTAGACCAAGTCATAGTCATGGTTATGGCCAGGCCATAAAAGCAGAGCAAGTCAAGTAGTCTAATAGAGTTGAGGAGTTAATAATAGGCATTCCACCGGCAGAACGATACTGCTTCTAAGGGGGGAAACAGGGGCCAAGTGTTATTTATACCATTTTGTGGACAAGTTCTTAGAGCACAAACTGAGTAATCAAGCTTAGGCAAAGAAATGCAGGAAACACCCGTGCAGGCAACAATATTTCCAACAGGAAAATAGGGCACCCACAAAGAGACACAAAAACCTATAAACAAAATATGTAAAAAACAAGAAGACAAATCTTCAAGGACGTATGCAAGGTAAACACACACAACATATGCCACAGTGAAAAAGAAGAGAAGAGAAGCCCAAAGCGAAATAAGTAAAAGTAGAAGAAGCAAAACAACAACAAAGACACTGGCAAAAGAAAACGCGACCTGTTTGAGGGCAGCAACAAAAGTAAAAGAAGCACACACTCATGTAAAAGGAGATGTGAAAAGCAAGTGTAGGAAAAACTCGTTTCCAGTCGCGGAGGAGTCTGGGGGAGCTGGCCGCCGCAATCAGGAATAACTCGACTAACAAAATGTAGGTAAGCCAAGTAAAGAGGAACAACATAAAATTTAATCAAAAGGCAAGCGTTTGAAAATTGTGCCAAAGCAGCCAAAGAAGCAGGAGAAGACGTCGCGAACATGGAGACGTGAACATGTGCACGCGTAACGTAATGTGGAGTAAAAAGCCAGTTTGATAACGGCCCAGACATGTGTGCCCGAGTGTGTGTGTCTAGCCTAGATTCACAGCCATAAATTATGCAAGAAATAGAACGCCAGACGCCAACCAGGAGCAAGAGCTGCAGCCAAGGTCAAGGTTGCTTCTTTTCTAATTTTTGGAAAATTAACCAGAAGCGATCAGGCCGAATAAGAAAACATGTTTATATATTAAGACAGGTTCCTTCTAATGTCTCTACCTGCCTTTGCTGTTGACGCTGCTGTTACCTGTTGCAAGAATCAAAATAAAAACCAACTGAATTTAAAACTGAAAGTCACTTTAAGGTGAACAAAAGACTCGACTCAGGTGGCTGGTGTAGCCCTTCCTAAGCAGCTTGTAAAGTCAATGAGCTCAATATTTCTAAGGTCCCCGAGTGTGGGCTATTAGATATCTCTCCATTTAGAGATGGGCCATATTATATAAAGGCAAACTACTTGGCTCCTTGGAGGAACTATTAAATTGAGAAGTTATCTGTTTCGTGTTCCTAAATAGGGCGGCCAGATCTGGCGCAGAACTTAGATGCATAAGTTGGTTTTCGCCCGGTGAAATCTGTATATATTTTCTTGTTTGCTTCTAAGTAGCTGGAGATTCGATACATTTTATATTCCCCTACCGCACTTTATTTTTGTATTATTTGGTAAATAATTCTACGCACTTGCGCAACAATGTCGCTATAACTTCAACTCACAAAACCACGCACCGAATTTTCAAGGTCTAATGAGTTTGTTGCCATTGAATATAATGAGCTGCTGTGTTGCTGGCCAAAAGAACCAAATTATAATCATCATTGTAATAAATGATTAAATTGTAGTTTTTTACGCTTAGGCAACAACAAGGAACAGCAAACACATCGAAACGATCTTTAGCACCTCAGCAAATCAGCAAGAATTGCCCCCTAGGCAGGTTCAAGGTTTCAGGTCGGTTTCAGCCCAATCATTCAACTCAATTTTCATAGTTCAAAAAGTTTTAGCAAGTGTTGTAACTGCTTTTTTCTTTTTGCAAGCTTTTGGTGATTAATTAGTGTTAATTACAATGTCGCCCAGTTTGCCGAGATTTCGTAAGGCTGCGATGCGCCGCACACACAACCAAAATTATACAATCATCGAAATTTGTTTCAAGCTCGGCGAAAGATTTGAAATTGTAAAACGATTGCATAAGCATTTAATATGAATGGATACGGGTTTGGGATGAGCTCATTTTGGTTTCGGGGCATACAAAATTGAATATTGAAATATAATAGGGGTAACAACACACACCAAGACAAAGCTCCGCAAATTGGATGTCATCATGGTGTTTTCTTTGACTTTTTAAGTTCTTTGAACTGGATTGCTTAATGGTTGGTGCTTGATCAAATGTAAAAGAATTGGAAGTTTCGAAAGGCAGCAAGAAATGAAGAATAACACCGAACAAACTCAAAGCTTGAAATAAAACAAAACTAGCTTCAAAACTTGGGAGAGATGGTATCCTATTAAAGGAGTAAACGAAACAAAAGTCGGCTGAGTTCTGTGAGGAATGCGTTTTGGTTACAACTAAAATGTGGCCATGCTATGTGGTTCATATGAGATGATCCTAAAACATTCTTCTTCTTCTCCCAGTAGGTCCAACTTGCATGTTGCTTATAGGATATAGGTCCCTATTATGAAATAGAATGTGAAATCCGTATAACAATAGCGTGTGCGTGGCCTGGCATATAGTGCACTTATATGTGGTATATACTTTATACACTTGATTTCTTAATTGAATTTAGCAAGCCAACAACAACGATAACGTCCGTCTTTGGCCAAGACAAAACGTATTAGGGGAGACTCCGCGCTAATAAGTTTATTATAAAATAATAATTACAAACAGAAACAAGAAGAAAAATCAACGAGAAAGTCGTTGCACACTGATTAGCTTTGTGGCTGCCGCCTGGCTTCCAGCTCTTCAGATGGGTTGGATGCTGGTCGGCTGGGTGATTACCCGGCACGTACACAAAAGTGTTAATTGCAAATGAACAAAACGCAAAGAGAGGAATACTGTGGCCATGTGTAACCGTTACGCTGTGGCGCATGCGCCTTTTCGAGTTGTCTGTCAATAAGGCAATATTTGCTAGGAAACGCTGTTGCTGTTGCTGCTGCTGCTGCAGCTGGGTGGCGACTCAGTGTCCATAATCGATGATCGGCAATTGGATTATGCCCCTCTACCCCAAAAAGAGAGAGTCGCACCACACACAGTCGAGCTGAGGCGTCAACGAACCGGTTTGCAAAGGGTCGAAGCCACGCATACGCGTCAGCAATAATTAATCAATCAATAATTGAGGCAACCCAAGCAGCCATACGCGCACACACACAAGCACAAAGCCAGCTAATGACAGGGCATACAAAATGGCCGACACATAAGCCCATTAAGTCGTAGAAACACATCCGGTGGGAGGGGGAGCACAAGTGTCAGGCAGGGGTGGGACGGGGTTCTCTTCTCTTACCGTACTCTCATTTGTCTCGCTCTTGAAAGTATCCAAATAAGAACCAAAGTTCAAAACTTACTTTCTTTGCTTTCTTGTTGCTCTCTTTTTATGACATTTGCTTATTCTTGGTTGCACTTTTTTTATACTTTGTATTGTGTTTCGCTTAAGCTGCACTTTTCTTTCGTTGTTTTTCGCGACGTTTCGAAAATATCGTTGACGACAGGAGGGGGCGAGAATCAGCGCGCGCAGGCAGACAGGCAGGTACGTTCGTTGCGACTGTGCATAATAATCGAACTGAACTGAAACCAAAGAAGAGCAAGAAAAAAATTCCAAAACCCAACTTTTGCCGCCGGCCGCGCCGTCGTCCAGACGAAGACTTTCAACCGTCGTCGTCGTTGGTTTCTTTTGCCGTCGCTGTCGACGTTGCCGCCGCCGGTGGAGCGGCAACAGCAGCTTAGCGTGGCCCGTTCAGCTTGGCTTGATTTCCAAGTCTCCTCATATACATAAGCGCAAGCGAGAGCGCGCGATCGTTGTCTCGCTCTATGTGAGTGTGTGTGTATGTGTTTGAGTGCGCACAGGTAGGGTGTAAATGTATGTGTCCCTTAGGTAAGCGACGACGCATGGAAGACAGAAAATGTGTCCAACTTTAAGCGAACAGGTAGACCGGTGGCAGAAGCGACTGAACGGCGTCGTCATCGTCGCATTTGCTGACTTCGTTTTTGCGGCTTAAATGCGCACACATCAACAGATACGGCACACACACAGTTAAACAGTACCCACAAATGAGCAAAAGAATTAGGGTGACTCAATATCGAAGAGAGAAAGAATCTTAGCTAAAAACTATCATGATATTTCGTTTAACCGACCACATTTTCTCATTTTCACCATACGTGACCGGGTGTGGCGCAAGGTTAGTGTGCCGGCCTGTTGTGCGGGAGGCGTGGGTTCAATCCCGCCTCGGACCATTTAATAAAAAGTTTTTTCATTCTTTAGAAAATAGCTCTTACACATCCGGTCACCTTCACCAGCTATTGGCGCCAGCTGTGAAGTAACTAGCCATGAAAGGCTGCTCAAACTTTGCCGTTCGGATTCGGCGTTAACCTGTAGGTCCCTATCTCTTGGGCGAAAATTTATAAACACACACGCCAAGAGATTAAGAGACGCTTGGCTTGGCCCTTTTGAGGCTGTAAAGAAAATTAAACATTACATTATACTCTTGCCTAGAAGTTTGCAACGGATAGAAGGTATCATCTCCGACCACATAAAGTATATATGGGCATTTCCGCCACATGGTCAACCTAAAAAATTTAATGTCATTTTAATATTTAATTATTTTACATGCAAAACAGATGCTATGTTTGCACTCTCTTCATTGCAATCAATTAAGAAGAAAAAAAATGCATAGAGACCAAAAAAGTTCGATTAACGGTTAATTTTTATTTGCTTCTTATCTAAGTTCTAATCGTATGTTCGCGACCCGTACGTTCTCGACCGATACTTAATTAAATTTAAAAAAAAAACCAATAGAGATATTTTCTGTGTAAATTAATCGCTTTTAAATATTCCTTTCCATTTCGCAGATTTTTGCATTTAGCTAGATTAAGCCCAAGTCGACTACTATTTCGCGTACGTTCGCGACCACATGTTTATTGCTTTCATTATAAAATCTAAAACTCGGTAAACCCTGTCTTTTGCACTAAAGTGGGGATAATTTTTGTTTTCTGTCTTTTTGTACATCAAAAGCGTACGAACGTACGTTCGCGACCCGCGGAAATGCCCATATGTATATTCTTAATCAGCTTGACGCGCTGCGTCGATTGAGCCTTGTCCGTCCGTCTGTCCATCGTCTGTTTCTGCGCGAACTAGTCTCACAGTTTTGATGCTAACGAGTTAAAATTTTGCACAGAGTCTTTTTTGACTGCACGCTGCTAATATGTCGGAACCGACCGGATCGGATGACTTCCTCTTGTAGCTGCCATAGACACGATAGGTCAGAAGTGGGGTTTTAGTGAAAAAAAAACTTTATTTGTTTTCAATATAAGCGCTTTTAAACTCGGTCATTATTAATGTTATATGTTTTTAAGCTGATCTGCGAAGTTTGGTAAAAATCTCTAGCCGTAAAAGCGAGCTTTTTCAAGTGTATTGAAACTTCGGCACAGACAAAATTAGCTTTGCATTCTATCGGTACCAAAGACTGTAAATAATGATGGTTTGTAAGTTTTTTTATTATTTTTTTTGCTCAAAAATATTACTCAAACATCGATTACGACTAGTGCATATGGAATTGTAGCAAGTTTGATGCATGTGCTTAGTAAGTGAACCAAATCGAAAAGAAGACCACATTCAAGTTTCCACCAATATGTATATTAAATTGCTAAATAATTAATCAAATTTGTAATATTTTTGAAAACCGCAAATCTGACACATACTTGATCTGGGGATACGGTAACAATCTACCTACAAGCTACATCATACGGACATGGATAAATCGATTCGGCTGTTCATGCTGATCAAGAATATATATATTGTATAGGGTCGGAGATGCTTTTTTTTTTTGTTGTTACATACATTTGCATAACTTCTTGATCCACTTTTACCCATTTTGAATTGGAACAGGGTAGATAAATGGCTTTTAGTAGTGGAAAATTTATTTTTAGGCATGTCTTGCAATTGTGTTTAGTTTTATTAGTTTTTCTTTCATTGGCTAAAAAAATACCTGAATCACCCTTATGCATTACCCTGGAAAAAACAGCAACAACCTTTATGCATATGGAACGCAGACGACACATAGCACCACACATAAGCAACAAGAAAGCATACGTCATACAGTGAAATTATATGTGGAAAATAACGCGATGGCAGCCACAGCCAGCAACAACAATGACGGGTCGGCGATTTTTGCGCGTGAGTAATTTGTTGCTATGAAGGTGAGGTGTGGTGAGGTGAACAACAGCAGCACCAGAGTTGTCCGGCTTGTCTCTTGTGAGGCTTCCGCTACAGGTAGACAAACACATTTTGTGGTGGGTAATTATCGGTTTTCGATGCCATATGCAAGAAAAGAGGGACTCGAGTTGAACCGAACTAAACAAACATTATTGCAACAAATCAGTAGCTCTTGCTTTTGGTGTTATAAACAAGGTCCCTAAGCACATTTGCGTTCATTTCGGCCACTTTTCGTTGAATGGTGTTGTTTTCACAAACTTGCTAAGTAGACACAAAAGGTATCTATATACATACATACATATGTATCAACACACATATGTAGATAGGTACCTGATGCATACTAACTCAATTAGCACATCGTGTAAACGTGCTGTCGACTTGGGACCTTGCCACAGTTTGTTGGGATTTTGGCAGACTGAATCAACCATACGTACTACATGTTTATGCATATATACGTATGTATGTTCACATGTTCAGGAGCCATCAGCGGCAAATGCAAGTCAAGCGATTCGCTCAGTCAGTTCCAAGAAATGCCAAACTGATCTCATGCTAACTAAAAACAAACTAAGGGGTAAGGGCACGCCCCTCTCAGAAGTAAAGTAAAGTGAATGCCGACCAACAGGTAAATCGCATACAGATATGTATATGTAAGTATATTTTTTGGAGAGCCAAGCCAGCCCCGGCTGCTTTCGTTTTTATTTTTGACACGAATTTCAAGTTTCATCAGTTTTTTTGCATTGTGATTCAACTTGCATTTTATCGGAAATATTTGCTCTGGCTCATATTGGAATCAATCTGCTGCTGCTGCAGTGCATCGAGTGAAACTTACAGTTTTACTTTTTACTTGCCACTTTCTTGGGCGTTTTGAAGATTGTCACGACTTACCTGCAAAGAGAAGAAAGGCAAAACAAATTGAGGTCATTAGTAAAAGGTTTTTATGATTTTAAAATTGTAACAGAAAGTATATCTCTGGCTAAGACAATTAGTGTTTCAGATTCCAAAATGGTTTTCAACGACCTTGGAAAGGGAGTATCGTTTTATTTGTTTGTATTTGTATTGTGTAAAATTATTCAAGCAAAGATATTAATTTGGGTTTCAGTTTAAGACCAATTTTTCATCCTGAGACCTTTTATAGACAGAGTCCCCCCCAGAATTTCGAATTCTCGGTTCGTCTTATCCAACTTTCTCCTCATTGTTTGTATTAGTTATTGAACGCCTGCTCAAAATCAACAAAAATTAACTAAAGCATGCGTACTTTACACAGCGTTTTCGAGTATTATAGGACGAAAAGATGCTATTCATTATTATAACTAAGAAGAATAATAATTCTCCAGCATCGGCTTGTGGTAAGGCTACCTTTCTAAGATGATTACACTTTCTAGCAGGAACATTGCATCCTCTCGAAGAATCGTGGATGGATATTGCGGTACGTCCGGTTTGGCAGATTTTCAGTTAGAGACAAACAACTAACACCCAGTCCAACCCAATCTCAATATCTCCCTTAACAATATCTCCCTAACTCCGCCTAACAAATAATAAGTGGAAAATTTGGTCAAGCTCAACTGTAATATACATGTGTACCTACGAATGTGTTTGCCCTTATGTACGTATTTTCTGCGGGGGTGGCAGGGGGTGTGGCAAACAGGATTTTTGAGTTTTCTTATTAATATCTTCTGAACTATACTGTGCAAAGATTCTTTCACAGTCAAAAGACTTGGGCACAAGCAGTCAAAGTCATCAGGAAAGTTTTCAACAATTCTTGAGAGAAAAATTAACCCGAAGCCTCAAAAGCAATTTTTAATTACAACTGAACTGAAATTTATGTACACCCCAATAGAAACACAGGGAAAGAGAAATAAAAGGAATGCGTAGAATGCGTCATAGAAGGAAAAAATCTGTGCAAAGGAAATCGACATGCAGATTAAAAGGAAGTTGCACAAACCAAATGGACAGAGGCTAAGGAGTGAGTGTACGTACGGACGTACATAGCTCAAGCAAGGAAAAAATTCGATTATCTGCGAGAGGAAAACTGTAATTAAATCTATGGGGTTTTCCACACAGGACGCCAAAGAAAATGTGAGAATGCTGCAGAGCAAAAAAGAAAATGCGCAAAAAAATGCAACGAAATCACGTAAAGCAAACTAATACCGCAACAAGGCGTGCAGATTGCAGCGGAAGAAGGAGCAGGAGCAGAGCTGGGCCTGCGCAGGAATTGCTCTGGGTGGTCTTTAGTGCCAAGGATTAACAGCGAGCCAAATGGCATGAGCTTAGGCTTGGCCAGGCCATTGAAACCATGCAAAAGAAGAGGCTTCATTAGCATAGAGGAGACGAAGAGGGAGAAACTAGAAGAGCATTGCATGTGCGGCTTATGTATGTCCTTCTGTCCACCTACTCCTTAGTCTGGCTACAGTTGCGGCAAATGAACAAACGCCAAGAAAAAATGTATGTATTCAAAAAAAAAGACGGCATAAAGAGTATGCTCAAGGGAAGGAGGAGTGAGTACGGGGTTGGGTGCAAGATGCCCCCAAAAAGCCACCTGAGCAACCTGCAACAAGAGAAGAGCGTACAGGACGCGCGCAGTTTGACTGCCGGAAATGAACATTGGAGTTGCCTCAGTGGGACTGGGACTGGGACGTCGTCGTCTGGAACACAAAAGAAATTAATTTCATTTTTTTAGCTCTGTGTGTTTTGTTGCTTTGGCAATGTTTTGTTTTACCCTCAAGTTGGGCTGCTACAACAGAAAAAAATGCAAGGAAAAATTTCTGCTAAACCAAACATTGATTGTCAGCAGAAGGAGGTGGCACCACCCCAGCTGCTCCAGCTGCTGATGGCACATAGAGCTGGCCAGGGAGCGAGAAAATTGCACTTTGCATGCGAGAAGCTGAGAATGAAACAAAAAAACAACAAAAAAAGCGAATGCTGGGCGCGGAAGTAAATGAAGATTCGCCTGGGCCATAAACTGTCTCCACACATACACAACGGGGCAACGTTTGAGTTACGGAAATGAAATGTCAGCCGACCAGTTGTCCCTTGCTTATGGGAGCAATTGGGCGGCTTGTAGAGAACTTGGCACTGGGCCCAGTGTTTGTGAATGATGTTAGGTTAAATGCCAGGCGGCTGCTCTCCCCAAAAAAAAAGACGAAATGGCAAGAAAGAAAACAAGTGAACTTCCTGCTGCTACGTGCTTGGGAGGAGTGGACACCAAAGGCAGGTGTCCATCCACGTTTCGCTATGTGTCTCGTGTGTCTTTTGCAATTTACTAACTGCTTTTACGCGCTCTCGCCAGAGCTCTCCACAAAAACCACAACATTTGTGTCCACACTCTCTATCTCTCTCCCAGATTCTGTCTATCTCTCTCTTGAATCCCCGTTCCTTTGTTTAGTTTAAAAAAATTACAAAAAAAAAACGACCAAATGACCGCCTTCCCGCAGCTGCCTTGCATTTTAATTAAAAATTCTTTAAAATTTGCTTTGTGTTTGTTCGTGCATCTATTTCCTTGACGTTTTGGTGCTACCAATAATACTGTTGTTGTTACAGTCTGCGGTGGCACCTAAAAGTAGACCACATATTTTTAATTTGACTGCAAAATGCTTTCGCTGTCCATCCTACGCGCGCAAAGGATAAGCAGTCAGAGTAGTTCGGCTTGATTACTTAACTAAACTTCTGTTACCGAATATCTAAATATGATTTAATATTTTTATTGGGTTCTTGCAGAAACAAGCACAGTTTTGAAGATAGACGGTTCGTACATTATAGAGATATTTAGTAATCTGCATTATTTATTGTTCCACCAAAGGATTCGAGCTTATTGCAGGCAGCTAATGCGTAAGAGAAGCACTTATACACTTGAAAATCTGATCGGATGACTAGTAAGAAAACCTAAACTCGGTCATGGTTAATATTATATGTGTTTAAGCTTATCTGCGAAGTTTGGTCGAAATCGATCACCTTTGAAGCGAGCTTTTCTCTATGAAACATGTTATTTTTTATAAAATAACAAAAACTCTGAAATACAAAAGTTAGCAAAAGCGGGAAATATTGACTGATCAGAGAAATAGGTGCGTGAAGCATCAAATTAAGAAAACCAAAATTTTGATATTGATTTTGATTGCAAAAGGTAAGATATTGAATAGATTTACTTTAATAACGGCTTAACTAACTTTAACTTAATAATAGATGAGTCAGTAAAATGCCTGCAGTGCTGAGGAGAGGAGAGCATAAGCTCCGAGAACAAGGAACAAGGTACAAATGAATTGTCACTTCAATTGCACGGTCTCAGAACTTCGTTAGAAGAACATATTCTAAAATCAGAAGAAAAACGAAAAGGCCAAGCTAACTTCGTCTTTGCCGAAGTTTTTATACCCTTGCAAATGTTTTAATACATCAGAGTTTAAGAACGCTAGCATTAAAACAAACAATTTTTCTAAATAAAACCGATTAAGTCCGATTTTGACAAAAACTTCCAAATCTGTGTAAAAGCGTACAATATTAATAGTCGCTGAAGTGGGACACGTTAACATTAAAAACAAAAAAGTTTTTCTCACACAGACCCACTTTTCGACCGATAGTTCCTACGGCAGCTATAAGATATAGTCAACCGATCCGGTCGGTTCCGACATATTAGCAGTGTGCAGTAAAAAGAAGACTCTGTGCAAAGTTTCAGCTCGATAGCTCTAAAACTGGGAGACTAGTTTGCGTAGAAACAGACAGACAGACAGACGGACAGACAGACGGACGGACAAAGCTCAATCGACTCAGCTCGTCACCCTGATCAAGAATATATATAGTTTATAGGGTCTGAAATGAATATTTCTATGCGTTGCAAACTTCTGGGCAAAATTATAATACCCTTTGCAAGGGTATAAAAACATTCAAAGGCACAGAAGTAGCAAGAAAACATCATAAGCAACCGGTGTTATTGGATAATGCTGGCCCTTTTAAATCAAGCGAAAGTGGCAACGCGAGCTGTCTGACGGCGATTAGTAAGTGCAAAGTTACGTGGAAGGACAGCCCTCAAAGCTCCTTGGCTTATAGCTGCAAATTTGATGATGTGTCATAGTTTATAGGGTCGGAAGTCTATGGGCAAAATTATAATACCCTTTGCAAGGGTATAAAAAGAATAAACATATTTATATTTCCTCATGAGAAACTTCTTTTATTTAAGAAATGCACTGAAAACTGCACTTTGCTTTGGGGATCCACACACACCCATTCATACGGCTACCCACAAGACACAACAGCTGTTTGAAGAAGTTGGGGAAGCGCTGAAGGGGACGTGGCATAATCAAAATACATAAAAAAAAGTGCAAAGTAGACAACGCAAAACATATGAGCGTGCAGAAGAAGCCAAAGTAGCAGCGGCAACAGCAGCTGACTGACTGACGAAAATAGTACGACGATAGCAAAGGCAAAGCAAAATGGGCCAATTTTCGAGTGTGTGTGTTTTGGGGGCGGGGGAGGTAAAATAAGTAGAAAAAGGGCAGGGAAAAATCAGCCGTTCAAGCGGCCGGCATTTTTATTATTATTTTATACGTTCTGTTATGTGGCTTCAGTTCGCTTTTCTTTTCTCAACTTGTTTTTCGCGCATTACTTTTATTTACATGGCGCGACGACGCGTCGTGACGGCGTCAACGTCGCTGTCAACGACTTTAGTATTTTATTTTTCGGTCGCTCGGTCACATGAGCCAGTAAGTCGCTGCCGTTTTCTTCACTTTTCTGTTTCTTTGCATTCACAAGTTCTATCTTTCTACGCCGCGTGTGTGTGTTTGTAAGTATGTTGTTGCGTTTTCGCTTTTCTGAGACTGGCTTTTATTTTGATTCAACAACTTTTAACATTGCTGTAGGTCGACAACGCTTTCGTTTTTCAAAAATGTTCTCAATGCCTAGTCTAAGGCGCTTTATAAACCCAACCACGAAGTCTCTTACGGGTCAATTCAAAAGGATAATTCGTGCGCAAAGTGCAAATGCTAAGAAAAGGTTAAGTCGTGCCAGCCGGAGCTTGATATGCCCGTACTCAGGGGAAGAATTATTTATTAGACTTCGCTTAGACCAATAAACAGAGCATTAAACTTAGTTTTAACCTATTAACATTAAGCTAGCAGTCAGTGTATGTAGACCCCAAATATATTGCAAAGGCTTAATTATTTATATCCCGTATCTAGTACTTACGATCTCAGAGATCTGATTATCTTATTCATGCATAGAACAGCTAAAAGCATAAGAAAAGTTTGACGTTTGACGAAATCGATTATCACTTGCAGTGGCGTAGCCTGGGGGGGGGGTTTGGGGGTTAATGGAATTAAAAAATATACAGGTTTTGTACTAAAAATATGTGATTCCTTTTCGTAAAATATCAAATAAAAAAAGACAACTTTTGAGCGACTTAACCACAAAACTTAAATGCAATTGCATTTCCAAGTTTATAAAGCAAACCGATAACAAAATACAATTTGATGTACATAAATGGTCTAAGTGACGTTTACCACAGTTTGTGACAATTATGTAATACTTGAAGGCAAAATATTAAAATTTGCACAACACATCCCGGCAAAGGTTATCAATGATTATTGTTCAAGCGGTTTGTGGATACTCACTTATAAACTCATTTCCACGCGCGATTTAAAAAAAATTTGGCTGCGGCGCTGTTTTCTTCTTACAATTTTACCTGGAAATGAGTTTGTGAAAGAAAACTCTGACTGACTCTGTAACACCTCAGTGATTCATAATTTCCGCCAGTATTTGGCTCTAATAAATATGATTTGAGGAAGTGTTTGGCCGCCAATGGCATTGGCTATGAGAAACTCTGATTTACTGTGACTTATTTCTTTCTTAACTTACATTTTCCTGTGAGTCTAGGGATTGTGATATAGAAATAGTACTTTTCTAACAGTTCTTTAACAGCGTAATAACGGAAAGGCAACTGCTGCTAAAATTACGTTTTGTTTTCCGTCATTTGTATTCGATCAGAGCGTGGCTGCTGTAAGATCTATTACATTGTGTGTTGAGCGAAATTGCGGGCCGGGTTGGAAGGTAAAGCGGGCTAAGCGGTTGCCCACCGCTGTTCTATAACATAAAATTACAGTCTAATTATGACCTCGCCATAGACAATCACAACCCCGGGTGTTAGACTTAGTGAGCGCAAGTCAAAAATGGGCTGAAAAAAATATAAACCTTTTTGTACATATGTATAAGCAAGACTTGTACATACTCCATATTCTACATATATACATACATTCATTTTTGAGCAGCAAGCAACAACAACTACAAATGTAATCTATATCTTTGCAGCCAACAACAGTTTAAACGTAGCAGGAACAAAAAAAAAACGCTCACCGAAAAGAAATGAACGAGCTGGGGACGAAATCACTGGGTGTGCCCAGTCCGAGGTGTGGGATTAGTTGAGAAATAAAAACCCGAAGCCAACCCAAAAGGCAACAACAACAAAAATCGACAAAAAAAAAACTGCTGATGAGTTGGAAACGTACCGAAAAAAAATCGGTTATTTAGTAGTTGTGTGGGCGGAGGCGTTGGGTGAATATTTTTTCTCTTTTTTTTGGGAGTGCTTCGATAGAAACAAAAAGAGAAATTAAAACGAGGGTTTTTTTCCAGTTGGCACTAAAAGTTCTTCTGCTTTCTCCTTTTGCCAAACACGCTGCTGACTTTTATGTAATTATATAGCATTGTTCATGGGAAGGGACGGGGGAGGTAGGAATAGAAGATAGACACACCCCCGCATATACAAAGAAGTCTTGACAAATGCATTGATTGTGGGTTTGAAATTTGAATTCAAAGTAAAGCTATTCCCACAGGCTGAAGGGAGAAAGGAATCATAGATGGGTAGCTGGAAGAATTTAAGACTGAAAACTTTTTCAACATTCCTGTACTATATAAATGGCAAACTAAATCCGAACCCTCGAAATACTAAATAAAATACTAGAACACATACATTTTAGATATTATATTTATTGAGTGACTTTCTTCGTTTATCTCTAGACGTCTTCAGAATATATTCTCCAGTTACCCTTTTTTTTTTGTATTGTATAATATATGCATCAGTTATGCACTAGGCATACACTCACACACACAAAGTCCTCGTTGGCTGGACTAAACAGCTGTACAGAAAGTAAAGCATACCTTCAGGCGTCGACTTCAGTTTAAAGCAGCTTAATGCTGCTCAATCCCATAATTTCACTTCAGATTCTGTATCTCATGGTTTCCTAAGAGTCTTAAAGTAGAAAATGGACTGTGATTGATGCAGCCCAAAACACACTCACACCCACACACACAAATCGATCGATTAAAGAAAAAAAACTGAACGGAACCCCCCCAAAAAAAAACCTACCCTTAAAACCCAAGTAAAATGATAAAGGCAAATGTTTTGCCCAGTTTGTTTTACATTTCTTGTGATTTTCTTAAATAAATTTTGCCTTACGCTGCCCTTTTCCAAGGGTGGGGGATGGGGGGATGGCTGCTCCTGCCTCCTGCCCAACTCATTTAAGCACTAAAAAGAAATTAAGAAGTAGCCAGAAGTTTGTGTGCGCAGCGCAAATGAATGCAAAAGAAAAAATAAAAACACAGAAGAAGAAGAAACAGAAAAAACAAATTGAAAAATATAAAAATCACAGCTCGGAAATACCCTGATTACGCTATCTGTGACTGTGTGAGTGTTGGGGTGGGAGTGGTTGGGTGGGGGGCGGATGGGCAGCAAGTGGAGAGCCGCTCAATAGGCTTGTGATAAGCAACCAATGCTTGAGCGAACTCAGCTTCCCATTCCAGCGTTCCACAATGCACCCGCACCCGAAGCAGAGCCCCAGAAAGGATGGTAGGTAAGAAGGGCAAGCGCTGTTTGGACTTGATAACCCGCTATTGTATACAAGAGTGCCCCAGCAAGCGCATAATCGTCTCTGGCTGACTTGAAGAGGGAGCATAATAGTTGGTGCCTCTCCTTGGTCGTGTAATGTTGGCTGGCTTAAGTGTTGAAAAGCCTTTGGCTTTGTTTTTTGATACGGCCTGGCGATTTTCTTGTTCCTATAAAAGCCCCCCAACTTGGAAATCTTCTTTTGCAGCTGCTGCTGCTGTGGGGCAGAGCCACTTGGCAAACTTGGGCGCTTCTTGATGTGTGAACTTTCTGCCATGCACTTTGCAAATATCGATTAACCTGCCGCTGCTGTAACAGCCGTATGGAAACTAAAACTTTGGAGTCCCAACTCCCAGCAGCACACAACTGTGTGCGCTCAAGTGGAAATGCTTCAAGTTCAACATCAAAGACTATGGTACAACTCGAACGTTCATTTGGTCTTCGGGCTCGTTCCTCTGTGCGTTTGTCACTTCGATCTTTTTACCATGGCCCAACGACTATAAATGTACGAAATGTCCAACTGTAAATGGTAAAGCGTAAAAATGTCATAGAATCGAAATCCTTAACGATGCCCAGTCCAAAAAATAATCTAGTCCGAGTTGTATCGTGGAAAACTTCAGTGTTTATTGTGGAATCTTAATGTGTTTTTATCCTCTGTACCAAAGGTACACAGAGGTACACATAAGAATTTCCCATTTCCTACTTATGAGTAAATATGATGTTTAAATGAAATTTTTGGATTGTGTTTATGTTTTAATCATGAAATATAACTTAGCTCTCGTTGGTTCCCATGTTGGTGAACAGATGGCGACACCATCGGTAGAGGGCGCTCTGGTTGGTTCGTTTTAATTGCTGGTTTTGTGAACAATTATTGATGCAACCTATCCAGAAAAAATTTGCTGTTTATATTTTAAGCTTAAGCTCCTAACAAAACACGAGCGATTTGAAACCAACCGAAAGAGATTTCTAGGACACAGTGAATTGGTTTTGGGTTGGAATTTGGATGGAAGAGATTTCCGTGACACATCCGAGTATTTGACATTCTGAGGAAAGCATCTCCGACCCCCATAAACTATATACGTTTTTGATCAGGATCAACTACCAAGTCGATTGAGCCAAGTCCGTTTGAACGCACAGATCTCATAGATGGAAAGATATAGAGATTTGAGAATTGAAAAATACATACTGAGCATACACATTTGCAGGTAGAGAGTATATTGGAGTCGGGATTGACCGACTTTCTTTCTTGTTAAGAATATTGTTTATAGAGATCGACTTGATCTCCAAGGCAGAAAGACAGACGGGCATGGCCATATCTACTCTGCTGTTGACGCCGATCAAGAATATATTTACTGTTTAGGGTTGTAAATGCTTGCTTCTGAATGTTTCATTTATTGACACCTAAATTTACAATTTTAAGCAACTTTTAGTGGGTTCAAGCTATAACACAAGTGAGAAAGTCGGCCAAGCCCGACTATAACATACTCTGTACCCGGTGTAGAAGCTGAATGCAGCGCTGCCGCTGTGCTCATCTCTAAATTTCTCTCTCTTTCTCTCTGTCTCTCTCTCTCTTTGATGAATGCAATGCGGTGTTGGTTGCGGGTGCGGGGAAGGGGTGCTTTTTTACACTTTTTTCTCATAACTTGAGAACCGTTCATCCGATCTTTATCATTTCTTCGGCAATTGTTACATATTGCTAATGACTAACTATCTTTGGAAGGAACGAATCATCTATCTACAAAACTGTGGGAGATATGATGTTTTTTTAAAAATTTCAGGGGCGGTAGGGGGCGTGGCAAAAATTGAAAATAAACTTGATCTGCCTGCAAGTATAAGAAGCATATGTCCCATACATGTCAAACCTCTATCTCTTACCATCTCTGAGATCTGTTTGTTCATACGGACGGACGGACGAACGGACATGGCTATATCGACTTGGCTGTTAATGCTGATCAAGAATACATCTACTTTATAGGGTCGGAAATGATTCCTTCTTTCTGTTACATACTTTTGCACAAACTTAATATACTGTATGTACCTTTGGTACAGAGTAAAAAAATAACGCCATTTTTAAAGCATAACCCTAGATAAGCGGACTCATTTGAACCGCTTACTTGAACCACGAACCGAACTGGTGTTGTCTCGGAAATGCTGGATCAATCCGAAATCCGCACAGGATAAAGGCGACGAGAGATTGCAAAGATATTGTAAAGCATTCTTTTTTATCACCGGATAGTGTGACACTTTCATTAGCGAGACTATACTACAACATGAACCCATCCGTTGGTTTAGAACCTCTGTAAACCACTGAACCAAACCAGGCCAACTTTCCAAGTGGGACACTACAGGCCATGTGAAAAATTATGATGATTTTGATTGACCCGACCACAATATTGTAAAAACTTTAAGGGTGTGCCGACCCACCAAAGAGAATCTATGAGAAATTGAAAAAGCTTCTTTTGTTGTTTTAGTTTCGTTATGACGCTCAACTTGTCGTGGTTATTTTTGATGGTCGCTAATTGCGAGCAAGCCTGTTGGATAGGTGGGATATAGGTAGATAGCGTGGAGGGTGTGGTGTGTTTAAGAATGGTATGAGGCCACTGTCAAGCGGCCTATGTTTTTGTATCTAATTAATGACATTATTTTATGTGGCCTAACCTAGGAAAATAAGACATAACCTAAAAGTAGGCAACATTTCATGGAAAACTTTACCTTAGCTGGAACAAATTTCGGCGTTGCTCGTGTTCTTGTGGCGTTTTGAATGAAGGAAGAAAGCCTTTAGAATCGTCGAGTTAATATCGCAGTTTGAAGTAACTTTAAGTTTTGGTTTAAAGTTGACAAATTGTAGTAGACGACGTGACGGAATTAATTTCTTCTTATTTTAAACCCAAAATCAAATTAAAGAAACATATAATAAGCAATAATTATAATTATTAGAAGTAACAACAACAAAACACATAGGACGCAATCGTTGCGATTTAGTTAAGTTGTTGCAGTTGTTTGCTGAAGCCAACACGTGGCCTTTTGTTGTTGTAATATTTGTTATTGTTTGTGGTAAAGCTAAATGGGGAAATTTGGTATTAATGAATGAAGCTGTAAGCAGAGAAAGAGACATTAAACCGGCGTAAACAAATGGAGCGCTGCGACTGCGTTGCCTAGTTCAATAAACCGTAAGCGGAGGCGGAGGCGGAGGTGGCGAGACGAGTGAAAAGCGAAAAGCAAACACACGCGAATCGTCAGGCAAAATAAATACGAAAAATATTGTATAAAATAATCATAAAAAAATAAACGTAGAGCCACACAAACACACACACGAATACAAAGCGTGCTGGTGAAGGCGGCGCAACGTCATACGAAAAGGAATGTTGCGGCGACATGTGTTTGACGCCTTATGGTGCGTTTGTGTGTTTGTGTATGTAGGTGGGAGGGAATGCCTGCTGCCTGTTTACTACGTAATGCGAAACGTAACGCTAGTTGCCCCAAAAAGCTTTTTGCAAAAATTTTTATACGTCAGCCGATTTTGTTGTTGTTTGATTTCAGACAATTTTCAATGCGTGAACTTGAATTGATGCAAGACACCGACACACGCTGCCCAGGTGAGGGACCAGATCAAACTGTTCGCCCGGCATTTAAGTATGTATTTTTAAGCACTTTTTTTCTTGCACTTTTGAGGCCAGTTTAATTTGATTTGCACGACTCGCATTTTGGGTAATTAAAGGGAGGCAAACAACGGTAAGGGCGAGGGCGGGGGCGAGGGGAAGGCACCTTTTGATGTGCTTCCAATTGGCGCGACCAGACGACGGCGGAAGAGGCGGTGGCGGTGGCGGACGGCGATAATTACAGCGGCAATCGAGTGTCCGAGTCTGATCGAAGCAAGACCCACCGAGTACAAATACAAATGTTTTCTGATGGCAGGCAAAGCAGAGTTGGCAGCATTGACCGTCGTCGTTGCTGGCGCTGCAGAGTAAGGAAAAAAAAAAGAAACACAAGAAAAGGCAGCGGCTATGGTGGCGGCGGCGGCGGCAGCAGCATCGGAGAGCGCACACAGACACAGAGGCAGGGGAGACAGTTACATACATGCGACAGAACGATGAACGATGATGATGAACCGAATTACAAATAAAAAGAATGATGCCAAAAGACGACGACGTCGTCTACGCTGACTGCGCGACGACAACGATTAGCAAAAGCAAGGAGCAAGCACTCCCACACACACACACAAAAGCACATGGCGTCGGCAGCAAAAAAAAAATCGGTCGCAATCGGAAAAAATTGCAGAGCAGTAGCGCCTCTGTGGCTCTCTGCACATAAAAAGAGAAGACGGGGAAAAAAACATAAGCAAGCCCCAACTCTCACACACACATATACCCAGAGAAGTACTCAAGCATACAACAACAACAACATAAGCAGCATAGCAGAAAAAATGAGAAGAAACAACAACTACAGCAAGAAACCGAGGAGGAAAAAAATTGCGGCACAACACGCGCACCGTGGTATCGTCAGCGCAAAAAGCGCTCGAAAGTTTTGCAGACAACAACAATTTGCATTATTGATGAACTGGTCGCGCCACCCACCGAGGCCCACTCACTCATTTCTTAACAAACTTGTGGCAAACTTGTGTGTGTGAAAAGGAAAGAAAAAAGTGATACATAAGAGGAAAAAAGCTGGCATGGAGTAGTATATAGCACCCCTAGAAAATGACCAACACTGACCAGGGCACCGAAATGGGCGCGGGCTCTTCTCTGGACTCGGGCTCAGACGATGGACGCCCTTTAACTGGAGATGAATTCGCCTGTTCATGATTTCAAGGATGGGGTTCATCCTGACGGAACCAGTAAAAACAATGGCACAAAAATGCAGCAATTGATGGATACTTGGTTTTGTTGCAAGTGTTGCTGTAAGCGAGAACAAGCTACATAAATGTAAAATATGGGTGTGAACAGCGTACATATATTGGTTGGATGAGTTGAAGAGAGTTTACAACTACCAGCTAAAAACTTCCAGGGAACTTAAGATTCGACCCTGTGCCTTACTCTCCTTTTAGCCTTTTAAGTATTTTCTCCAACAAGCAAATATTGCTGTATATGGACTAGCATTCTAAATTAATTCTGATCGCAACTTTGTTTGCTGTTTTTAGTTCTTCGTCTGAGCACTGTGTACTCGATCATGTTTTCCCAACTCCGTGGTAGACACATACATACATATCTGTCGGCAAAAAGTCTTGTGGAATCGAAGTCATATTAATGATCCCATATAATAGTCTCGAAACTATGTATCCTGTGCGTTTGGAGTCATTATTCCTGTTATAAAGTATCTATCTTTAAATGTTTTGTCCTCGCGTTGTAGGATTCATAAAACAGTACTCATCCATATTAAAAATTGTGGGAGTATTTTTTAAAGAATTTGTTTCACTCTTACCACTTAACCACTGTGCAACAAAAACAATGCACGTTTCGTGAGCCGCAGCCGCTCTCCAGCAACAACAACTACAATCAGAGCCAGCAGGCGAATCCGAAGACAAGGAGCAGGACGAAAAGTTGAACAAGAAAAAAAGTCGTGACGAAACTGGACAGACGCAGCGACGTCCAGGCCTGGCGGGGGGAGGAAGGTGGTTGGGCATCGACTTGGATTGAGAATGAAAGTGTGCGCTGTGAGTGACTGTGTGTGTGTGTGTGTAAGCTGGGGCCATTGTTGGCGGACTCTCACACACACACGTGCAAACCATTTTTTCCTCGCGCTCCACTCAATTTCGATTTTTTCTTTTATTTTGCCTCCCTTTCGCTCAGCTTAGCGGTCCGGCTTCCTTCACAAAGTTCAAAGTTGCCAGCTCTCACTCACACACACTCAAACTTACACTCACTGAGACACATTGGCGACGTGCCGGGGGCGAAAAAAAAAACGCTCAGAGAGCAGCGCAGGCAGCAGGAACAGAAAAAAATTCTGCACAGAAAAATAAAAATTGTTTGCAAGAAAAGAATGAAAGAAAAAATCGGAAAAAATGCAAGCCAAGTGGTTGCTGTCTGAGAGAGTGGTGGGTGGGTCGGGTGTGCCACCCCCTTTACTGATGTCCACCTCCGACGTCTCCCTCTGACGCTGGGTGTGTGTTTGTGTCAGTTTCAGCTGCTCACATAGTTGGCCAAAGATAAAGGTGCTGGTGGGGCGGGTGCGGGTGCGGGTGCCCAGCCACACATGAGAATGTATGCACATGCAATGAGGCCAACGCGGCAAAGGAGGCGCTGGGAAGACCCTCAAGTGTTGGCATGCAACAAAAAAAGAAATACATGGCAATAAATATAGCCAAAGCAAATGCAAGCAATGGTAGCCACCAAAGGGGGAGGGGAAACTAAACTGTAAATTATCTGAAAATGTCTAATGCATCCCGTTTTAATTAAAGCTTAGCGAAAATCGAATCTGAGCGTGTCCGCATAATCCCATATGTGGGACAGAGTCGGCAACACATGGGAAAAGTCCAGACCCAATCTGGACAACGCAGCCATACAAATTTTTCAAGGCGAAGCAGACGCGCCAAAAACAAAAAAAACACAAAAAATGCAAAGCCAAAATACGCACCAAGCAAGACAACGTTAAAAGCTCCACACACCCACAAACACACACTGTCTCACGCCATTGAAGTTGCGGTCGACGACGACGCACAACGGCAGCAACATACAAAAGTACAAGGGCAACAACAACAACAATGGCTGCGAAACAGAAAATAAAAATGGGCGAAAAAAATGTAATACATAAACTGAAGGTGGAGCAGCAGAAGAAGGAGGTGAATACAACTCCAAGAACATGTGCAGGAACAACAGCGACGACGACAACGAAAGAGATACAAACAACAAACGCAGCCCGCGTGTAGCTGTAGTTGTAAGCGCCCCCACAAGCACACTACACACACACACACACAAATCGTAAAGTAAAAAAATTGGCAACTTGTGGAAACGGCAGGGAGGGAAGGAAGCCCCCTTCACAGATGGCCGGCAAAACTTTTGCAGCGCAAAATATAAAAATGGAGCGCCGCACGTCTGTGACAAAAACAACAAGCGGTGGAGCAGAGAGGGGGTGGTGCTGGCAACGGCAAAACTTGCAGGCAGCATGAATGGGAAGTCGTCGTCAGTCGTCGTCTGGCAGTCGCCGCAAGAACCAAGCAACGCCCAAGCTAAGGTGCGGGTGCGAGAGGTGGCCACCATTTGAGCGTTGCGCCAGCTTGTCCCAGAGATGAGCAACTGCGGTCGCTGCTACATTTTCCGAGTGCGATTTGACAAAAGAAATAATCTCTTAGATTGGACTATACCCTATTCGAATTTAAACTTACTGGTCTGCAATTGTAGAATATTCAGGTCTGCTCTCAATTCCACTTCGGTTTTCGTATAAACGTTGAAATTGTCCATTTTACTCTAACAAATTTGAATGGAAGATGTAAGGGAAATCTGTGGTTACTAGATCAACGCATCATTTTTCTACGAATTGAATCCACTTGGCATTGAGCTGTCGGTTTCAACGGTTTGAGCAATTCCACTTTTACTGAAAGCGGATCTAGTAACCGTAGATATAAATAAGTGTCACTTTCCATACAATCTTATTAATATAGAGTTCAAAGTACAATCGTTTATACGAAAACCGAAATGGAATTGAGAACACGACTGATTGTGTATGTTTTCGAGCTGTAAGCCGGTTTTTTATACCCGTTACTCGTAGAGTAAAAAGGGTATACTAAAGTCGTTCATATGTATGTAACAGAATCTTGATCAGCATCAACAGCCGAGTCGATATAGCCTTGTACGTCTGTCCGTCTGGCCGCCTGTCTGTATGAACACCTAGATCTCAGAGACTGGAAGAAATAGATGTCAACCAAATTGTACATGTAGACTTCTATTGTCTGCACGCAGATCAATTTTGTTTCAAATTTTTGCCAAGCCCACCCCCGCATGCAGAATAAAAAATGTTGAATAACTTCCACTTTTTTAAGATATCGAGTTCAAATTTAAAACTTAAATTTATATTCGCCATAACTATAATCCCTGAAATTTTCATCAAGATCGGATAATAAATAGCCGAGCTAAAAATGTTGCATACTTTTCGGATGTGTCCCCCTCAGGAACACAGAAACGCTATTAAACATTTCTTCTCATGAGAAACGGGTATATCGAAGTCGGTTAGAGGCGACTTGAACTTACGCCCTCGCTTTTTCAAGCCGGCGATTTGGAAACCAACTTTGGTGGAAAAACAGGGTCCGAATCGCCATTTTTGCGAAAGTAAACCCCAAAAAAAATCAGATTTAAAGTATTAACTGGTTTTTAATATTTACATACTCCTCTATTAGAAAGAAGATTAAACTTCCAACCAAACTGCGAATTCCAATTCTTAGGTGACACAGAAATTTCTATTGGTTGGTTTCAAACCTCCCGTGTTGGGGGTACAAGATTTAGCAAAGCTCTTTTCGCACTAGCGATTAAGGGCTGCAAGTTATACCTCATGTTTGGCGATAACAAATCTTTAAATTTTGCATTGTATTTATGGAGAATATCAGGGGTGCCACAGAATTCACTAGCGATTTGGCTTCCAGCGATTTGCCAAATCGCTGAAATATTTTCGCCATGCCACAGAACTTCGAGCGATTTCATTTTTTAAGCTAGTTCACAAACCCTTTCGAACTTGACTGCATAGGGTAGACACCCCCCGAAAGTGCAAATTAGATTAAGACTTTAAAAGCGGTTTTTTATTAATACTTTGAAATGTAAGCTATTTGGTTAGTCCTTTTTTAAAAAAAACAAACTTAATTTTCCTTAACTGAATTCTTAATTCCCACACAAAAAATTCAAATTTTTGAAAAAAAAAATGATATCTTGCAACTGTAGCTGCTGTACGGATACGGGAGAACGGCGTACGTATTTAAAGGCAAGAGTTTTGCTTTAATTAAATAAATGCCTCTCGCACGACAGATGGCAATCGACGATTTAGGGAAGAAGCAAATCCGTAAGACGAGGCTAGGAGTGCACCCGTCTTTGATCCGCATCGGACCGTCTTACTAAGTCAGACGATATACGTAGGCAAAATCATAAGGGTAATGATGCTGTGCTCGAAAATAACATTAGGCCGGACACACATAATTCAATTCAAGCAATCGGAGGATAGGTTGGCCAGACTTAAAGTCAGTTCTTTCCAGGCTGCAGCCGCAACTTCCATGTCGCCCATTGTGACATTGGAGGCCAAGTCTTTAAGCTCCTTCATAAAAGCCAAGCAAATTTCATTCTGGACATCTGTTCGATGCTTTTCCCTTTATAATTAATTTTATAACAATTTCAGAAGAATAATAAAAGCCAACATTTGAGCGGCTTCTCGTCATTACTTTGGCGCCGGCGTTGCCACTATATTCAACTCAGATTGACAGCAATCGACTTACAAATTGCACAATAATTAAGCAAAATATCAACGGAAAAAATTATTGCTAGTTAATCTAATTTTTTTATCTTTGTTTTAACACAAAAATCGATATTGTATTAACTTTAAAACGAAGTTCGATTAATTTCGAAATTCAAATGTTAAAAGGTGGCAACACTGTAATTCTAGCGATTTGGTGAGTTGCAGTGAATGACCAATTTCACTAGCGAATTGACTAGCGATTTTACTAGCGATTTAGAAAAATGCTTATTTTATAAACTTAACATGTTAAATATTTAATTTTTTTGATGTATATTATTTACAAATTGAACACCCTTGAAGACTCAATAAGCCTTGTTTTTATTAAAATGCATTTTATGGTCTTTTTTAAGCAAATCGCCGACTCAAGAGTGCGCGATTTGCAAATCACTCGAAAACATGCTCTGTGGCAGGGCGAAATCAAATTCGAGCGAATTTAGAGCGAAAGTGAATTCTGTGGCACCCCTGTATGACTTAAATTTGAATTTTGATTTAAAAATGCATCATAAAACATATAACACAATCGAAACATTTCAGTTAAACATCAAGTTAACCCAGAACTAAAAAAGGGTACATTTTTTGGAGAGAGATTCAGCCCTGTATTCAGAGATGCAACTTCCATTGGAACACCTGGTGTTCTAACTAGAATTTCTAATAAGAAAATGAAAACTCTCGAAGTTCTGTCGGCAAAATCTCTAGAGTTTTCCGTGGCAGCTCCGATAGTTTTTGTGCAATTTAATTTTTAATGTGAAATTTTATTTTGAGCTTAAGCAGTGGAGCTTTGTTTTGTAGATTAGAAGTTTAGCATAGCACACCGTTGCAAAAGGTTTTAAATGCAAAGCTATCAGATTAATGAGTAACTAGCACTTCTTACTACATAGCGTTCAGTGCAAAAAAAAATATTATTGTGTGGCAACAAGGATGGACAGGACTTTAATAATTCGGATTTCAGGAACATCCAATCTGTAAATTTGAGACAGATTTTTGCAGTAATTGAAACTTGCCAATGGGGTCTTGGGAACGAAAGAACTTTGTATTCAAAACACGTTCACGATTTTCCAGTCACGGTCTTATCTCTAGAGCTTAAAAGAGCAGTGTTGCAACTCAACACATACAAAACTTTAAAGTTTCTCAAAGCTCACAACAGATGGTTAACAAACAAAAAGCTTTTGCCCAGATTGCCGGCAGGTGGCGTAACGAAACGTTATAAATCAAATCAATTGTAAAAATTATTAGGCCAACTTTTCAACGTTGTGGAAATAAGAAGATAAGCTTCTGATGTCTTCATTAATTAAAAATATAGTGACACGAAAAATCTCAACTGATTTCGAATCCTGGTGTCAGTTTTTTTAGACCACCAACAGTGTCAAATCATTTGCTAAAAGCGGACTACTGTTGGAGTTTGTGTATGGTCAAGATAATCAAACTAAATTTTAAAAAAATTTACAAGGTTTAGATTTATAGTTCTTATATAAGGTATAGATTTATAGTTCTTAACTCTGAATGGTATAAGGACTTTTTGGTCAGATAACCCAAAGAAATGCGACAACTTTGTCAATGCTAAAAGAAGAAGAAAATATCGGACGCTCCTAAGCTTTTTTAAAAGATCCTGAAGAATCTATAAGTGGTCGATCTGGGTGTACAATATGTTCCCAAGTTTTTTTAACAGTCATATAGTGGCCATCCCAAGCAGCTGCATGTCTCCCTTTTTGAGCCTAATTCTTGAATAAGGGTCGTGTTTCTGGTCTCCATACTACCGAAAATATCAAGACCAACTGGAATCGCTTCAAGAACAGGTCTTAATTTTCGCTCTCCGATCCTTAAGCACGGATCCTACTACCCATCTTTCTCCTAAAGAGTCCTTAAGCCTTATCGAAGTCTTGCTGTACTACAACGCGTTACTAGAAACTTTTACCCTATTGATCTACAGCCTTGTTTAATAAACTACGCGCATCACGAACCCTTTATCCCATTATCATACTGCAGATCCGTTCCTAAATGGCATCAGATCTTGGTTTTCAATTCAAAAATATATTTATATCTATCTTATAAATGCTGGGTATTTCCAAAATAAACATAGGGTGGATATACATAGGCGACGTGGTTACAGCGCCAGCGGGTTTAAACCTAGAGTGAAAGGAATGTCAAAGATCAGTTGAATAATGCCGGAGGCGGATCAAAGATGGGTAAGGCCCAGGGGTTCGCTCGCGAACCGATGGATTCGGATAGTTCTTACTTTGAAGCGTTCGTTTAATGGAACGTTTAAAACCCAATTCTACTTGGATCTAAGGGATTGAAAATAAATAATCTTTATCAATTAACTTTAAAGCATCTTAAGGCAGCTAAGAATTTTATAAAATGCCGCATAATTTTTGCAATAATCGGTAATAGCATAAAAATCAATATTAATTAAAAATCTACCACGGAAAAATGGTTCCCGGCCTCTATCATGAACAACAGGCAGAAAGAATAGCCGCCCAACCCACTGCTTTCGAGATGGGGAGTTCGTCCCCAAGAGCAATCAACAGTTAATGAAGCACACAAATGACAATTACAATGGGCCGTTGTCGTTTAAATGCAAAACATAGCTCAATGAGCAAGCGGCTGTGTGTGGGGGGCAAGGGTTTGGGGGGAAGCTGACAAACCTGTGCCCCCGATAACGACCCTGTGCATAACTGTTTTTGTTGTGCATCATCTGAGTATTTGCATATTAAAAAAAGTATGTGCATAACTGTTTTTTGCAAATGATAATGCAGCCGATAATGCTGTCGAAGGCATTTTCGCAAAACCATTCAGCCCATCCTTAAGTGTACCGTAAGTTAATACACATTAAATTAGGATTTCTTTAAAAAAAGCATTTTCGCTAGTTGAGCTACATATGTATTTCTCAAAGCATATATTCTTCGGATTAAGATCAACTAACACTTATTTGCTCTAAAGACAACAATATTACCAATTTTTTTTTAATTGTCTATACAGCCTCCAAGGATCGGAATTGCACTTTGCACGCTGCTCGCAAGCAGATATTAATTATTTGGTTGGTATTATTATTTGGTCACAAAGACCTCTTTTATATCAATGGCAGTTATATGCCACAGTTCCACTTCCAATTGTGATCAATCTTGATATAATTATATGGTTATTTAAAATATTATTTAATACCAAGTTTAAAGAGATACTAGAGATCGTTTTTGGAGCGATCGTTCCTACGAAAGCAACGAGAAATGTCCGAAACTATATATATTGGATATAGTTGTCAAATTGTGCCTAAATTCAAAATCATTAAGGCTCGGAAATGAATAAAAATGGAATAGAGCTTATGCTACCGATTATCCATATTCCCTATTATGAACGTACTTTGTTTTGATTTAGTCTCTGATTTTGATTTATAGTTTAATTACTATTATGGTGTTATCTATAGAAAGGCTGCTTCAATCCAACTCCACTTATATCATTACCCAATCCTCACTCCTCTCTCTTGTAGTTATCCAAAAACTTACTTGTAATTCAGATTCGGTGACATCGATCTCACCGCGATAAACAAAATCGATGATTGTTTTCAGATCTGTGAATATGATATCAGCAGGCAGAATGATTGTGGGGTGCTTGCATGGGTTCTCGAGCAAAAGCTTTTGGAAATACGTTGAACAGGCGGACAGCACGACCTGTAAGAAAAAAATTTAGTGACTGTTGCCAAATTAGATATACGAAGAGCTTACCTTGTGCGCCTTGAGGGAACCGTGCTCACAGGACAAGGTCACATCGACAAAGGATAGATCCTCGCGCAACTGTTGAAACACTGAGGTCATTGTGTTTTGATAGTTATTCCAGCGTAGGCTGAAATATTGATGCCCACGTACGGCAGCCATTTTGCAGGTGGAAGAGGATTCCAATTGCCTTCTTCTTGTGTGGTTGTTGGGTGGCTCAAGGCTGTCGGTGCTGCTGCTGCTGCTGCCCTGCAAATACCAAACAAGAGCGGGAAACTTCATTAGGCAACTTGTATAAAAAGCGCCACCTAATAGTCTGTACCTCTTCCTGCTGTTGCAAAAGCCATCATTTACTTTTATTTGATTTCTACTTTAAACCTTTTAAATCGCCAACTTGAACAACTTTTTCCCCGTCGACCGAATTCAGCTTCCACTCAAACTGCTAGGCCAGACGCAACTGACCGACCTAGCAGCAGTCGCTTTTGGGGGCACCGCAGACACCACCAACCTGCTGCCTGGATGTAAAAGGAGCCACAGTCAGTCCATTGTGCAGTGAGCACAACACACTAGCAGAGAAACTATGCTAGTACAGGTAGAGTTTGTGGTTGGCCAAAGTCGACAATCAATTAGCCCCCACAGGATGAAAACTTAGCGGAAAAATTAATTTTAAAATAAACATGGACAATAATGCTCCCAGAAAAGGGGTTCAGAATTAAGAAAATAAAAGATAGAAAAGCAAAGAAGCCCAAAATATATAAATTAACATATTGAACGGGAAACTGGGAAATGAATACAATTTGTGTAAACATTAGACATTGTTTTTGATTGCATTTTCGATTGGTCTTACAATGGGCAAAGCTATAATTTGGCTAACAATCAGAGTGCCTAAATTTTCCAATTTATGGTTAGTGAGAAATTGGACCGAGCCAACTTGTGCTTTAATCTCATACAACCCACCGACTGTAGCGCATAGGCCGAAAAAAGCCATTTCGGTTTCAGTTGTCGTAGTTGTTTTACTTTTTTGTGCCCATTGCCAATGCCGTGGCTTCAATTCAGAAAAGTTTTTAGTTTTGCGCATTTTCATGTAAAATGCTCGCCTGACCAAAGAAAGAAAACCGAAACCAGTTTCAGTTTGACTTGGGTTTACACATTTTTTTTTGTTCTTTTTACGGTTTCAATGGCACGTCGACGTACCGGGGGCCTAGTAGTTGGTGGGTATTGTCAAAAAGAGAAATAGGAATGTTAAAAGGATGGAGAATGGATGCTTGTGTAGTTGGTCTTGGAGCCATCCACTTGCCATCTAAATAGAACTCAGGCGACCTGCAGGGGCGCAAGGAGGTGGGGTGGGGGGCCAACAACCACACGACCGCCATGTGCATACAAAATCCTCTTCGACTCGCGGTTGCTGCTGCTGCGGATGCAACGACATATGTAGGCACTTATCGTTCAACGCAATGCTGAGCTTGGTCACAAATTTCTTAACTAAACCACGAAGTCTAAATCTAACAAGTTGCGTTTTGCAGCCAGCGATGTTTTTCTAGCTCGTCAAATAATCTGGGAGCAAAACAAAACGAAGAAACAGGCACAAGGCACCCGCAACTCATCCACCCACTCAAAAATTGCGCCTATTGCTCCCAACATTGAGAGTCGCCAGTTTTGGAGCCTTCTTCTTTTGCCTTGTTTGTTACTTGGCAAACGGCGGTACGAGTAGGTGTGAGTGTCCTCCTTTTTTTTACTTTTGTTTCTCCAGCATATGCATTGTACACCGATCTCAGCTGGATATATTGCTAGATCTCAGGTAAAGCACACTAGACGAGTACCCATTTCATAAAGACTTTTGTGGTTAGACTGGACATCAAATCGGTTTGCTGGGATTTGAGCAGATATTTCTGCTATATAAAATTTACCGATTATTGTGAGATCTACAAAATCGAGATACAGGTTTGACATTTAAGCTTAGTACTCAGACAAACTAAATCGCTTTTGCTGGGTGTCAACTCCATATAAAACAAGTAAGAGTGTTGCGATCGAGTGCCCCGACAGCAAAATACCCTGTTCCAAGTAATGTGGTTCCTATAGCTTTGAACTCCTTTTATTTTAAAATTTATTTGAATAAATGGGGTTCGCAGCCGTTTTTAGAAATCAAATATTTATCGACCGACTTTGAAACACAGATTGCGAGAAAAACGCGATACTTAAGTTTTGAAAAAAAGACCAGGAACTTTCGGGTATGATGTGTTCCTCCACTGTTGTTTTTGTATAGGCAACTTCGTTTTCGTTGCGTTGTCACACGAGCAAGCGAGACAGCTGTTTGAACGATGCCACAGCATATGTGTGTGTAGGCGTGCACATATAGCAGTTGATGAAGAAGAAGACGACAGCGCCTCTGCTGCCAAATGAGAGTGAGAGGCAGAGGTGGTGGGTGAGGAGAAGCCAAAGAAAATGGATTTTAAACATTTTTGTTTTGATTATTATTGTTCTTGTTAGCTTGCAAATACTGTGCGAGAGAGCGACACACAGTGAGAGAGATGGAGAGAGAGGAGGGGAGAATCAAAAGTGCAAGTGGGTGCCCACCCCCACCCTAGGCCACATGTAACCGTTAAGCTGGCAAAGTCGACAATTGAACCCAATTGAAATGTGTTTTATTTCAGCTTTTATCAAACAAATTTGCGGCCAACTTGTATTTTTAGTTGTTCTTTTACCTTTTTGCTATTTATATTTAAATTGTGCTGCAGTTCTTCGCCTCAGCGCTGCTCAGCCGCCCGCTTCCAATTTGTTGCTCTTTTGCATAATTCGCCAAACGCACGCATACGTCAAAAGAGTTTGGTTGTTTGTGTTTTGATGCCGCTTACGTCCTCAGTGCACGCATTGAATGACGCCTGCCGTCGCGACGTTGGGGTAGGGGTAGTGTAATTGTTGCTTTTATTAATTTTCTTGTTCGTCCACCGAATAAATGTACATACATACATATATATGCATTGGTACATATGTACTATGTTTTTTTCTCTCTATCTACACTCTATTCTCACTCGTCGCACTCGCACGCACCGCAATTGGTTTTTCGTAATTTGCAAACTTTAACTATTGCACTTGCTTCTTGTAGTTGTTGTTGATGCACTTTGAACTCGTTTCATATTTGTATTAGGTTTAAATTAGTCGATTGCTTTCGATATTGGCCCCGCAAAACGGAATTTAACAATTATTTTTTCAGCTCGTCGTTCATCGCAGTGTGGCTCGTGTTCGCCATTTTCGTTGGTGCTGCCAGATGGTTGCAAATCTATGTTAATAAATTGACAGTCATAAAAAATATGCCCATTAGGCATTGATTGTTTATGTGGAATGTTTTCAATTACATGTTATTGTAGTTTTAATTTTTTTATATTAAAACTAAACATTTTGCAATACACTGGCAACGCTGGTTCGTGAGTGTCTGACCTAGAGATGTGAGTCACTGCGACTCCGTGACTGAGACAAAAGTCGCGATACCAGTGATTGTCTTGGTATGGTCACACCGTCCAGATCTGGGCTTTTTTCGACACGAATTTTCCGATTTTAGAAAATGGTGCATGCAAAAAATATTTTTTTTCCAACTTTCCTGATATTAGAAAGTTCACGACAAACGGTGGGAAATGGGCCAAAGACCGGAATATTGATTGATTTGATTATTATTGAATTTATTGACTTGAATATAAAAGGTGATCCATTAAGAAGTGGAAATCTATATTATGGGCTGAAAGAACTATCTCTGATATTTGCTTTGTAAAGATAAATGTTGACCGCGACTACGCCGTAAATGGTCTTGGCTTATCGAAGAAGACTTTTTGACTTCAACCCGTAACAGCCATTGTTTTGCGCGCTGAGTGTGACGTAGAACCATTTTGCTGAAACGTGGCCGACATCAAGGGCTTCAATTTCAGGTAACAAAAAGTCATTTATCAAGGCGGGAGAGCGCGCGCTGTTCTGTCCGGCCTCATTTTTAAAGAAATATTCAATGTTGAAATAGAAATAAATTGAATAAATTGTTGATTTAAATAAATAAAATAAAACAAAGCACTTTTAGCATAATTATTTACTGGTGGCAATGGTGGTAAGACCACAATCATTAGTGCAAAGATTAGAAAAAAACTGATCATTCCGGAATATACCTATGCGCTCAGATGTTAGCCATTGCGTCAGTCGTTCAAACATACATATGTGTGTATACTAAGAACTGTTTTGATATCAACCGTTTTGGAGGCTTCTAAACAGTGGTCTCTGATCTTTTCAGCACTTCAAAATACATTTTGGAAAGCAATACATATGAGTTGCAGTTGCGAAAGCGACTGAACTGCCACTGCGGAAGTTTCTTTGAGCATACGGTGGGCTGTCGCATACAAACGACTAATTTAGCGGGTAAAAGCTTACGTGACGCGGAGTAATGGCAATTCTATGCAATGTATCAAACTAATTGACATTCATGAGCCTCAAGGTTAAATTTATTAAAATAATTGCATGCACCAGCTCTAAACAAGAATTATCTGAGTTGTGTCCATAATTGCTCATCAAAAATCATCGATTTCGCACACTCGAAAATTAGTTTTTCACATTTGATAAGACCACACTTTTCGAAAGGATAAGAGTTGGCAGGAGAAATCAATCGAATAGAAGACTCGAGACATAGAGATGCACCTGTGTCACGATCATTTCGGCATCATATAAATATTTAAATTTATTTTAAATAAAAAGCACTGCACAGTGTTACTATTTTAACGACCTTTATAGTGCTCGAGTAAGCAGGTTCGAGATCATAACTAAAAGTAACAAAGTGTTCCCAAAGTATCTGCCGGTTTTATCTTCTTTTGAAAGATTTTTTTTCTCAATTTTCGATGTACATCGCTAAGCCTTATCTTTAAGCCAATTTATAGGAAATAATTTTCCTATTTCGAAAATGCATCAGAGGGGGTGGGGACGGTTTCAAGGTCATTCATTATTTTACGAGAGTTTTTTACTACTACAATTTTTTCCACCATGAAATATTGACGTTGGCATAATAACAAGTCGTGACGGGGATCAAAAGTATAGTCCTGGCCCATATCCCTATTTTATTGAGACAGAATATCTCCAACCAGATATTGAGATTAACTATGTTTAATTAATTATTTAAGCCCTATACGGACAACCGAAGTACAGGGTGGACTATCTAGTGTTTGGATTTTTAACTATTTATAATTTGACTTTAAAAAGGTCAAATGTCATTCGGAAAGAGACTAATATTTAGTAAAAACTTTGACATTTACGAAATGGGTCGCTATTCGCTTAAAGAATGTTGGGAAATATTATAAACATATTTCCAAAGTGGTGAGTCCTGAACTCAAACTGTGCGAAATTTGAAAAAAACATTTAACAAAAAAACTCAATTTATGGATCAATTCGTGAAGCGAGTTCGTGAAACTGGAATGTTGGTGGATAAACCAAGCCCGTGTACGTACTCGTAAGGTGCGCTCGACCGAAAACATTGCCAAGTCAGCTTCGCCGTGGTGGTCATTTGACCGAAATTGTTTTCATAAATAAATGACATGAACCAACCTTTCCAATAAATGTTAAACCTTTGATAAACATCGAGCCGTTTTTATACACTTGAAAAGTGTATTATAATTTTGCCCAGAAGTTTGCAACGCATAGAAGGAATCATCTCCGACCACATAAAGTATATATATTCTTGATCAGCATGACCAGCTGAGTCGATTAAGCTTTGTCCGTCCGTCTGTCCGTCTGTCTGTTTCTACGCGCTAGTTTTGGAGCTATCGAGCTGAAACTTTGCACAGAGTCTTCTTTTTACTGCACGCTGCTAATATGTCGGAACCGACCGGATCGGATGACTACTTCTTGTAGCTGCCATACAAATGTTCGTTCGGAAAATGGGTTTTAGTAAGAAAAACTGGTTTTGTTCTCAATATTACGCTCTCAAACACAGTCATGGGTAATATGTAATGTTTTTAAGCTGATCTGCGAAGTTTGGTCGAGTCGCTAACCGTTGAGACAAGCTATTTCAAGTGTATCAAAACTTCGGTACAGACGAAGTTAGCTTTACCTTTCTCGTTTTTTATAGCAAAATTAATTTCCAATTGCGAAATCGTAACTTCTGCTTCTTCTTCTCTCAATTTTTGTATGAAACTTCTCGATACTTCGGATGTCCGTATGGGCCTTTAGTATATAACTTCTCGTATTCTCAATAGTTGGATTATACTGGTAAATCATAAGACAAATCGAGTCACCACATAAAAAAAGTCCACAACAAAAATAGGCACGCGACCGCGACCACCCCTATTGAAAACACACATGCTCCCTCAATTAGAGAAGAGCAAACAAGCAAAACAAAAGATCCCCACCCACACGTCGAACAGAAAAACACACACACATACCTACTTATGTACATTGTACATGGGAGCTTCGTTACAGCTTCGGCTTGGTTCGTGCTTGTTTGGAGTAAAACGAACCACATTGGCCAACAGATGGCGCCACCTGGTCCAAAATCGAAGTCTTTTAACTTCGCATGCAAAGATTAAAACAAGTTCGACAATACTAGCAAAAAGTTTACTTTACAGCACTCGACGCAGCGATTGACGTCATTGGAAAAGTTAATGTTAGTGTACACATACATATGTATGTAATGTGGGCAGCATTTTATGTACATATGTGTGTGCATTGGTGTAAGTGCGCGTGTGGGGCGACAAGTGCATTGCAATTTCTTGAATGGTGGTGCGCATGCACATGCACTCTTACTCCCCATTCCCGCCCCGCGACCCACTTGCACTTGCACTGGCTTCCTCCGAAAGAGAGCCGAGCAGCTTTTATTTGTGTCATAAATGCATAAAAACTGAATTTAGCCTCCCTCGCTCTCTCTTCATGCCCTAGAACTATTTTTACATGCTGGCTAACTATGTGTATATGTATGTTTGTATATATGCACCCAAGTAAGTTGTAGACATTAGGTGCTATCTCATTCCATATTATTTTGTTTGTTGACGTTGTTGACGTGTACTTCACAACGAAGCCCTTCAATGGATGCCACCACACCAAGCTAGAGCTAGACCCTCTAGAACTATCCAAGTGCATATATGCACATATATTCGTAGCTACATTTGTATGTAGGTGCATAGGTGCCTGGCTAACGACAGGTGTTTGATTTTAACCGCTTAATCCGCCCTTAAACGTGTCATGGAATGCGTTGACAACAGTGAATCGAGACGCCTACGCGAAGGGGAAAACAGCTTAGAGCAAGCATGTGATCGGGATGCTGATCTCTGACTAATCTGATGATCGTTCAGAAGTTTTATTTGCGAGGGGGTTTCGGGAATGCCACTCTATTCGAATATATTCACACACATTCGGGTAAGAAAGTATTGAATGTTTGATGATATCATTGAGTTGTACTTCCGCTTACATAAGGAAACTTTCAGGATACAGGATACTTTCGCTTTTCCACCCAAGACGGATTGAATCGAGAGTATTAGTTGATCCACAAATGGAAGCTGCGAATTATATAGATTCTGTATACTCTATGCTATGCTATCACACTATATAGCTTATATTTGTAGTTCATATTCTCAGCGGGAATTTCACTTTTATTACAATATCCAAGGTTAAAACAAAATTGCCATGACCAGACACATATGCAAACATACATGCATACATATGTGCATATCTAAGTTAATAAACATTTAGACAGACAATTAAAAATCCAACAAGTAGAAGTAGAGAGGTGACAAGAAAGGCTAAGCTTTCAAAATGTCGGATTTTTGTATCCACCAATTGCTACTTTCTATAAAACCCATTTTTTGTCTAACAATTGCCAAACTTGATTTTGGAAAAAAATTAATGATTACTTGTTTAAGAGCGAGAAGAAAAAACCCACAAAAAAAAATCATCATAATTGCGTTGGAGCTTCTAAAATACCACAATATCAGTCAGTCAGTGGCTCTGCCGGCGTCGCCGCCCGCGCCGCATGACGAAGAAAATATTCGCTGAAAAAAGAGGGGAAAGAGGAAGAAGAAGCAGAACCCGCCGAGTCCCAAAACTCGTTTGGATTTTGTTGTTTTTGGCAATACAAAGTGAAAATTTATGCCACTTACTCGAATTCCATTCCACAAAAACCAACCAGAAGTCAATATGTAATTGAATTACACATGTACATATGTATGCATATTATTCAGTATTTTCTTCTTTTGGATTTCAACAATTTTCGTCGGCAACTTCGAAAGCTTTAATGTGTGGGCGTGTGTGTGCGTGAGCTTGCTATTTCTGTACGCTTTGATTTCCCTTATGATTTTGCGCCCAATGCCGATTCTAAATCTGAGCTTCGTTTTCATTCGAGCTGGAAACCACATGTGTATATGTATATTTCCCTCTCTCTCTCCCCCCTTTTTGTTTGTGTGTGTATGTGATTGATGGGGCTGTGCTTTTTAAAAGAATGCTCACCATCACCTGCTCCCCCCCCCCCCCCCCCCCTCGCCTTTAGATTTGGAGGCTGCCAAAAATATTTCTCGTTAATGGAACTTTCTGGTTTTCTTTTTCTCGCTTGCAAATTTATTCTTTTTTTTTTTTGTGGGTCAAAAGAAGAGAGAAAATGTTGAGGCCAAAATTGGTAAGAGATGAAGTGAAAGGTATGTAAAGCTCGCCAACTGCGCATATTTCCATTTCTGATCCGCCCAAGCTTATTGATTTTCCCTAACCCTACCAAAAGGGGATAGAAACGAAATTTCATTATGCGCGCACAACAAACAAGGACACTTATCGAGGGTTGGGAGGGTGGTAGGAGGGTGGGAGGGTGTGCTCGTCTGGCCACGACAACGGCACGACAGGGCAGCCAACAACAACGCCAGCCAAGCATGATCCCCTCTGCGTCAGCGAAACGCATTTCACCCCTCCAACGCAGATGCTGCTAACGCACAGTGCGTTGTCCCCTGGCAAAAAGACTCTTGGCAAAAAATGTTTCCAACGGGCAAATATCCTGATACTGATGTTTCCGATATATGGGAAATAGATGAAAGATGACATAGATGACCCATGGAAGCTATGGGATGTAGTAGTCCGAATTTTAACAAATTTGTTTTTAACGCGTATAATTACTGGCTTTACGCTTAGAAAAAAAATCAATCTAATATCAATACTGACAATCTCTTATTCGAGAATCTTGGAATTTTATAAAAACAAGGTTCAAAAACCTTGGAGCATAGCTGCCGTACAAAAGATAGGTCTGGAAAAAGTCTTTGTAGGAAAAACTTTTTGTTTTCAATGCTTTAGCTCCCAAATTTGTGTTGAGCAATACTATAGGCTACCACACAGTTCTGCCAAGTTTGATCCAAATCGGATGACTATAGCATATAGCTGCCATAGAAAAAGGATCGAAAAAGTAGTTCTAGAGAGAAACACTTTTTGTTTTCAATGGTAGCGTGTTTATACTTTCCTGTTTTAAAACTATTTTGGCGAGTGATCCAAATCGGATAAATATATCGTATAGCTGCCAATAACAAACTGGTCAGTCAAATGGCCAAAGTAGCGCAATCTATTGATCAGTTTGGGAAAAATCTGAGCTAAAAATGTTCGACCTTAACTTTTGTTCATTATTCAAGCTGCAAGGGTAAACTTCGGGTAACTTCGGTCGAGCCGAAGTTAGCTTTCCTCTATTTTTATACCCTTGGAGAGGGTATATTAAAATTGTCCGGAAGTTTGTAACGCACAGAAGGAAGCATCTCCGACCACATAAAGTATATATAATCTTGATCAGCGTGACGAGCTGAGTCGATATAGCCATGTCCGTCCGTCTGTCCGTCCGTCTGTTTCTATGCTATCTCCTCCGTCAATTTTAAAGCTATCGTAACCAAACTTTGCACGAAGTCTTTTGGTACAAATACGCTGCACATTTGTCGGAACCGGCCGGTTCGGATGACTATAGCATATAGCTGCCATAGGAACGATCGGTTGAAAAAGTAGTTCTAGTGAAAAAAACTTTTTTGTTTTCAATGCAAACGTGTCCGCAGCTCGTAATTATGATTTCTTAATGCCTTCACATAATTTCAGTAAGTTTTATGAAAATCGGACAACTACAATATATAGTATAGCTGCCATACAAAAGATAGGTCTGAAAAAAAGTTTTAGTATGAAAAACATTTTTGTTTTTAAGTCTATCAGTCCCAAATTCGTTACTGATCAAAATGATATGCTAAAACATAATTCTGTCCAGTGTGATGCAAATCGGATGACTATAGCATATAGCTGCCATAGGAATGATCGGTCGAAAAAATAGTTTTAGTGATAAAAACTTTTTTGTTTTCAATGGTAGCGTGTTTGTACGTTTCAGTTATAAATATAATCTGTCTCAACACAATCTTAGAGAGTTTGATCAAAATCGGATGAATATATCATATAGCTGCCATATAAGAAACCGCCTGATATATATCATGCTCCAAGGTTATATAAACTTCGGTCGAGCCGAAGTTAGCTTTCCTCTATTTTTATGTTTAAAAATTGCCACTCATTTCTTGTCTGTGTACCGATCGGTATGATTCCAGCTATAAAATATATTTAATAAGTTTGACTGCTTGCTTAGTGATATAGCTGTGCGATCCGGTCCGTTCAGCCACGGCTGCTTGCAGTTAAAAGGAAATATCAGCACTCACTTTGCTGGTATTGCACATAATCCCGCGTGTGTTCCGAAGTTTCCATGGGTCCTGCTGCACCCGAGATTCCCATGGATCTCGAAACTCATACGTCTTTCCTGAAAGACTAAACCTTCACTGCATGTTCACTTTTTGTGGAAATTGGAGTATTTAAGCTAAGAAATGACAAGGAAATTAACTAAGATATTTGTTTTTAGTCTTTGTGCTTTCTATATTGAAGTACGTCCCAGTACGCTAAGTGGTATTGTGTGACCAGGAGATATTGGGGAGTCTTGTAAATGATCTTTAGTGCCTCATATCCTAGTTTATCGCGTAGCTCTAATTATGAGGGAAGCTTCAACAATTTTGTGGAACTTGGCTTAATTCCAAGAAACGCTTTTCGTTTGCTCTTTTTTATTCTCTTTTCTTGCTATCATTTTTTAAGAGAATATTTCTGTGTTATAATATCAACATGGGATCGCAGCTGGGACTTTGCCACAGTCCTTCCATACACTCGACCCACAGTGCCAGATAAGCTCCTTTTTGTGGGGGGTTGGTACGAAGCTTTTGTTTCTTTTGACAAGGACATGCGTTTGCTTTGCCTAACAACCCTAAAACGTGGGGCAGCACATCCCTTGACGCTTGTCCTCAGATCACAAACAGGCCTTAACCAACGGCGGGTGGTAGGGTGCGAGGGTGGCCTTTTTTGGGGTGGAAACTTTGATCCCTTGGCATTGGCAAGGGTTGGCTTTTCCCCCACCAAATAAACATAAACGAAAGCGTCAGCTGCCGATCTCTCTTCAAGTTGCATTTCAACCCCCTAAAAAAACTGCAGTAAGCAGTAGGTACTACATGGGCAAAAAATAATATTGGATACAGGAACAGCAGGAGCAGGATCCTGTCCTCCTCCAACCCCCATCAGACAAAGAGAGCGAATTACAACAGCTGCCGTACTTAAAAACCTACCCCTATTCATTCCATGCTTCTGTGATCAAGTTGATCGATCAATTTCACCCTTGGCCGGGTCGCCAGGCCGCCGGGCCGCCCAGCCGCCACTCAACTCCATTAAATCCAATTGACAAAAGGAAATGAACATGAAATGCGAAAAAAGAGAAACAGATTACCAACAACAACAATCGACTGGTCGCTCGTGAGGAAAAATTCAAGGTATCAAGGGGAGCGGGAGCCAACGAGCGATGCCGCACATCTGCTCTTCGTTCTCTATAGAATTTTTTGTGGCTTTTGCATATCAAATTTTCATGTGTGCGTTGCAGTGGCAAGAGACAGCACGATGACTTCAAGGTTAGCCATAGGTCCCCTCCCCCCTCCTATAGAGTTGGCGTCCCACGCACTCTCGCTTCCTTTCTGTTTCTCTTTCTTCTGCCATATGTGTGAGTGCCGGTGCTTGAATGTACAGATGTATGTAAATGAGTTTTGCACAATATATAAAAATATACTTTGTTTGTTGTTGTTTTCCTTGTGCAATTTCTGTTGCTAAAATTAAAACGAGAAGGAATTTTTATGGAACAGCTGTGTGCGCTTCGAGGCAACGTGCAAAACTCAACCAGAAAAGTTCAAAACATATTTTAGCATTTTCATGTGCAAATCAATTGTTCAGCAACAACAACCACAAGAAAGAGATGAAGAAAATCGGGCCATATCAGGGAAGCTTATGGCTGAGAGATTCAAAAAATCAAATTTTTGAGATATGGCTTTGAACCGGTTGAACGGGGTTCGGATTCGGCTTTGGACCAGTTCAATATCTTACACTCACACACAAATTTTGCAGACAACAGCTAAAATAATTTCTGAGATATGACATTAAAACACTTTTGAACAAGATTAGCTGTTTTGGAACCAAACTTCACACTGTATTTCGCGTTCATAGCTTAAAAAATTGCTAAAATATGTTTTTGAACGGTTTTAAACTTCTATCGAACCGGCTTACAGACTTGGGGCATGGCCTAAGACTCTTTCCTGATCGACATAAGTATTCCTAGTTATTCCTTTTATGACGTCAACAAAAAGAAACGAGAGCGTAAGTTAAGCAACAACAAAACCTTCGCTCGGAAGGACAGAGAACGCATATGAATTTGTTGTTGCTCTATGCAGTCTTATGGCATGTGTGGCCCGTATTCGCGCCAGCTATTCCTTTGCGTAAAACAACAACGAATGCGCGGCTTGCGGAATGGGCTTGGTCACCCCTGCTCCCCCTTCTATGCGTTAAAAACTTCTGGGCAAAATTATAATACATTTTCAGGTGAATATAAATTTGGAATAGGCCACATTTCACACAAGTATAACTTTTCTGACTAAATTCAATGAATTGAAGTTTGAATGGCTTTGTCCATGGGAAAGATTCGACTGAATTGACAGCCTTGGAAAATGTTCTGCTTACAATCTTAAAAAATGTCTCTGAGATAAAATATTTGCCATCAATGAAAAGTTAAATGCCAAATACTTAAAACTCTCGCCAGGTTTTTGATTGGATTATTATGACTAAATTTCAATCACTAATGCAGACGTTTCGGTTTGTTTTGTTTTGAAAGCTTTTAAATCAGGGCTACTCAGGCCCAATGCGCATGCGGCGCATTCTTTGTTTTTTTCTCCGCACTGGGATATGTCACGTATATTCCTTATGCCCCCTTCATATGTATTCGTCTTCAATGGACGAATGAATTCAGCTGTATCACTCAGTCAAGAGCAGCCACTCACACAGCAGCAGGTAATAATCTATTTTCTCTTTCTATTTCTTGAGGTTGTTGTTGCTAGAGAAATATTTTCGTAAGCTGGCTCTGAACACCTTTGTTTTAAATTAAACAGCCTTTCATTCGAAACGTCTTGTAGCCAAAAATCTTGATTTAAGATGATTATTTTTATCAGCAACAACCACTTGGGTTTTAGCCAAAAACCTCAATCCCATATTGGCCTGTGAACCATGTTTTGGACAGATGCGTCATCTAGGTGGCTGGCCTTGTAGAAGACTTAATGCTTCAGACGACTTACTAAGCCAATGCAAAAGTTGTCTTAAAGTTGCCAGATGAATGGTCATTGGCAATTACTTTCATTAAAATAAAAGTTATGTCAGTTGGCTTCCACTTTGCCCACTCTCAGGGGGAGAACGGGGCCAACTCTGTGGATCTACCGCAATACAAAACAGGTTTTGGGGGAGAGAGAGAGAGGGGGTGGGTGTTTTAGGGTAGTTTCTGCTTTACTTAGTCGCTGTACTTTGGCCCTGAAGCTTTATTTGCCTCAATCGATGTTTTCATTCAACCCCAGAGCACAATTTGTTAGGGTGGAAATTGTGTCGGCATCGCCGTCCGGGGATCGCACTGAACGAGCAACTGCTGCGTTTAGGGTTTCACCTTTTTCATTTTCGTGTTGATGTTGTTGTTGTTGTGGGCTGACATGACAACGTAAAATTTACTTTATTGTCTGTCCGTGTATTCCATTTCAAAGCATTATTTTTGATGCGCCCTCGGGGCGAGTCAGTGAAGCGCCCACACCCATATACATACGTACACACACATGTCTCTGGCCATGGGATCGTCAAAGCTCTCCACACTGACAACATGAAAATAATTTTTCAACATTTTTGTACCTTGTGGTTTCAGTTATTTTTGTTGTGGCTGTTGAATTTTGCATGCAACTTTCTATGAGTGTATAAATCATTTTTTTTTCGTACGTAATTAACTTTTTTTGTGCTCCGGCAATTGCAAAAACTTGAATTTTGTTGTTTAAAAATAAATGCTTACGATTGCTTGTTTCACCAAATAGCCAAACGGCAGCAACAAATTGGAACCATAATTACTTTTGCTGTGATTCTACAGCCGCCCGCGCAGCCAGCAGCTTAAAAAAGCTGCGCTCAAAGAAATTAACAACAATAAAAAGTTAAAATACTCGTATTTTTTTTGGTTGGAATGACGAAGAAAATATACAAAGAAGAAACAGAACAAGAGTCCCAAAACTTGTTTTGGCAAACAGATTTTGTTTGCTTATTTTTTTATTTGGCAACATTTTTTGGTCGCGACAGAGTAAAGTGAAAATTTATGCCACACCCAGGTCGTTGGAGATGTCAAAGATGAAGCAGGTCCAAAACATAGAAGCCATCGATAAACTGATCGAAAGATTGTGGCTTAGTGACAGAGGGTTGCGTCTGCTGCTCTGAAGGTCTGGGTTCAATTCACGTTTTATTTTTCTAATTTAAAAAAAGCTTTCAGCTGTTTCGCACCTATTTTCGCAGCTACTGTTGTCAGCGGTGCAGTTAGCAGTCATGAGACAACTTCTCAAACTCTGCCGTTAGGATTCGGCATTAAACTGTTTTTCGCATTCTCTTGCATTTTTTAGAGAACAAACCAAGAGAGTGAGAGAACCTCGACTTGGCGCTTTCGACTGTTTGCTTAAACTTATCCTTCGAATTTTCATAAAGATCGGATAATAAATAGCCGAGTTAAAATAATGTTGCATACTTTCCTCAGAAACACAGGAAGGCTATTAAACGTTTCTTTCCGCGACTAATGGGTATATTTTAGTCGGGCAAGGATTTAGTATGGGTACAGGTGCAAAACGAAGAATCTATGAAATCTTCATTCTTCATTGTAGTCTAAACCCATTATACATTTGAGCTAATTTCTCGATTTTAAAACCGTTCGACTAACATCTATTTAACACTACAACTATTAAATCTTCATGGCAATCTAAATTTCAGAGATGGTAAGTGATAGAGGTTTGACATGTATGGAACATAAACTTATTTTTGCAGGCACATCAAAATTATTTTTACTAATATTTGGAAATTTGGCAATTGGATTAAAACTCGGTTTGTAAGGACCAGTGTTGTCAACTAGTTAGTTTCTTCGTTGTTCTCCCATTTCACTAAATATATATAATATTATTGACCGGTAATTACCCGGATTAAGCTTGGATTTTCTGGTCGTAAAATGTAGCGAACAGCTTCAATTGCTTTATAAAATCAACTAAGAAATTTGTGCAGCATCCTCGAATAGATTTCTCCAATTCGCTATCCATCTAAAGTATTCTAAATTACATACAGGGTTGCCCATATTCGACGGACCCATCTGGCAACGCCATAACTTTTGACAGAGATGTCAGATCGCTTAATGACATACCGCGTTTGAAGCGTCAGTCCAAGCAGATTTTTACCATGGAACAATACACGCCACGCGAGCGCTCTGAAATAGTTGAAATTTACATTCAACAGAACAAGTCAATTGTGAAAACTCAACGTGCTTTTAAAAAATTTATAAAAAATTTATTTTAAATAAAATTTTAAGCAAAATTGCCGTATTTACGCCACTGAAAATCCTCAGGAGATTCAAGAAGTGCCTCTTCATGACGAAAAGGTGACAGTTTGGTGCGGCGTTAGTGCGAAAACGGTCATTGGGCCGTTTTCCTTCCAAAATGAAAATGGCCATGCTGGCCATCAACCAGGAGCGTTATCGCGACAACCCTGTATTAATCTTTGACAACAAATTTCTCTAAATCGTCTACTTTCATTATATGTATTAATATTAGTGATGGAGTAATCCATTTTTTTTTAGAGAACTGAGAGCAATCAGAAGATCTTTCAGCAAGCCGGACTCGGCAGTGTCATTAATTTAAAAAAAAACGAGAGCGTTAGTTAAAGTCTTTTATCAATTAGCATTAATAATTGGTAATGCCAATTGATAATGCTCAATTTTAATTGGCATTAAATTTGGCACTGCAAATTCAACATTTTTTAATTGGCATTATAATTTTCAATTCCAATTAAAATTTTTTGAATTGGCATTGAAATGAAATAATTTTAATTCAAAATTCTCAATTGAAATTTAAATAAAATAATTGTAATTCAAAATTTTCAATTGGCATTAAAATAAAATCGGTCGGAAATGATTTCTTCTGCCTGTTACATACATTTGTACGACTTTAGAATACCCTTTTTACTCTACGAGTAGCGGGTATTAAAATGTTAGTTTGTGGCATTTTAAATTGAATAGGTTTCAAGCTAAATATAAGAATATTTCATTGTCATATTTTGCGTTTTCAATCACTGCAGTAAACTAGTGAGGTATCAGATTCCTTAAACTCCGCGTCGTGCAGCCAGACATCACGATATTTTTGTTTGAAAACTTTCGGCATTTTCCTTAAATGGGAAGATCCTTTATCGGAGGTGTCACAGAAATCTCTTTCAACCAAATTCCAACCCAAAACACATTCTCGGTGTCAAAGAAATCTCTTTCGGTTGGTTTCAAATCTCTCGTGTTTTGTTAGGAGATTTAGCAAAATTTACCACCCAAACAATTTTGACAAGCAAAACTTATTTTGGAACTGTAAACAAAATTATTTTTCTGGATAGGTTGCATAAAATGAATAAATTATTTAATTATTTTAAACATTGAAATTTGCGTTTAAATAATTATTAGGAAAAACCACCAAAGTCTTTCATGTTAATCTAAACCAACCACATCAGTGGCGCCGTTTAGCGATTGTAGCGCCATCTGGTTGACAGCCAGCGCATTAAGGGCTGGCAAGTTATACCTTTCTTTCCATGTTTGGTGCAACATATATTTAATATTCTTCATAAAGAATATGAATTAAATTTGAACCATAATTTAAAAAAGCATCATAAAACATTTATCACAATCAAAAAATTTCAGTTGAACATCGAATTAACCCATAACTAAAACTTGGGAAATTTTCGCCCTGTTTTTAGCGATGGAACTTTAATTGGAACAGTTTCTGTTCTAACTAGATTTTCAAATAAGAAAATGAAATCTCTTGAAGTTCTGGGACACCAACCGAGGTCAAAGTCTCTAGATATTTCCATGACACCCCCCGTATATGACACTTAGTGGTGGTAATTACTGTCGACAAATGATGCTTACCTATGAGCAATATTTCTTGATCCGAGACATAATGTGTCTTTATCTGTCGAGCAGAAAGTTAGCTGTATTAAATTGTTGGATAACCATAATTTGATTGAATTATCAGGGGAAAACAGTGCAAGTCCAAGTTTGTCGGAGATTTTCAAAAGTTCTAATTAAAAATAATCGGAAATTAAACAATATTTCCAGATTTTTTGAATTATCAAAAGTTTTGCTAGCAGTACCACCCACACAAATAAGCGGGCATGAATTGTCAAATTGATATTTTATACTAATAACCGTAACCGTAACCTAAACCCGAAACAGAATGAGGTTAATAACCGTAACCAGTACCGTAACCGATATTCCACACCCGTAATATAACTGTAACCGGAAATAAACGATCGGCCAAAACAGTAGCCGTAACCCAAACCCGTATTCGTTTCGGTTTTAATCTCTGTTCAAAACAAAAATAAAGCTGAAAATAAGCCGAAGTCACTTTAATAAAAGCCAGAAGACCCGCTTCTCGCTGTTTGAAAATTTTTCCCTCAATACGGTTTTTAAAAAAGCTAGAAATTACAGGGAAAAAAGCTGCTTTGGCAACACTGGTAAGGACAAATTTCGAATTGATTTGTGATTTCATTTTCCTGGAAAATTCGCAAAAGTGTAAAAATTCTGGTCAACCCTTAGTTACTGAAAGTGCCATACACTTATGTACATATGTATATAATTAAATACAAACACACATTCGGTCCAACTAACTAAATTTTCTTTGCTTTTTCATTTAGCACAACTTCCTTGAGTTGCAAAACTGTCGCTCATTTTGCTCCTCTTCCGCTAACTCTCTCTCCCTTTCTCTCTCTCTCTCTTGCCCATAAGCTCGCGCTCAGTTGTTCTAGCGCACGAGCGATCTTCGTTTTTCGAATGCAGTCCAAACTTCGTATTTGCATGTACATGTATGTGCATGTGTATGCTTTTCGACTTTTTATTTTCTGTATTTTGCACCGATTTCAGTAACAAACGGCAACTCTCAGGAACAAAATCGTCGTCGCTCCGTTCGGTCGTTAACGTCTAAACAAAAAACAATTTCCATACCACCACCCCCACCCGCTGTTTACTAAATTTAAAGTGCTCGCATTACCCAAAACAAATTACCAAGTGAGCCGCTTTACTTAACAAGTGAAAAGTCGTAAATATAATTTGTTATATGTAACTTTAAAAGCAGAATTTACATACATACACATATGTGAGCAAAGTGATTGTGTGTACATGTGAGCCTCTGCGCTGCAGGCCTGTCAAATTGGCAGAGGGAGAACAAGAGAGACCAATGCCAAACTTTAATGAAAAGCTTCTACGTGACCGAGTTGCTGTTGTTAAGATGACTTTTCAAAACAGGTGAGAGGATAAACATAACCATTTTCTTAAATTAGGTGTGTAGAATTTCGCGTAAGAATGTTAATTATAAAAAACCGTTAACAATCAAGGTACATAATTATATAAAATGTTTGCGATGAAGTCATGCGAGAACCTTAAAATAAAACAGCGACGATCATAAAAAAAACCCCATTACAGAGTGCACAAAATATTTTGCAAGTTTTAAGTACCTTCCATCACATCCCCTAAACACACAAACACAAAACACACAAATGCACGTACATAGGCAAATAGGAAGAGCTACTCGGAGAGAGAGAAAGAGCAACGATAGTTTTCAGCGTTGGCTATCATACATCCAACTGATATTTTCGAAATCCCCCACATAAAACAGAGTTGCCAAATTTTGCATTTATGATTTTGTCTAATTTAATTTATGGTTTGAGTTGAGGAAGCCATATTAATTACCTCAAAAGACCTGCAAGCGAAAATATCAATTCCTTTTACAACAAGGTATTAATATCGAAATAATTCTTTTTCAATATCGGAAAATTATCGATTTAGATAATTCTAAAATATCGGGCAGCCCTTGTCCGTACGCAGACGTATGCGTCAAGTGTACTTCGACGTCAACATCATTGTCAACTCATTTTTCGAACTCGCACTCGCTCGTTCCCATTTTCGTTTTCGAACTCTGCACACACACACACGCGCTCGAGGGTAGACTAGAAAACTTTTCGTGCGCTCGCGTCAGTCGTCAGTTTTTCTTCAGTGGCTGTGGCTCCACTACGCGCGTTTGGCTGCTACATTGCTCGCTCTGCTTACTCCGCAGCAGCAGAAGAAAAAACATTTAATAAAATTAAATTCAATTTTATTGCTCGCGTTTTGTGTGAATGAAAATCAACATCAAATTTTTAATATATGTATGTATGTGTAAAGTTCTTGAAGAAACGACGACGACTTCGTGCTGCCTGTGATTCTATTTCGGTGTGTATTAAAAAGAAGCAAAAATAATGGAATGTTAAATGCAATTAGACTTTGTGTGTGCAATGATTAGAACTGTACTTTATGATTGTATGTATGTGTGAATCAATATTTCCACTTTCATATCGATTTTTCAATTTAGTGAGGGGGAGCGAAAGCTTTTCACCCAAAAAAGCTTTTGGAATGCAATTCATTAACAACAACACACACGGCTTGTCTCACTTTCCATGCAAATGAGGTCAAGTGTTGCAGTTGAGAGAGTGCAGCAGCAGCAGCAGCAGAACCAGCGAAGCGCTGCTGAGTGAGAATGCGTTACATAAGCTTTTATTAATTAACGGTGAAAATTATGCGCAGCAGCAGCATAAAGTTGAAAAAGCTCAAGCTTGCTATAGTTGATGAAAGCAAAGCTGTGTCAAATTCTTGTTCACATTTTGCAGATTCAAATCACGTTTTTTCCCAAATCAAATTTGAAGTGTGGCAGTTTTTGTATGTGGTCGCCATCTTGGATTTCCCCCATGGCGGCGAGTCTCCGGCACACACAAGGCAGCATATAAATTTTTTTGTTCAATGCTGCGACGTCGCTGACGACTACTCGCTCTCTTTTTTACTTACTCCCTCTCACTTTGGCTGTGTGGGGGAGGGGGGGGACTTCGTTTGCTTTCCGTTTTTATGTTTGTTCGAAGCGTTGAGTTTTCTCTGCAGTTGGCGCTGTTCTCGCTCTCTCTCTCTCTCAGCTTTCCGCCAACGAATCCCGAGCCAGTCACATATTTTTGTTTCCACTTTGTGCTACACTTCTTCTACTTCGCCATTGTTGTTGTGTTGTACGTGCTCTACAGACACGTTTACATTTTCATTTTTCACACAAACACACAGACTTGGCGAGTTTGCATACTTTTGACTGGTGGCAGCGTTGCCAAATTTCACTTGTCGTTGCAGCTTCAAAAATAGTTTCATTTGTTTACATTCTACGCACATGTGCAGAATAACAAAAGTCGTTAACAATCAAAGCTCTTGCTCAACAAGTGTAGAAATCAAAATTCATAAAACTTCTTCTTTTGTTTTCCTCTGCTATTCGCCCGCCGCCTCTCTGCAAAGTCATCAAATTGTTTAAAACGCCCACTCGACGACGACCTTGCAATTTGTTTTATTTTATACACTGACCTACACACCAAATTCTATACTTTACTTTTTTTTTGTATTATTATTATTATTATAGTAAACATTAATAATGCGCAAAAATGCGTCGCTGCCGCCCGTTATCGTTGACTGCTCTTTGCTCTGATATTTCTGTGTTAGTTTCTTCTTCTTGTCTGTGCGAAAAAAAGCCCATGGGCCAAAAAAGTTCATTGAACTTTTTGTTTGCTGTGCTATTGTTGATTGTTTTGGTTATGTTCGTAATTTCACTTTCTCCAAGTGCCCATCGGCTAATGTAAGCCGCTATATAATTTCGTTTACCAAAAGTATTATATTTTTGGATAGTGTAACTGGATATACAATATAATCAACTTCCAGTATCTCCATGGTTTTTGGAGACAGTCCTCGAATAGCAGTTGTAGTTGAAATCAGTCGGCAACCTCTTCGCCCATCATGTGAAAGATAGCTCGGTCCTAAATGTATTATTATCGGGGGTGCCACAGAAATCTCTAGAGATTTTGCCGACAGTTGGTTTGTAAATCTCTCGAAAAATTCGTTGGTGCCACAGAACTTCTAGAGATTTCATTTTCTAATTAGAAAATCTAGTTGGAACACCAGATGTTCCATCTCTATAAATTTCCTTGTTTTAGATGTGGGTTAATTTAATGATTAACTGAAATTTTTTTATTGTGTTATATGTTTTATGATGCATTTTTAAATAATAATTCAATTTTAAGTCGCATTCTACACCAATATAATGCAAAATTTAAAAATTTGTTGGCGCCAAACATGAGGTATTAGTTTCCATCCCATAATCCGCTAGCTGTCATATAGAGGGCGCCACTTTGACAAAAGGCGCTAGTGAGAAAAGAGCTTTGCAAAATCTCCTTACAACACATTAGAGGTTTCAAACCAACCAAAAGAAATTTCTGTGGCACCTAAGAATTGGAACTCGGTTGGAAGATGTTTCTGTGGCACCCCCGTATAAGTTTATCAGAGCGTTACGATTGTTCAAATTCAAAATACACTGGCTGTGCTAGTCCCGAGAATTGTTGCTCTTATTCTTTGTTTCACTCTATGGTTTTGCACAACCTGAAGTAAAAGAATACTTGTCGTTTGTCATCCTATTGGGGATCTGCTTCTTCCATGCTTGTCAATGACTTTCAGACCTGCCAGTGGCCTCTTTCAACACTGAATATTATCCAACACTCTCGGACCATGCTCGGCAGAGGCAATCCTTGTCTCACACCATGCTTTCAGTGGTCACCCTGGTATTACAGAATAGAACGATTCTCTTAAATAACGGTCTTTAGGCTGGAATGACACTTTCAATTTTTAGGGACAATTTCAGTCACAATTTTTCGTCTAATGGCAAAAGTTGTTGGTGTAAGCGGGTCAGAGTATGCTTGAATATGCCGCAGAATGTATTTGAAGAGGCTGGAATGATACACAGCAGTAAATTTAGTTTATAAATAAAAAATTGCGACATTAATTGTCTCTAAAAATTGAAAGTTTCATTCCAGCCTTATTAACACCTCAAAGTTAACATTCTAAAGTAATAGTCACAATTACTGGAATCTACGACAAGTTTAACATAAGATAAATATTACGAACTAGCTAGTTTGCACATTACTTTAAACATAAACACACAGCACCAATTTTAATCATTTCCAAATAAATTATAGAGCAGACATTTTTTGAAAATGTGTAAAAGAAATGAATTTAATTCTTACTAAAGTGTCATATTTTTAGAATAGGCCCGGAGCAAGGGGCGGGACGTAAATGACGCACGTAATTCATTTATAGTTCTTTAATTTAATCAATAAAACTTGTAATTTCATATTAAAGCATAAGCAAAGCACTGTGCAATGAGACCATATGTTATATGCATACATCTTAAAATCTGGCCACACTGCCCCAAAACAAATGAATTGACACTTTTAGTATTTTTATTTTGAGTACTAATATTTAGATGAAAAATAAGATGCCCATTAGTGTTGGGTTGTTCATGAGTGAGTGACCTTCGCTGCTCTTAAGTATAAACATTTTTGATCAGCATCAACAGTCGAGTCGATGTAGCCTTGTCCGTCTCTCCATCTGTCTGTCTGTCCGTAAGAACAGAGAGATCTCATAGATGGTAAAAGTAAAGGTTTAACATGTATTAAACATAAACTTTTTATACTAGCAGAGGCAGATCAAGATTATTTTAAAATTTTGCGCCGACCTCGCAATTCGGAATATATATCTCCCACAGTTTTGATCAAGAAGGAATGATAAAGATAGGATGAACTATACTCAAGTTTCAGCAGCTACTACAGGTACAGAGTATATCACAGTCGGACTTGGCCGACTTTCTTACTTTTTTTATTAAAGGCCTACACTCAGATGAGATACATTTTCGATATTTCACATGAATAGAAACAATTTTGTACAGCTTTGAAATCTGAATACGTTTGAAAGGGCATCTTATTTCTATGAAATTGTTTCTATTCATGTGAAATATCGTACCAAACTAAAAATTAATCTTCTCAAGATAATCGCCAAGTAAGCGAGTCCGCCTTTCTTTCATTATTCAACCTCGCTGAGCTATCTATCTATTTTTCTCAATAATTCAGCTTCGGGACGTTTATAAAGAAGCACCACCGGTTAGTGCACATGCCCTTTGGAGTAGTGTGCGCGAAAATGTAAAAGGGTGTAAAAAATATATAAATGAGCGACAGACGCCTACGTTGGAGCGATTTTGTTGGCTTTGACTCTGTGACTGGGCTGCCTGAGAGTTTTGCTGTGGTTGTTGTTGCTGCTTTTCAGCTGCCAGAAATTAAATTATTGAAAGTCACTGCCAGGCAGCAGCAGCGGCGGCGTTTATTTTTACGTCGTAAATATACAAATTTTATGTCTCTGGCACCAACACACAAGCAGACTCGCCCTGCATTTGTATGGCAGATAAAATTCCACTTTATGCAAATCTTGTGGGGGGGACTTTTTGTTCTGTTCTGTTCTGCGGACTACTCCTCTTATTTCCATTTTAAATTTGTTTGTGCCCTGGCGATTTTTCTGGCATTTAATTTTTGTTTCTCTTGATATTTTTCTTAAACTGGTTTTTCTGCCTGCCACCACACAATATTGAAATGGCACAGTTCTTGTGTTTTGCGGAACCGGTTTTTCTTTTGACTTTTTAGAACAGAAAACGAGCGAGCGAGTGATCAAAGAACGTTAAAACAAGAATTTTCACTGGAGGAGCCAATAGTCTCCCCACATCCACATATACAGCCTGTTTCACATCCTGTGGAAAGGACAAGCGATCCAACGAAGCCAACAACTGCTGTTTCTGAAAAGAGGGGGGATCACAGCGGCGGCTCATTTATTTAGGGGTTGATCGTAGTGGTAGCTGCAACCCCCAAAACAGTTTTCGGCGTTGACGCGTGGCATTCCAGTTGTAGGCGCGTATGAATCCCAAATTTTGTGTGCTGCCCAACTGCTTGTAAATGGAAATGCCTAGATTAAAATTTAAGAAGAGTTTTTCGCTAACATTGCGCAATACACGAATAACGCAAAGTTTGATAGTAGATCTCTTCACAACAAAAGCCACATACTCTCCAAATCAATGCTGGAACCTTTTCTGTAACTCGGCAAATGGCAATATTTTACAGTGTGGATAAAACCTTTCTCTCCACACTGTTCCACGCCTTTGCCAAAACAAAACTAAAGTTGAGATTTTCGCTAACAACGTTTCGTATGCTAAACTTGAACGTAGTTTGATAGTAGACCTCAATACAAGTAAACTTGTCCTCTTGATCCTGAAGTTTTAGAAGCACTAAAATCACATAAAATGGATGAAAAAAAAAAATGGAAATCTTTTTTCTGAATACAATACGATGTACTTGATGTTTTGCGATCAGAATTGATGCTTAAGTTACACGGATGTATGGGATCAATGACTTCTCCAGATTCATATGACCCATTTGGTTCAGCTCCCCTCCTAGACCGAGGGATCGGTTGCTTATCTTAACTTACTATTTAACTGAGGGCAAATTGCATATTCTTACAGTGTGACGAAAACTTAACCTCGTCACAGTGTGCCAATGCTTTTGCCAGAACAAAACTCAAGTTGAGATTTTCGCTAACAATGCTCCACATACGACATTTTGGACATCGTTTGATAGTAGACCTCAACACATTAATTTCTACCCCGCCCTCCACATCTGCTGGTGGTTCACAACCCCTCTCGCTCACTCTCTCTACCGCACTTCTCATGTTTTCTACGGGGTCCAACTGTACAACTTAACGGCGACGCCATTGCTATTGCTTGCGTAGGAAAAAAGGATCCCATTTTTCGTTTATTATAATCCTCCACCATCTGCGCAAAAAGCAAAACCTTGCAATGTGCAAAGAGAGCGCGCGGCGGCGGCGTCATCGTGCCCAACAAAAGAGAGAGATCCTTTTTCCAGCATGGCGGCAACTGCCCTCTGCCCTCTTCCCTCTCCAATTTAACCGCTCTCCTCTGCCACTGCAAGAGTGTTGTGTGCGTGCGTGCTAAATCCCCTTTTGTGACGAGTTTCTGCTGCAGGAAAAACCCTCCGCCTGAGGCGACGCTGTCGGTCGTCCAGCCACTGCATCGTAAACGCGGCGGCGGCGTTGGGGTAAGAGTTAGTTCTTGTGTCTTGCCCCAGCAACCAGTGATGTCAACTTTTCACGGTCTCAGCAAGCTAGATCGGCTTTAAAACATGGCAAGAAATAGCTAGGGGATTTTATTATTAATCAATCAATGACATATAATGAATGATCTAGTTCTACAAATTTCCTTTTTCCTCAATGCTACATGTATGACTGTTTGACCCCGGCTGGGATGCTGGCTGCAAAAATAGTTTACTGCTTGAACTTTGGCTCAACAAATTTCTCACATTCGCTCAAGTAATTGTGAAATTCTTTACAAACGATGGGAAATTATTTGCTCGATGCCATGCTATGATATTCTAGGATGATGCCAATAGTTTTGTGATAGCTAAAATAAAGCTATTTTAACTTTGAAAGTAGTTTGAATTCCCTCGGCATTCAAAAACTCCAGATCTGGGGAAAAATAGCTAAATTGGCAACACTGCTAGCTAGCAACACTAAAACATATGGCGCCACTGCGCATGCCTTGCACCTTAGTGTGTGTATAATAGAAAAACTGATCCCTCACACAACTAACGGTACACGGGCCATTCGTTGCCGTTGTTGGGGGTGACTACTCCGACTCCCCTATAGCCAGGCAGCATAATATGAATATGTATGTATTTTTATTCCTTATATGGATCGGAAGTTGTTGGAAAAGGGGGGAGTGCGTCACTTGTGGTCTTTTCAATTTTTAGGGGGACGCCAGCTGCTGCAACTCTTAAAAAATTTTCAATTTTTCTTATTCGTCTGTGTGTGTGTGTGTGTAACTGTATTCCCGTTATATTTTCTCTGCTCATTTGGCACGATTGCTGCAGTTTTCGTGAAGGCTCCTTTTGCTGCTACCTGCGCCTCTCCCTTTGCCTGCTTCCTACTTGGCAATTTCATAACGTGCCCCCAAGTGGTCGCTTGTTCGTTCTCTCCCTTTCTTACTCGCATCACACTGACTGTGCTTGCTGCACTGCTCTCTACTCGCTCTCTCATCAGCACCAACTTCGCTCAACTGTTTTCCATTGGCTAGAGAGCGTCAGAGAGGGAGAGAGAGAGAGAGTCGAAAACGAACGCGTCGTAGGCAAGGCGAAAAATGAAACGGTCGCTGTCGCTCGCTCAGTTGCTGGCACATTTGCGTTGTTTCAGTTGCTTTCGTGCGCTTGAAGCTTTTGTTTGGTTTTTCGTGCGTTGTGCGGCAGATCGCGAACAACGCGTGCGGTTTGCTGGCCACTAAATTATATATGTATAGTACATATACACACACACACACATACACCTTCAAGAAAGAAAAACCTTTTTACTGCGACGAAATCATTTGTATAAGTAAGTGAAGTGAATTCATCATAAACATTGTGAAATTATTTTATGTGAGCTCCCCCCATATCTATATTATGTACATGTGAATGTATGCATGTACTTATGTATAGGAGTGAGAGTGTGTGCGCCTCGCTTCTAATGAAAAATGTTCTATTTTTAAATTGACTGTGGCGAGGCGATTGCTCCACACTTCCAACTTTAAAAATTATCAGCTTGTTTGTGTCTGTCTGCCGCTGTTTGCGGGTGTGGGTGGGGAAAATGAAAATCATAAACCTAGCTGTCTACTTGTGAAATTTTCCACAACGAGAAAAAACACATACAAACTTACATACATACATACGCTGCGCTGCTGCCTGCTGCTGCTGTTAAAACTTCCCCTCTTTATGTTTCATGGTTCGTTGTTCGTTGGACGTCACGAAGTCTGGTCGTCGTTTATCGTTTTTCATCGATCTCCAGCACACAAACAACCAAAGCAAAGCAAGCAGCCAACTGTAAACCGTTAGCTCTCGTTTGCTCTCCATGGGAGAAGTGTGTTATGTGGAAAAGAGCAAAGTTGAAAAATTAACACTGATGCATTTGGGTTTGGGCGTCACAGAGGGGGCGCTTTGGAGCTGTATGCAAAATTTGCATATAATAATAATCTAGCTAAAATTTAAAGCTATGACAGCTAGCTGGCTGGCTGGCTCTCTGTTTCTGTTTGTGAGTGTGAGTGCAAAAAAGATGCCAGATATGGTTGTTGTTGAACTTGACCTTGAGCCATGCACATATGTACATAAAGACGAGGGCGATGAGGGAAGGGAGACAAACATAAAAGCGAATAATTAATTGTGATTAAAACACACACACACACATACTATTTAAGTAACAAAAACGAATTATGTACTAGTAATGGTAATACCAATGAGAGAAGGAGCTTGCCGTAGGGCCCAGTTAAGTTTCGTTTGGATTCTTGTTAGTCTTGTACTCTAACAGACAGTAGGGGCCGGAGACCCAAGCAGATGGGGAAAACAATGTTGGTTCAGGCGTGGGTTTTAGTTTTCTTCGGTGGGTTCATCACAAGAGATAGTTATGTTGGCTGAGGTTGACCGAACTTTGATAATTCTACAATATGTATCGATTCATTCGGAACTTTTCATTATTTTCGGTTTTATAAGTATTTTTCTTTGTTCGTTTTGCTCTATCTGGAGTGGAAAATAAAAATTTAGCAAACTCCATTTGAATCTTGAAACTCCGCCCATTTCCATTTTATAACCATTTCTTTTTCTTTCTTCTACTTACAGATTCATAACTGACTAAAAGAACCAACTGCAAGGCATTTTATACAAGAAAGCAACAGGCGTATTTTAAACTTTATCGACTAAGTTGCTCCCCCTCGAACTCGAAGAGTTGCCGCCAACCAGTACATATAAAAATCAAGTGTCAGAGAGCACAACCACAGGCACAGCCACGTCTAGGACGTGGGCTTTTCCCCCCACCCAAGCAGTTCTTTCCTTTATCAGATAGGGACAACACAGTATCAACATGGACGATGATCAACAATTTTGCTTGCGCTGGAATAACCATCAGAGCACATTGATCAGCGTGTTTGATACGCTGCTGGAGAATGAGACTCTAGTCGATTGCACGCTTGCAGCTGAGGGGAAGTTCCTCAAGGCCCACAAAGTGGTGCTGTCAGCATGCAGTCCCTACTTTGCGGTAAGTAGCCGAATGATAATTCATCGAGCTCGGATTTCTACGACTCTACTTCCCATCAACAGACCCTGCTCCAAGAACAGTACGACAAGCATCCGATTTTCATACTCAAGGATGTCAAGTACCAGGAACTGCGCGCCATGATGGACTACATGTATCGTGGGGAGGTCAATATCTCACAGGATCAGCTGGCCGCTTTGCTCAAGGCAGCCGAGTCGCTGCAGATCAAGGGCTTGTCCGATAATCGTACGGGCGGTGTTGCAGCTGCCCCCAAGCCAGAGGCCACAACAACAACAACAGCATCATCGTGGCAAATTAAGTAGCGCCTATACGCTGGAGCAGACCAAAAGAGCACGCCTAGCCACTGGCGGAGCCGCCATGGATGCGACTGCTGCTGCTGGCGGAGATGTGTCTGGCTCGCGTGAAGGCTCTTCCAGTCCGTCGCGTCGTCGTCGAAAAGTTAGACGTCGCAGCATGGAGAATGGTAATTAGTAATTATAAATTACATCCGTGACTCATCACTAATAACTCTTTTTCCGTATGCAGATGCCCACGACAACTCCAACGCCTCCAATCAGTCAATCCTCCAACAGACAAGCGCCGGCTTAGCCGTCTCCGCTTTGGTCAACACCCAATTGGCCAGCGGTAGTGGCAGCAATTCAGCTGCCGGCTCCAGCCAAGTACCGACCCAGCCATTGACCAGCACCAATGTGACCAAAAAGACTGAAAGCGCTAAACTAACATCGACAGGAGCCGTCGTTCCAGTGGCTGTCGCAACAACAGCAACGGCGGCCGCAACAGAGACCAGCGATGCCATCAACACCGACAATGTACAACAACAGCAGCAACAACAGAATCAAGGCGCCCAAGGCGCTGGCGGTGAGACCGAAGACATGGATGTGGTGGCTGGCGGCGCTGCATCCGGAGCAGTGCACTCTAGTGTGGTGGTCAAACAGCTGGGAACGGTCGTCGACAAATCCTCAAATCATCACAAACAGAAGAACAAAGATAACAGCATCTCAGAAATGGTGATTGAACCCAAAGCCGAATACGATGATGAGGCTCATGACGAGAATGTAGAGGATTTGACATTGGATGAAGAGGATATGACCATGGAGGAGCTGGACCAAACGGCCGGCACCAGTCAGGGTGGCGAAGGATCTAGTCAAAGTAAGTGAAAGTTGATATCGGCGCGACAAAGATTCGTACACACTGGCAAAAGTTATTTTCATTTAAGTACGCCGCATACTTGTTCTTGTATTCAAAGTAAGACAAATCCCTCCCTAATAGCCAGTCAGTCGACTGTGCTTAGTACCATCAACGAATTAGCTCTCTTACTGACCGCTTTGTCAAGAGCAAACTTCAAAAGCGTCTTTTGCGTATGCGTGCGTGGTTGTGAGTAGGGCGCCTGTGTGTGTGCGAAGTTCTTAAACTGGAAAACTATTTGCATCAGAGAAGAGAATAGAATGCTAAGAAAATCGTATCACTTCTTTCCATCTTGCAGCTTATGGAGCATGGCAACACGACAGATCTCAGGATGAACTTGGACTAATGGCCGCACAGGATGCACAGCAACGGGATCCCCAAGGTGAGTTTTTGTTCTGGCATATCTTTCCTACAAAACAAAGAAAAAATGAGCTACAAATGAAAAAGCAAAAAGTCTTAGCTTAGGAAAACAAACTACAGAATCAGCGAGCACGACAAAAAAAATGCTAAAAATTTCAAAGTGCTCCGAAAAAAGCTCTTAAACGTTCGATAAAAAAAGAGAAAAACAAGCAACAAGAAAAGTTTTGTGATTCGAGAGCCGAGCAGAAACAACACAGAGAGCCAGCAATTGATGGCTCTGAACTTGCGGTTATTTCTGCTCGGCTACCCTCGGTCACATCCAAAATGAAAACAGAAAAATCCAAGCAATATTTAATTAACTACAGAATAATTTGTGCAAGTTGAAAGTAAACAAACTTCTTAAAACCTCTTTGTTTCCTTAAATAAACTAATCATTTACAATTAGTACTTTTCCTTTGTATATATATTTGAATTTTATTTTATAATAATTTTTAACACCAAAGAAAAAAAACAACTCACACACAACAAACATTTGATCTGAACTAACCAACCACCAACCATTACAAACAACTACTCATAAATCATTTATATGCCTCATTTGAAATTGAATTGTGTATATTATTTTGTTGAATTTGTAATAATTGATAATAATTTGTTGGTTCTTTTTGGTGCCGCGCATTTGGTTTTAACAATTTTGATTTTGCTTTAATTATGATAATTTGTATAACACACGAGCATCAACTCTCTCTCTCTCTCTTTGTCTTTACTCTCCCCTCTGTTTCAACGCCGCCCTGAGAGTAACATTCACAATACACCCACCCACCCAACCAAACCAACCACACAACCCACCCACCCACCCATTCACCCACCCACACACATACATACATAGCTACCTACTTGCATATTTTAAGTTAGTTTTACATGTTTATTTTTTTTTTTTCATTCTAATTTTTGTGCGAGTGTATACTGTGCGTGTGTGTGTTGTGGGTGCTCTGCTTTGCTGCCGCCTTGCTGCTGGCTCTCATCCTCTCTCACTCTCCCAGCTGTTGTCGTCCGCCGTTGTGCGTGTGTTTGATGTATGTGTGTGTATGTTTAGGGTTCTAGTGTTTAGTACAGGCGCGTCAAAAAGCTATGGACCAACCTTTATTGCCATTTATGTTTGTTAAACATCACACACATACCCACACACACTCACACACACATTTTTTGATCATTTTCCATTGTGTTCACACATTCATCATATTATTTAGAACTCTTCCCACCCCCACCCCCACCCCCACAGCGCGTGCTAATGTTTTACTTTATCTACAAAAACAAAAAATACGCATGCAGTTTTAAATTGTATTTTTAGTACTATGTATTTATCTCTCTCTATATATATATATATTTTGCTTTATTTTGGTTGACGGGACTTTTTATTTCTTGATAAATTAGTTTAAGCTAGTTATTTAAAAGTCGGACGTTACTAGGCAAACTTTTTGCCTTCGCGCGCGCGCTTGTACTTTTGCCCAGGCCAGAGCCAGGAAGCACTCAGTTTTAAAGTTTAAAAAGTGAATTGATGGCGATGCTGATGGATGCTGATGGCCGTTCCTGCCGCTGCTGGTCAATGCTCTCACTAAAAGCCTGTAGCCATCCCTTGGGATGGTGAGGTACACAGTTGTGGCTTGTATTGAAGCATTCGACCCACCACACCGGAAGTATAGTAGTACCCAGTTCGCCCGCCCCAGGTAAGTATGCTTCGCTCAGCGGTATCGGCTGAGCGAAGTTGACAAAGAAATGAAATAAATTTTGATATTTTAAGTTCATTTCTGTTAAACAACCCGCCAAGTCGATCCCCTCATCAAGTTTTCCCACAATCATCCTAAAAATTTTCAGCATTTCCTGTGCAGGTAATGTACGATAATGGGGCCTCTTTTCAGATGAAAGTCAGAGGGTAAGCCATAGTGATACTGTGATGATATTACCACCTAATACCTTGTCGCCTTATTCTTAAGAATTCATTTTTACATTTACATTTTGTACATTTTTCTTTCAACTTAAATTTACTTTTTGCATTCATATTATATTCGCTCTTCTCTATGATTGAATTGAAACAGCGATTGCTTTAAAGCGTTGCCACAAACCAAAACAAAAATATTTTTATGAAACAACAACACAAAACAAGACAAACCTGCTTTTTTAATCTTTGATTTTGTATCTTTTCTGTAAAATGGTTGCCCAGAATCGCTTTTCCTCAACTTTCATTTCCAAGATCCAACCAAGTAGATTGCTGTTGTTCGAAACTGAACTGATTGAGAGGGGCCGGGAAAATATAATGTACTGTCGATTTACTTAAAATTTTGGGCGTCAGCCCCCTCTTAAAACTCCCTTCATGGCATATTTCAGATGATCCTTTGCTCTTGGGCAATTTGTTTTTTGGAAAGTTCCCTTTTTGCTGCACTCTGCTAATATGTCTTATTGGATGACATCGTTTTCTTTTTGTTTTCAACCTACCAAATTTCCTAAAGCTTTGACAAATTTGTCGAAACTTGGAATACTACATCTTTTAGTTTTGCTTTTTAATTCGCTGTTGCACACTTAAGTGCCTTATTTTTTGTATGCAAGCGTCAGTGGGCGCCTCGCACAGACTCCCTGTAAATGGGGTTTAATGTCAGACAGATCAGTGTTTTGTCTCAAGCTGATTCACTTAAGAGAGCGTACAATATAGAGACCGAAACCTCTTCTTTATTTATTTCAGTCTTTGATGAGCGCTATTTAGAATGATTATATACTCTTATCGATTATCGTCAGAGAAACTCTGAGCGACTGAGCTCTAACTGTTCTCGTTCAACTTACCAACCTTCCAAACACTTCTTGGTTTTTTAGACTTTTTTAAAGAGTCAAGGCTGTTTTTTAAATATACCCAAGGTGACATGCATCAGTAATTATGTATGTTGATTTACCTGTCGGACAACTCTTCCCGTTCCTAAAAAAAAATATCTCTTGGAAATTTCTGACTACAAAAGTTGTATCCCCCCATCCCCTTTGGTTCTGTTAATGGTTTATCATCGTCAAACAATGCTCAAAACATTCGTTCAAGTTCAAGGTCGGCTAAATTAATTTTTCTATGTGTGTTTTTGTGTGTGTGTGTGTGTGCTTTTTTTTTAGGGGAACAAAGCAATAACAATAATTTTTGGTTAATGCATTTGTGTTGTTTTCTTTGGTTTCTCTGGCTAGCTATTGTGCAAATCTGTTAAGACAACAAGACAATGAAATTACTTTAAATAAATGTTGAAATCAAGAGTTATGTTTAATTTTTGTGCATTTCCACTTAAGCTTTGTTTTTCGTTATCTGAATAATTGCCGCAAACTTTGAGATACACGAGAGTATTCACCAACCTATGTTAAAGTCAAGATTTAGGTACAAGAGGCGAAAATAAAGTGTTTCTGCAACAAGCTGTTTGAATGGTTAATAAACTCCTCCGAGCTTTGTCGTTGAACGGTTAGGTCATACATAGGCTCAATGTTAGTTCTTTTCCTGTTGAGCCTTCACTGGATTCGATCTCGCTTCTTTAAATTCCAGCAGATTCAACTGTATCATCAAACAAAAACAGCTTCCAAAACTGTTGTAATCGCAGACCCAGCGGCCTTTTATCCAGTTAAAAGAATTGTGTGTTTGGCCTTGACCCACTCTTGCACCCAAAAGCAGCAGCGCGGACTCTATGTTGTTGGCTTGAAACAATGTCAGGTCTAGTCTAGTTGCTTTTGCCGTTACTGTACTCCAGAAACAGCAAATTTCATTTTTACAATACAGGAGGAACCGTGCATGAAGGATATATTTATATATACACCACATAATCTAGGTATGTAGCGTTGTTCTTCAAAATTTTTAAGCTACTGATTCTTGAGTTATACACCGCGTGAAAGAATAAGCCTTGATCTTAAAAAAAATACAAGCATCCAACAGTTTGATAGTTAAAATAAAATGTTTCACCTATTTTAGGTGACATATTGCTATTTCACCTCAGTGTGCTGGTTATTTTAGTAGCCTCCTCCTTGAAAGATTAGGTACATGTACTTAAGAATTGCAATAGACGCAATACTTGGAAGTCTGTATTTAGAAATCCATAACTCCCATTTTCATTAACCTAGATCAGAGTCCGGCACGTTCCTATTAACTGTGTATACAGCTCCGCTATGCGGCAGCGACGTCGACACACCGGCAGAATACCAGCTTATACTGCTCTCTTTTGCAACAAAAATGAAGTGCTAAAAAAGAGAGCAAGATTTACCATGTGTGTTTTGCCGGCCCCTGATCTAGATCGATATTTATCAAAGTTAAAGGCAGACAATAGCATGAACACTAAAATCAACGCTGGATTAGCTGCTGTTTAAAACATGGTTTGTGCTAAACTGGATTCCCCATGGTCTAGATCGGCGTTGGGCGAAAATAAAGCTCTGTGACAAAGAAGTTTAAACATAGAAGCACAATTTGCTGCGTCGACAACTTTTCACTCAGATATTAGTCAGCTGTTCGCTGTCATTTTAGCTCTCGGAGTTGATCTGACCGCATCAAGGGCTAACCAGCGACTGAAGGATTGTTTACTCTGTTAGCCTCAGATTCGGCATGCGTTCAGCTCGTGTATGTGTAAATAGCGAAATGTCTTTGGCCCCTGGGGGCTCCCGGTGACCATCGCTGGTCTAGATTAGATAAACAATTTCTATTTACTCTTAGAAGAATACGAGGCTTTATTCTGTTATTTATTTCGGATTTCATGAATATGTGCAATCAGCTTGTTTGGAATTGCGGGTCGATTTCAGTTTTAACTTCTGTATTTAGAATTTAATCCTGACTATAAACTTTTACTAGATCTCAGGTATAAGTAAAATCGGAATGGGTGCCATCCATCCATCTCCATTTTCTGCATCGCGAACGTAAGTGACCGGTTCAGTATTCTGTGCGTATGCGTGTCTGTGTGTCTTAAGTTAATATAGTCTAAAAGCTATGTCTAAGATTATGTTAGTATGTAGACTTTGTAGTTGGTAAATTGTTTATAACCTGGGCTCCTCCTTTTCTTCTTCTACCACTCACTCCCCCCCCTTCCCACCTTTCAAACAACTTCAACTTGCATTTAAGTAGCCGACGTTAGGCGACGTTTTAAGAGCTTTTTGAGTAGGACGACAGTCGTGTGTGGCTGCCCAATATGATGATTGTTCGTTCTCTTTCTCTCTTTTGTGGCCCAGATGATTCCGATTCATTGGAATTCGAACCAGTGTTGCCAAAAATAATAGCAGTTCGCGGCCAATCCAGGCATGGAGGTGCTGCTGCACATAGTAGAAGAAAGACGTCAGCGAAGAAGCAGCAGCGGCGCTCCTCCGCCTCCTCCAGCGCCTCTTCCTTTAATTGTCGGACATGTAATCGGCGGTACCAAACCATGGCTACACTGACGCGGCATATGCGAAACGAGTGCAACAAGCCCAAGCAATACGTGTGCCACCTGTGTGGAAGAGGGTTTCACTATAATTTCAAGCTGCAAGATCATTATTTTCATACACACAGGCTGCGGGCCAACACTTGATCACACATCCACACACGCATACATCTAGCGTAGTTTTTGTTTTGTATTCAAGTCAAATAAATGTACATCTTTTGTAGTAAAACTTGAATGCTATATAGTCTTTGTAGTTGGATAAGTGGCTTAAGGTTTAACTTGACTGTTGTTGTGATCTTTGTCAGCGATCGTTTAAAGAGCTTTTTTCCAGTTAGCTAGCAGTTAGGAAGAAGGAAAAGAGTCTCTCTATTTGTCTTGCCTTTCTCTCAATGTCCCAATTGCAGCAGAATCGTTTGGTTTAAAGCCCCGTCTAGCCCGAAGAAAGCCTAACCAGATCCGGGCCTCCTCCTCCAATTCCACACACGCTAGATCCCGGCGCAAGCATAGCAAAGTGAGCTCTTCCTCATCGCGCAGGTAAATTGCTTAGCTTTCTCCCCTTGACCAATTCCTCTTGTATTGTTCGTATTCTTCTCCTCCAACAGTGGCGGGCAACAGCGACAGCAGCCCCCGTCTTCGGCAGAGGCACCTTATGTATGCCAGACTTGCGGTCGCAGGTATCAGGTGCTGGGCACGTTGACGCGTCACATGCGCAAAGAGTGCAACCAGCCCAAGAAATATGTTTGTCGTATGTGTGGACGCGGGTTTCATTACAATTTCAAGCTCCAAGATCACTACTACTATGTACACAAGGGCATGTTGAAATAAGAGGAGCAGCAGCAGCAAGCGGGAAGAATATAATTGTTGTAAAACTCGGTCAAATAAATCACAAAGTTGAATGAGGTAATCAAGAGCTTTTGCTAGGAAAATAAAGGGCGGAAAAAGGAGGGAGGGGTAGTGTGTGATGGTTTTTTTTTTTCATGAATCAAATTCGCACAAGCGATCGGCAGTGCTTTCGTATCGACTCTCTTTTGTTTTGTCTTTTTCATATGACAGTTTCGAGCTCTCATTTTAAGAGCTTTGGCAAGGATTAGGCTGGGTGCTTGTGGAATTATACAAGGTAAAGTCATCCGAGACAAAGAGATGGCGTTGACATCAACCTGTATAATTCCATCATGTGTTCTTTTTGCCTCTCTCCAAGCTCTCTGGCGATGGTGTGGAGTGAGTGGCTGGGCCTTTGAAATTTTAAGCAGAATTGTCGTGCCTTGCTTTCTTTCTCTTTCTCTGTCTCTATCTTTGCTTTGCTCCACCATCTAATTGCAGGTCTGCTTGAGTTGAGCTTAAACCAAATGTTTTACTATGAGCCAGCTCTTCCACCACCACCACAGCCACCACTACAACCGCCAGTACAACCGCCAGTACCACCTATCTCGACTCTATCCCTGCGACGGGCCAAATTGCGTGTTCGCAAAAGGAAAATCCACAGCACACCTCTGCTAGCACCCACACCTACAGTGCGCAGCAGCTCGGCCGCAACACTGGCCCGGAATGCCATGCAGCGTGCCGATGGCAAGTTGCAGTGTCCACAATGCCCCAACTCCTATACCAGACTGTCGGCTCTGAAACGTCACATTGAATTCGAATGTGGCATGTTGGAGAATTTCCGCTGTGAGGTTTGTGATGCGGGCTTTAAGCGTAAAGATTCGCTAAATCGGCATTGCAAGGTCAAGAAGCATATTACCAAATACTTGTTTTGAAAGAAGAAAATTAAACGAAGATATTTATAAAGATATAAATTATAAATGAGTAAGCAACGTTTTGTATTCAGTAGCAGTCGCTTAGCAAGATAAGGTGGTTCCAAAAGCTCCCATCAACCAGGATATTAAGAAAAATTCACTCGAAAAAATTAATGAAATAATATGAAATTCGCACAAATTTTCTTCATTTCCAGTTTAAACCAACAATGTATCTCTGTTTTAAAAAAATTTCTGTACTGTTTCTTGCTTTGACAGGCACTAAGGCTTAAGGTAGATAGTATTTGACTTTACCAGGGTTCCCCAGCCATAATAGCCCCTGGGGCACGAACATACTCGCCAATTCACACCGATTACTTGCCGAAGTCATGCATGACTCTCTGTCGGGATTTACACGGTGAAGCAAACTTCATAGATTTGAAAAAGCATTCCTTTGTAGGAAAGTGGTGTAGAGGGGCTAGCTTCACCAAAACACTTCTTTGCTACAAACAAAAGCTTTTTCAAAAACCGTGTAAACCCCTACTTGGGGAGAGGCACAGTCACATTTTCGCGCTCTCTTCTGGGGGAACCCTGGACTATGCCTTACAAATTCGCTCAGTACTGAGGTACCGAGTCTGGGGAGGTTTATGAGACATCACTTGTGAATTAATGCAAGGTCAGTTTTGCAAACATAACTATAATACAAAGTCTAGGACCTGTTAAATTCGCTATTTCTCCCGTTCTTTTGTTTCATATATATTTTATAAAAATTCGGCCAGTCTACTGATGAGATGAGGGCCCTTGGAAATTTGTACGTAGGGCGAATTTCTTTAATTTTGTAATAGTTTTTCCGAGTGAAGATATTAATTTATAAAATTTTAAGCCTGCACCAACCAACACCCCCACACCCACATATATATGAACCCACACACACATTCTCAAAACAGCATATAAGCTCTCTCCCTCTGACTTCTTTCACGTATATATATATTTTTTTTTCAAATTAACGTCATCTCTTCTCCCTCACCTGTTTCCCTGCCTTGCTGCTGTGCATTTGTTTTTTGCCTGTTTGAAATTTGTTTTTGTTTGAAGCGAAAATTCAAATTAAACAAACTTAATTTGATTAATTTTACGAAATATTTTAACAAACCAAAAATAATGCTTAAACTACTGATAAATAATAATAATAATAATATGGCATTTTTGAAGACAAAGCTCTAATAAATAATTGCTTGAGGTTAACACATGAGAAGCATGCAAAAAAAAATTAACATTTCAATATTGCAAACAAAATTTGAGAATTGAAATTGAGAAAAACAAATATCAAGCTCAACAAAACAAAAACAAATTTCAGGCCTACCGCCCACATCGCCGCCGCCGAAGCTAGAAGATTCTTACTGCAATGGTGGCACACAGCAGCAGCACCAGCAGCCTCATCACTTTCAGCCACCACAATTTGATCAATTTCAAGGGTTAATGGCTCAGCAGCAACAGCAGGAGGAGAGCTTTACATGTCCCCAATGCTATCGCACTTACCGACGTCATGGTACACTGCGTCGTCATCTGCGTCAGGAGTGTGGCAAGGGGAAGAGTATGGTCTGTTCGGTATGCGGACATCGCACCAAGCGTGCCGATCATTTGCGTCAACATGTGCGTAAAAAGCATCCAGAGATTGCCATGAGATCGCTGTTCAAACGGCAACAAAGGGCAGCAGCGGCTGCCTCCTCCTCCTTATCTAAACCAGACATTGTAGACTTGGACGACAGTGTGGAAGATGAACTCAAAACGTTTGTAGTAGACGACGACGATGATGAGGATGATGTGGTTGAGGAGGAGTCGTCGTCAGCCAGCAGTTACTATCAGCAGCAGTTGCATCAGCAGGCTCTGCAACAGCTGCAGCTGCAACAGCAACAGTTGCAGGCCCTGGCAGCAGCCGCTGCAGTGGCAGCCAGTGTAAACTCCAACGGCGGGGCGGGGGATGCCCCCTCCCTAAACTGTTGAGGCAGGAGTAGCGAAGCGGGATCAATTTGGGGTCTTAATTCTGCAATACCTCCACAGGGAGGGATCTGTGCTGAGCACTGAGCAAAATTCGATTGGCGTAAATGGTAAAACGAAAGTTGTAAGCCGCATAAGCAAAGCTTTGTGGTTGCTTATGGTCTTTCGATTTACCACATCTTGCTCCCGTTTTAGAACTTTGGCAAGCACTAGTCTCTCTTAGGGAGCGCTCTGAACACATCTGATTTTCCTTTACTAATCCAATTAACCAAAGAGCGCGCAGCAGCATAACGGCTACAAATCTCTGGCATTTACTTTGCATTTTCTGGTCTGATTTTGTTAGTTGCAAGTATTCTTTTCCAGCGCAAATCAAAATTCAAGTTAAGAACTAATCAAATAATAATATTTAAAAACAATAAATATTATATATTTTGTAAATTCAGCAAAACAAAAAATCCATAAGTATAATAAAGAAATTTTGATATACAAACCAAACCACAGGTGTGTTTTTTAATTCCCCATCATCCCTCCCCCTGTGCATGAGACTCTTCCATTTTGTTTGTTTCGGTAAATAACAATTTTTTTTGGTGTTTAAGTTTGCATTTAAGGACAAAGAGAATATCATCAATGTAATGTCTCGGTGCGGCGGTGCTAATCTTAAATTTAAGTTGTACAATCTTTTTCTCTCCCACAAGCGTCGACCCAACCACCCAATCCATACAACACACCACACCATATCACCACTCATTTCTTAGGCTATAAGAAGAAGAAAAACATTTCAAAATCTTAGCACAAAAAACCCCCTCAAAATTCTTACAGATTTAAGGACGCTGTACTGTAATTTTGCCACAGCAGTTGTAGCAGCCGCAGCCGGCAAAGCCAACAACACAAAGACGCCCGCCGACAGCAGCAGCAGCAGCGGTGGTAGCAGCAGCAACAATGCCATAGAAATTTGTGAGCCTGAAGTAACCATTCGTAGAATGTACAAATGCGGAGCAGCAGCAGCAAACACAATGCCCAGCAACAAACTCCTTTGTAAGACAAGCAATTGCACTGGCTGCCAAATGTCTGCAGCAGCCTCGTTTCAGTTGGCCAATTTACTACACAGCGGCAACAGCACTAACCACATTATCACTGCAGCCGCCACATCAGCAATATCCGCCACACCAGCAGCAGCATCAGCGTCGGCAGCCGCCTCATCTTCCTCAAAGAAACCCAGCTTACAATTTCACTGCGAGTTTTGTAATTTTAATTGCACTTGGCGCTATGATCTGAAGCTCCATCTCAGACAGAAACATGGCATACATCAGCTGAAAAAAGTGTAGTGGGGGGATGTGTTCAGACTGTGTCAGAGAAGTCGCGGAAATCTCTAGTAATTGAATTCTATATCACAAGTCCCCACATCTCCGGTGTCAAAGTCTTGCGAAATAGCCGCAATCTCACATAGACAAGAGCCGAATACTTGCCGAAGCCATGTCTTACTGAGCAGGAAAGAATGGCCACTATGTTTGGATTTCGAAAAAAAACCCCTCAAACTCAACATATATGTACTATGTACATTTTACTCTCACACTTTCGCAAACTACTCTCTTCTCTATCTCTCTTTTTGAATGCCCACAATTGTGTTGATGTATTTTTTGGGGGGAGACCACCCCCACAGTTATAAAATTATAAGGCAAACCCTTTTTTTTTTTGTGTGAGCATCAGGGAGTGTTATAGCGCAATGTGAACGGAATGTGTCCCAGACTTTCTGTGACGCAATGTGAACACTTTAGAATTTTGTGACACAGTGGAATCATTACTTTAAGAGCTGTGGCAAGCATTTTCGGTTTGCGTACATGTGAAACTTATTACCTAGAGATTCCCGTGATTTTCACTGGGGGCGGCTGCTGTATTAAAGCGGAACCAAACTGGCTGTTAAATTTTGACATTTTTTTATAATCTAAAACTTAAGCAAAATGTGAAACTATGAAATGTTGTTGTTGTTCATTCCTCCGCCTAAGCCAAATGAAAAGAAGTTAAATATATGTGTACATTTATTTATTGAACTTAAATTTTTTACGAATTTGCAGAGCAAACCCTTAGATGTTGACACTAGTATTTACATTTCTCTGTATTTAAATCGTTAATTTGTTTTTAAATTGTTAATTTGTTTTACAACAATTTTCCGTTTAGAGCGTAGAAGTAGAATTTTGCCAAGTTGTTCGTTTGATTTTGTAAACTTGATTTAGAAATTTTGAATTGTATTAGTTTTTAGCACCAACAACCCCTCAACTTCAACTTTTAGCCTAAGTTTGGAAGAGTTCAACTGATTAGGGATTAAGTACACGCGCGATTCTCAACCAACTTAAGTTACGTTTAAGACATTCTAAATGAATGTTTATGATTTTTCACACGATTTTTTATTTTCTTTTCGTTTTCATTTCAAATCCAAAATCAAATAAATCTCCCAATTCACCAATAACCAACCACATAATTGCACACAAAAACACACCAATCATCCATCCATCCCAATCACTAACCCATCGAACGCGCAGACATCAATTATGATTTTGGACACAGCGTGTTTAAGAGCGAGCGCGACCTGGACACGGATGGTGGTGGCAGCAAGGAGCGCTTCCATTGCGCTGTATGTCAGAAGAGCTACCTGCGCAAGCGTCATTTGCAGCGTCACATGCGCGACGAGTGCATTGGCATACCCCCGCGCTTTAGCTGTGACTTTTGTAGCTCGCGCTTCCGTCGCAAGTATCACATGGTGCGGCATTTGGTGTCCAAACATGGTATTCCCCCGGCCATTGCTCAGCAGACCACAGGCAGTGGTTCGCGGAGCAGCAGCAGCGGCGGTCTGGACTTGAAGCCGTTCATCAGCGATTGTGGAGCCAGTGTGGGTAGCGCGGGTTCTCATAATGGTTGCGAGAGTCCCATACCCGAGAATCTGTCGCTGCGGAAAGAGAACTATGAGAACGAGAATTTGCCAGGATCGCGTGGCTCTACACCTCCACCTCATATTATGCCCATACCCACCTATGGGCTAACTGGAGCCATTACAGCCATATCAGCAGCTGCTGCAGTGGTGGAAGAACAGGCGGCTGCGGCGGCCGCAGCAGCAGCAGCCGCAGTTAAAAACAACAACGACAGCAGCACAGTTACTGCAGTTGGTCAAGATGTTGGTGGAGCGGGAGCCGACGACATGGCCATCAAACCTGAACCAGTTACACCTGGCAAGGAACAGCACCATTTGATGGAGGAATGGAACATGAAGCTGGGCCTGCAAATCATATCGAATTCATTGCTCAAGGAGCGTCTAATGAACACCATGCCATTTGCGTATAACAATAATTAAGTTTTATGCAAAACCAAAGTCAAAATCGTCGTCAAAGTATTTTAATTTGTCCGCAAGTATAGCCAGACGTGTTGGGTGTACACTCTTAATTTGTATGAATCTCAGCTAAGACATTCCATTTTGAAAACTATTTATATTTATTTGTATGTGTGCGAAAGAAATGTGTCTTAAAAACCACTCTATAACAATGTTACTAGTGCACTATCTGAACCAGGCAGCAGCAGCTCAGCGGCATTTACCACAAACAACTGCTGCCGTCTCGCCTAAGTAGTGCATAACCAAACGAAACAAAACAAACAAAAACAGCAAACAAAATTTTAGAAAAGCTCGTAAACGTCACGAATTTGTAATACCTAAGTCCTGCCTCCCTCACCCCTAAATGTTAGTTTGCTACGACCAAATCAAATTTCTCCACTACCCTGATGAGTAATCAAAAATTTGATCAACCAAAAAAAAAAAAACAAATACTCAGACAAAACGTTGTGTCTAATTTAATGTGTATTTATTTAAGCACCTATTCCAAATGATATGCCACCAAATTTGTATGCTAGTTTTAAGTATTTTTTAAAAAAATCTAATTTATCCAGCCCCCAAATAATTTTTATACCATTAATTGAATAAATCAGAAAAAAGTAAACCAACTAGATGTATTTTCTACTGGCTCTCCTGCCCCGCCCTCGCAGCGCATTGTTTTATTGTTTTGGTTTTCGTTTTCGTTTCGTTTGAGGGCCCAGCAAATTGTTGTATCGAATTTCACTAACCTATTTTTATTACTAAATTTCTTTTAGATTTGTGTACTCCAACTACTACTACTTCTACTACTAGTCGTGTAGAACTAGGCTTGCGCGGCTCTCACTCACTACTACTACTATCAATCTATCTGTTCTTGCGCCTCTCTCAGAATGGGCTCCACACCACCACCACCACACACACATCTAGCATGTTCAACAACAACTACAACAACAACAAAAACTACATACACATAGCGTCGGCGATGCGTGCCTTCTTTTGGGTGACTCCTACTCTTGCTCCTGGTGTGTGTTTCATACATATGTATATGTGTGTGTGCGTGTGCTTTTGTGTCTTGTCCATTTGCTGAGCTTTTCCAATCAAACACAAATCTCTACATATTTTGACTTATTGATATTGTATTTGTGTGTGTCTTATTCATAAACCAAATAAATTTATTTAACATTCGATGTTTTTTCTTACACAGCCTTTCTCTAGCATTTAAGCCGGCTCGGCTCCTATGTCTATGTGGGGATATGTTTACAACTTTTACTTATGTTTTACCCGTCAATACATAAATATATATATAAATATATAATTTTTTGTTTAGTTCTGGAATGCCTTTTATATGTTTTTTTTTTTTAGTTTAAACTAAGTGATTTTATAATAATATTTATGTTTTTCCCTTTTTTTTTGTAGCTTAGCCCTTTGACTTGCTCAAAATATCAAAACAACAGATCAGCATTTAAAACATTTACAATAGATCGAAAACAAAACAATCTAAATTTCATCCAAGAGTGTTCACTAATGCATCAAATAGGTCAAATTCTAACCATAAAGCGCTAATTAGTGGATCGATGCAAAAACTTCTTCGAAAATGGAACAACTCTGTTTCTAATTCTAAATTGAATCTAAGATTAAGGCTCAATGCCTTAATTTTGAAGAAATTTTTGAACTAAAGCATGCTAAACCCCTCAACAAAGGAACTCACAAAACTTTTGATACCAAAGGCCTTTGGTTTGTGAGTAATTTTTATATGGCAGCTCCTTTGTTGAGGTGTATACTAAGCTTAAACCAGCTATGCCCACCCTGAGAAAATAAAGTCTTGCACAACAAAAATATATTAGCCCCAGTGACCCGAAAAGGGCTTCTCTCTTTGTGGGAATCGCTGATATATAAACCGCATCGACTATTTTGCGTCAATTTATGTTTCGAATTTGAGCTAGTGAATACTCGCTAAATGTATTTATCACAAATCAATCAATTCATTTCCTCCACTCACCACAAACATCCACTTGCGTTGTCCCCCCACGCCTGTCTCTCTTTCTCTCTCTCTCTTTCCCCCCTATGGCGACTATTTTTCTTACAGATTTTGTACTAACCTGGTATCAGCATGCTTGCGATCAATGTGGCAAATCCTATAAAACACGCAAGAGTCTCAGTCGCCATCGTCGATTCGAATGCCGTTTCACCACTGAGCGGCCCATCTTTCAGTGTCCCAGTTGCAATTATGCAGCCAAACGTAGCGACAACCTGACCAAGCATATTAAAACGCATTTTGCCAAAATGAAAAAGGACTTCCTACCGTTGGCATTTCAAATGCAGGCCTCCAGCATACAAACCAAATGGGAAGCAACGGCTTAGAGGCACCACAAACTGTCCACAATTTTTGTTAAGTTTAAGTTGAGAAAATGGTCCTTAGTTTATAGTTTGGTGGCGGACGATACACTGCAATGCCTTGAATTTTGCATTGGTTTTTCTGATTTTGGTGGCTGCTTTCACTTTTGCATAAATTGTTGTAATTCATGCAAATTTCATACAATACGTTTGATGGCTTGGCTTGGCCCTTTGCTGGGGTTGGAGCTCATTTAAAAGCCAAATACCTTCAAGCTTATTTGCATTGCAGTCGTCGCCGTCTTGCGCATTCGTATTTAGATTTAAGTTGTGCCCCTAAACATTTTTATCATACTTATGCTTCAGCTTATGGTCTCTTATTTTATTTAAGTTTAAGATAAAATAAGGAAAAAACTCAAACGAAACCACTAAGTCAAACTACTGAGAGTAGGCACAGTTTCGAATACTTTGCATCATTCCTAAGAAGTGAAAAAAGTGTAGACTAGTTCCGGCCATGCCAAAATACAAAAAAAAAACAACTTGAAATTCCAAAAATCTACTAAGAGTTAGTTTAAGGAGAAGATCATTATGATGATGAGCAGTAAAATCTAAGTTCCTTGCTAGTTAGAGGTGGCAGGCAATTGTCTATACACTTAAATGGATCTCAACCAAAAATACAAATGAAATGCAACCACAGTACAACTACCACAAAAAACAAACAGCAAATAGTTCAAATATATTTACAAAGAAAGAATACAGCCAAAACAGTTATGAAATCGTATACTACTACTTACTATATGCCCCATGTGAATCGAATTTGTGAAGATATTAAGCAAACCCCATGAAACGTCAACTATAGTTGGACCTTAGAGTGGGGTCATATGGCACTTGTGCAACCAGATCTAAAGCAGTGATGCCCTTTCGCATACCACAATCGCCTCATTATTCATCCAGTGATGAAGTGACTTAACTAACCACTCTGACAAGGAGAGCACCTAGATCGATTGAGCCCACTTCACCAAATTAAAGATCTACCTCAAGGTCCACATGATCCCACTCTAGAAAGCTAGTTTTGTAAGATTTTTTTATTCATATACATATTTATATATAACTTTCTGAAACTATTTTTGATAACTAAATATTTTTATAACCATTTACTACATATACATATATATATATCTGTCAATATTTTTGTAACTGAATAAAATGCAAGAAGAAAGAATTTGTTTTTGCTGTCGTCGGCCTTCTCTTCTCTCTCTCTCTCTCGGCCTGGCCAAGGTTTTACCTAACATATTTCATTCCAGCGAGTGTCAAACCTTTTACAAAAAGCCACCTCATCAATCAAATCAATCATCTTCAAGTCATCATCCACAGCGCGCCTCATTCTAAAAGCAACTCTACCAGCCATTGCTAGCTCTCTGCTCACGCTTCACCATGCCACCACGCCCACACCATACATAATACTACAAAACACCCCGCAAAAACGAACAATCCAAAATGCATACTACACACTAACTGTAAATATCACATTTTTTTAAATTATATAATTATGTTTTAGTTCTAAACGAAGAAAAAAAGAAAATTACTGAACGTTTTAAAGAAATCTTGTTACTCTACTCCATGGTGGAACTTTGCAGGGTGAGGTCATGCGAGATCCGATACAACATTTCAGTTGTAAGATGATCTCTCTCTCTCTCTGCCTCGTATAACTTCACCCTGCATTCTTCCATTTTGCTATACTCTACTTTGCTCTCACTTTCGCTCTCTAGTTGTTTAAGCCTTAGCTTGTCGATAAACCTCTTTTACAGAACTCATCTCGAAATCTTCTATTCTTATAGCTCCCAGCAGTTATGCATCCAACTCCAGCCAAACGCCACCACCCACAACTAGTTCGGCCCATTCGTTAATACGTGATTATTGGTATGAGCTTAAATTTTCGGATTTGTTCAAATTCATAAATCCGGATGGACGATATCAGTGTCCCAGATTCAATTGCCTGAAGAGCTACAAGGATGCCAGTTCATTGCAACGACATATCAGGTGAGTTAGCCAAAGTAGTGAGGCGTCTGTCTGTCCTGACACCACCTGACTTTCTCCTCTCCCCACAACAGATATGAATGTGGTGGACAGAAAAAATTTCGCTGTCTGATGTGCGGCAAAGCATTTTCACAAAGCTCCCACCTAAAGCGACACCTTGAGTCCGGTGTCTGTGTCAAATATTACTTATGAGATAATGTTTTCTTCAAAATCAAATAGAATAAGCGGTATCCCCCCCAAACAAATACCACAACAACAAGAACAACAAGAACAAGAACAAAAACTATATAGAACAATTACAAATAACAACAACAAAACGAATTTATTGGATGCCACATCATTTATATAAAGAAGAAAACAAACCAACCAATATCTAGAGTATGAATGAAGAGAATTATTGTTGAAACTGAGCATAGAAAAGCATTAAAACTAGTTAAAGAAATACAAAAAAGCATAGCTATTAAAATATTTAACAACTGCTAGAACAACAATATACATAGATACCAATACATGCATACATATATGCTATATATATGTATACAGGCAGTCGTGGACATTTTATAGAATTTTAGTAAAATGTAAGAAAACAAAACGGAATAGAGAGGCAAAAACAGACACGCAAGGAAGCTAAGAGCAAAACATTTTAGTCAAACTAACCAAAACTACGTAATTTTAGTCGAAAACAAAAACAACAACAACAACCTTAGTGAAATTAACAAAGAAGAAAATAATCTACCATAGAGAACCAAACAAGAAATGCATAAACATAACATGGAGAAATACATATAACTAAAACGTACTGTGTTTATTTGTTGCCAAATATATATCTATATATATTTCTAATATAATTAATACATATTTGTTGTTATACAAATGCCAGGCAATGTTTGAGTAACACAAACCAAAACAATAAAACAACAGAAACAAAATCTGAGCAATTTCATGGACGCTAACAAAGGAAACCAACTACCGAAAGTACAGATATCGAATCATAAGATAGAAACCCATCAAGAAGGAAATCGAGAATTGTTTCACTAAACGCATTGGGCGATCATTATAGCTAATTCCATATAGTTTCACGCAAAGTGGCTTCTTCCGTTTTTCAATGTCAATACAAGAAAGCGTCTTTAGAAAATACAGATTTCGACTTTAGTCTACGAAACATTTCCGAGATGTTTTCAATGAAATGTACTAATTATTTAAATACAGATATGACCATAAGTATCAGTATTGTCTTGGCAGGGTGATAAAGATAACCCAAAACACCTCGAAAACGGTTTGTATCAGTTAATTTGATTGCAGCCTCACCGCGGATCAATTTTACACGTCGGCGCTTTACACTACCAAGCAATATCGTTAATTCATTGATCCCTAACGAACCCATCTATCGGTTTTGCGTTTCGGTTTACGTAAACGAGTTTGTTACGGTTCGATTCGGCTCAGAGCAGTTGCAAAGTTTTTATTTACTATGGTCGTGCCCTTAACCTCCCTGGGAATTTTTTTATATGCTATTAAATAGTTCTGTCCAACTTAAAAAGCTAATAAAGTAAAATCATGGAATTTACTATAAAAGAGGCCATTAATATAAGCCATCCGGAGACTTTTTCTAGCATGCGGTACATATCATAATCGTGGAGGACCATTGACTCACGATTCGTCGTGAAATTTGATTCTCGTAGTTTCGAAATTTTAGAAGTAGCTACAATGATCACCCAGTGCAATTTGTGAAATCAATTCGAAATCTTATTTGCTGTCGCTGTGTTGTTATATGTCAATGTGAGTGTTTGTTATTAAACAAAGTAAAATGTTGTTAAAGAATGAAGTTTTTGAAGTTAGTGAGCAGAGGCCACTCGATTTGTTGGTTCCAAGAACAAGAGTTTATATACACACAAACATATACATATAAAATACACATCTACAAATACAGTCTTACATAAAAATATATATACACATAACTACATATATAAATGCTATGTTAGCAAATGTTGTCTGTTGTTGCACGAGATGGGAGAATGAGTTAGGATGAGGATGAGTAATCTACACTACTTCTACTCACTAATGAAAATAGCCAGAGAATTACATTTGTGTTGCAGCATTGAGTTTGTCTGTGTGTGCCAATTGGTTAATTTGTGCCATGAAAATACTTGAAAACTCCACCAAAAAAAAAAAAAACCCACTCAGCAATAATAGAGCGAGAAACTGAAATAAATTCAATGCTGCAGCCGCCTCCCTCCCTCCCCCGAGATCGAACACATATACTCATCAAATAAGCATAAACTTACGTATATACAAAATGTGTTGCATTCAAGTTGTTTCACTTAACTCTTTAGTTAGTCCTTGTTTTAGTCAAATTTTGATGGCAAAATGACAAGAGCATCAAATAACAAAAAAAAAAGTAAATAGAAAAAAAACTATGCTAGAGCTATACAATAAGTTGTTAAATTGCATACTAACGAGTAAAACAATTGCTATGAGTGCCATTAAACAAATTAAAATGTAATAAATTATTGAAATTACACCATATTAAATAAAAATTATATAAAAATAAATACAAAACAAGAAAATCGCAAAAAAAATATTACCAAAACGCAGGCAACTAAAAAAAAATTATTCTTTTACACTGTAAACTGACCGTTAAAAAATCTATGTCGACTTTTGTAGAGTTTTTTTGAAACCTGACCAGGTTGCGCTATAGAAAACGACTAGAAAATTTTGGGCATTGAATAAGTTCAATTACATTGCACTTTTTTAAGTGGTTAGAATATTAGAATACCAGGCTTCGCAGATATTTACCCAACACACCCCTCTATTTTCCGAATAACCATTACTCGGAAGCAAAGAATGGGATAAAAAAATCAGAGTTGTTGTTTTCCTGGGAGCGAGTTGAGTTACTGAAAGACTCCAACATCTTCGGCGACTGTTAAAAATGTGTATTGCAACGTAATATAGGTCTCTCTATTCTCTTGAGCTAAAACTAAAAGCACACATGCCAAGAGTGCGATACAGAGTGAAGCCATCTAGATAATTTAAAGAGTCTGTTCCGACTGAATGATGGTTAATTTTGTTTACTATGTATTGCAAACTCAACCTTTGCTCTATAACAGTGTTCCCTAGCCATAGCCCCTTTGGGCCGAACACACTCGACAAACCAAAGCGAATGCTTGCATGACTGAGTGTCAGAGAAAGAGATAGTCACATTTTCCGTCCTCTCTTCTTGGGGATCCCTGCTCTATGAACTGCATCTGTATCAAATGCCTTTAACATATTTTTATCCGTGCCTTTTTTCTCCCTCATGTTAGTCTTACTTGCTGCCAGTAAAAGAGCTTTCATGGGCATGCATTTGAGTACGTTGCTTACACACGCAGAGAAGTTTGACTGTCTCTCTGATTTTGCGTCACATATTTGAAACGGCTTGCCATTTAAATTCGAAAGTCAAATGTCCACATGGTATTTTTTAACGGCCAACCAGCAGATGCATATGTAGTTAGGGCAGAATGTAAAATAATTAATTTGATTGTTTTTATTATTGTTTGTTGATTGTTGTAACACATATTTGGTTGCAGATGTGAACTTACCTAGAAATGGACAGTACAATAATAACACGCATTAAACCATTGACAAGTAGAGCGGTTGAACTCGAATTAACTAGACAAATTAAAAAGCACTTTCTCACCCACTCTCCCCTCCCTCCCCACTACTACTACTACTACTACTGCTACTAACCAAAGGCAAATTTTCATTAAACTTTTAAAACAAATGGTTTGCTTTAATTTGGTTTCAAAATTAGCTGAAGAGTAGTGCAATCATTAGCAACAATTGTTGGCAATTTGTCTTGCCGCGACTACTTCGAGTCAATTTCAACAATTAGAATAACCCAAATCCTAAATGCAAAGGCGAACAAGACAAATTGCTGATTTTTCAAACCGTTTTATTGATACACTTGTTTGTTAAACTAATTAATTAAGGCCTTGTTAGCTAAATTATTCTGTGTTTTCGCTGTTAAAGCTTAGACTAATTGTTTACATAAAATATTTTTCTGTTGCATTGTTTTTAATTTAATGTTAACACCTTTTTGGTTTTTATGTTCATTAATTTAACTTGTTATTGTTATGATTAATATTTATCATAGGTTTTAATTAACACAATAGCCTAAAGCAGCGTAAGTTACAAAATAATGAACAAAATATACTCCAAAGAAACCAACCAAAAATATATATACAACATACACACATACATATACATATATACAAGGACATATACATATACCTTAATATATACAATATATATATTAAACTGAACAGAAGAAATACAACGTTTTGGAACAAAATTGCCATATTTAGCAGAGCAAATTAACAGACACATAAAACAATAACAAACAACAACAAATTATATAAAACTGTAACAAACGAATGTTGTTTATTTTTTGTAGAGTAATATATTACAACAAAACCAAGTAAAGTGTTTATATAAATATATATATATTGATATGTATACATACATATATATTTATTGTTAAACGAAACCACGGAAAAGGCGAAATTATGAAACAAATTTATATACAAAACAAAACAAAATGATGAAGCTGATATTGTTAGTACCTTTTAAGAAAAACAAAATGAAAACCAATTAATAATAACAACAGTAGCATTAAAATCCACATAATGAACATAAAATTGAGATTCTGTTGAAAATTTTGTGAAACAAAAATTCAAAAATTGTTATTTTTGCAAAAACTGAACAAAAAGGCATTATATATATGATGGAATCGTTTATATACACATGTTTGAATTTGATGAAGTGTGGTAACAAAAACGTAATAAAGATTGATATTGAAATGTTGAAACCCAAAAAAAAAAAAAAAAAAAAAAAAAAACAAACAAAACAAAATTGAATGATGTTTTTATTTAGCGGGAAATATTATTGTGTCATCAAGACTAGAGATTGTTTGATATTTTAATTCGAAGTGATTTTTATATAATTTCAGATCTATGAAGTTTACACAAAGTCCGGTGACTTGCCCTGAAGAAACTAAGTTTCTTGCCATTTGAGAGTGAGAAACTGTAAAATGAAAGCAACAAAACAACAACAGACAGGGCCCTGGCTTAGAAGAACTTTGCAATTCACTCAGTGCATTCATTGAGCGTTACATTTTATATGGCTTCTTTTAATCTGTTGTACAATGACTTTTCACTTTCATTGATGATTGAGAAATTCATGTATTTTAGGCATTAATAATCCAGTTAGTTATATTTGGGATCCATTGAAGGCCTTTTTTGACAACTCTGTTAAAGAAACGTTTAAATTAAAGAACAGTCAGGTCAATGGTCCGCCATTGCTACCGTAATGCCTTAGTAGGCGGTACTACCTGCCTCTAAGCTCAAGTTTTACTTTAATATAAACTATATAAAAATGCTATCTAAAAGCTGTGGCAACTGGTAAGAACTCTTTCCCCTCTGTTTTTCGTTTAGTTTTGTTGCTTTTCCTTCAATGTATTTTAGATTGATATTTTTGTAGCTTGAATAATTATCATCTGCTCTTCTATCTATCGCTCCGCCATCTAATTGAACCGGTAGTTGGCTATATACGTACGTAAAGCATTTTCATAGCATTTTCCCCATGATTTATTTATATCTAGTTTTTCCGCTTGCTGTGATTTGCCCGATCTCTATAATTAACCTATTACTTTTCTTCTCTCTCCATTTTAGAGAGCACCTGGAGCTTGTCCATGATGAAGTCGGTTACATCGCTGAACAAGGTGGCACAGCTGGATAATCGTAGTTCAAGCTCGCACATTTGTCCGCGTTGCGACAAGGCCTACACCTATAAGAAGAACTTATCGCGACATTTGCGCTATGAGTGTGGTCGTCTGCCCACGGAAAAGTGTCAGCATTGTCCATACGTGGCACGCTATAAGCATAGCCTCAACATGCACATTAAGACGCAGCATCCTGAGTATTTTAATGACAATCAATTGGCGGTTGGTTTGACGGCTCGTGACCTGTTCGAATCGGGTGAAAAAAGTTGTATGAATTAGTTTGATTTTGTTTCGAAAAAAAAATAAATTGTGATCTCAGGTAAGTTGCCAGGACCTGAAGGAGAGTGGTAACACCGATTCAAAAGCAGCTGGCGCGCATTAATGATAATAAAAAATGCATTTTTGTAACCAAATTGAAATGTGTCATTATTGAATTTACTTTAGAACTTAAGCAGCTTCAGTTGTTCATTTAAGGGTGCGGCTTTTTATGATCTTTCTCTTTTTTTTATGGCTGTGGTGGTGTTATGTTTGTCCTTGGTTCCCATTTTGTGCTGTTCAGCAAACACAGACACACACGCACATTACTATTTAAGCACTAAAACTCAAATGCACCGGGAGAAATTGTTTGCTTGTTTTGTATCAAGAATAAAAATTCAAGAGAACAGGAGCCAGACTAAGTGAAAACCCTCAACTAAGTGGTGAACTTAAACCATTCAGACTTAAACTAATCTTGCGACAAATCTCTACAGCTTCCAAGCAGGACAAGGGCGAACAGACGGAAGGTACACCGGATGAATTTGAGCTGGATGATTGCCTATTGGAGAGCAATGACATTGTCATTACCCAAAACAAAGATGGATTTGTGTTGCATGTAAAGAAGCTGGGCAACATTACAGCAGCGAAATTGGGAACGGACGAGGACCAAGCAGCGGCTGTAACTGTAACTGGTCCAGCTGGACAGCCCACGCCCACTATAACAGAGCTTTTGAATGCAGCCACGCATGCTGATGTGAAGCCCACGTTGACCACCACATTGACAAGCAGCACACCCATCAAGCTACCGTCTTCGGAGTGCGGTGAGTAAACGAACCATCGATATCTGATTAAGCACACTATTTGAAATATGTGAAGCGTTTCTTTTTAAAGTCTAAAACATTATATTATCAAATCTTTTACTTATTGAGGCATATTTTGGATAGAGTCAAGTCATAAGCCATAAGTCAAATAGACGAGCCTACTCCCACAACTTCTGGTTTCCTTTTCTCTTTCTTGTGGTTGTTTTTATCGAGAAAAGACTTTATTTTTTTGTGTTGGTCTCATCTCTGTCATAAGCTGTGTGTGACAGGGGATCTTAATAGAGCTGAAGAAACCTCGATGATCCTTTGTGAAAACTAAAACATCCATACATTCCCAAAAATTCAAAATTTTGGCAATTACATATTCAAAGCTCTTATTTCTGAAAGTAATATAATATAAGACTATTTTCCCTATAGGGTTCTATACCAAAAATCACTAATTAAGTCTTCTCAAAATTATTATAGTTTTGGTTAAGGAACATTTAACGCTCATGTCATTATTTTTTTTTTTTTTTTGAGAACTTTTGACGATTGACTCATTTATTTTCTCTTTTAAGAGAGAGGTTAGTTGATATATTTTAGCATAACTTCCGAACAGCACAAAGCTGCGTTAATTAGCCGTCGAAGCTATTTTTCGTTCAAGTCTGTGTTAGGGGCCAAGTAAAACATCGATGTTTCGATGGCAACTATCGATGTGTCTTCAGCTCTAGATCCTAACATCGAATAGCGCGAAGGAAATGAAGTAAAAAGACTAATGAAAATATCGGGTCTATTAGCCCACAAAAGATTTGTGATTTAATGATCAAATCTGGACCCAACCCGAGCTTCAATTGATATGTTCGACAGGATTTGTTACTTCCCAATGGGCGCTTCTATTGATCAGTTCTATACTCTTAAACATCTTAGCAAAGACTAGACCTAATCTTCCTTTTTTTTCTCCTACCTTTTCCAGAGCTAATCAATATTAAGAAGATTATACCGGCCTCCACCACCATTGCCGCACATCATCCCCACGCAGGCAGCACTACAACTATTATACATCCACACCAGATCATTCAGCATGTGCCGCAAGAGTCACACCAAGAGCAACAAATTCAAATTGAAGAGGTTCCTCATACTTCTCAACAGCAGCATCACCATCACCATCATCAGCTGCAGTCTGCCCAGCCCACGCATACACAAGTACAAAGTATAATTACCGCACATCATGGACAGACCATCAATCTGGTGGGTCTACGCAATGTCCAGTTGGCCGAGACGAAGCCGCATATTGGCTCTCGAATTCGTTACTCGCGGGGCAAGATCATTGGGCCTACAGTTAGCAATTTGCAAATTGTGGAAACTCACGAAGCCATTCAGCATCAGCATCATCATGAGCTGGCCGATGGAACCAAGTATGAGATTAGCGAGATCGATCTGAACAACCCCAATGCCTCAGCGGCCATAATCAGCGATCTAGTGAAATATGCCGAAATCGATGACATTGAGTTGCCGGATGGCACAAAGATAGGCATTGGCTTCGCACCCTCTGAGATTACGGAGCATATGCAGTCGTCTGGCGGGGAGACGCACATCACCACCATTGAGCACGAGCCGCAGGAGATGCAGACGGTCCATCAGCATGAGCAGTCACCCCAGACCCATCATATACACTCCTCCCAACTGCAGACGCATCATATACAGACCGTGGTGCAGGCGGAACAGCAGCAGCAGCATCACCATCACATACAGCTGCAGCACGAAGATGAAGGTGTGGAGACCATTATACCTGAGGAAATCAGCATACATGACTCCAGCAAGAGCTACACCATACTCACAACGAGGCCAATGAAGGAAGAATCAGATGCTGGCGGCGATCCCTCAGGCATGACCTATGAACTTTCATTGAGCGACTCGTCGCTGGGTCCCTGCGATGATCCAGAGTCGCGTTACGTGTGCCGGCACTGTGGCAAGAAATACCGCTGGAAGTCTACATTGCGTCGTCATGAAAATGTCGAATGCGGTGGAAAGGAGCCGTGTCATCCTTGTCCATATTGCACGTACAAAGCCAAGCAGCGGGGCAATCTGGGGGTACATGTGCGCAAACATCATCCAGAGAAGCCTCAGTTGGAAAGCAAGCGCGGTCGAAAGATTTAAAGCGGGTGGAGTGAGTACACTAAGAAGCAAGCACTGAATTGTGCTAGGCTAGTTCTGTCCCGTTGTAAACATCATTTTGCTTACTTGAACCTTCTTTCTCTTCAACATCATTGCAAATTAATGATGCATTTCTTCTAATTTGTTGATTATTTTTATTAAGTTCAAGCAATTTCACATTTCAAAATTGACACTTTCTCCTCTGTACGCATTCAGTTCTCTAGGCTTTAGTTTGTCTTCTTCACATACATATGATTAGTTTCATAAGAGTTAAGGAAAAATTAGATCTGGAATCAAAGTGCAAGTATTTCCACAGGAGATAACACACAAAGAGTTACATTTAACCAAAATATATATAAATGGAAATAGATATAATCCATAATGAATGGTTATTACGACTAACAACATTTGAATTAATTGCGACATCAGATCAATAATAATAGGGACTCAAGCCATCCCTCCCAGATCAGCACAGAGCGAATCAAGTTCCATGCTTAAGAATAGAGACAAGAGCACAACAAAGAGCCGACACACCGGATACATTCGGTTTGCTTGTCGGTATTCGTCTCACTAATAATGCGACTACCAAACGCTTCACTCGAATAACCGAAAATTTATTCATTTCCAAGTTTCCACCAAATTTCTTGTATTCCAGAACGATTTTGTAGTTATGAATCGAGGCTCTATCCAAAACACAGTGCTCAATTATTTTTAAACGGTTTGCGAGCGGTTTTCGATTTCGATAAAATCATGTGGAATCGGAATTGTTAAGTGTTACAGCATCCCAAAACCGATTGGGTTATTCAGCTTTTAACTTAGCAATTCCATTTATCTTTTTCAACGCTCTTGAGGGAAAACGGATTCGGCCTAATTCTTTAATCGTTTCTTAGAAATCACAATTCTTACCACTTCCAATCAATAGAATTCTGAAAGGGGAACAGGCCTGTACAAAAAAAGTCATTCGAGTGTGTTCCAGAAATCTCTATGGATTGTATAAACGCTTCCACTTCGGATTAAAACTGCTTGCCTTTATATGTAAAGTGCCACAAATAAGCCCGCCCACTAGATTCGATGACAAAAGTTGAGCGAACTGATGAAACCGACTGCTCAAGACCAAGTGGATTTAATGTGTACGGTTTTACATACCTATGATCTAGCAGCCGACCTTATTCTTTTCATTTCACATATAAAGTACTATTTCCAAATCAAATCGTTTGTACGAAAATCTCTAGAGATTTCTGGAAAAAGGATTCAAAAATTGCTAAACTGGTATTGGAAACTATTAGAATTGAAAGCGCTCGGTGAACTGAAATACTGCTTAGTAATGACACGAGACTGAGTCTGGGCGTGTAGATGGTTTGAGACGCTACTTGAACTATTTTTGTATTTTATGAAAAGTAATTTTTCTGTTTAAAGTTCTGTTGTATCGTTATATCATTATCTTCATACAAAGTTCTTTGCATTGATCTGAACCCCTAGCAAAAATAAATGTGTAAAGCGGAGATAAATTTCTACTTACATGCATTATGCATAGATGTTTAAGCAAAATGCAGACAATGTTAAAAAGTGCACATATTTTTTTTACATTTTGATGTATCTATCTTACCTAAGACATAATCTAAACAATCATTATGTAAATTAAAAAAGGAAAAAAAAAAACCAAAATCTAAACGTGTCTGAATCGGAGGCTTAATAAACATGTGTAGATGTTGTTTTCAGAAAGAATAATCTATCGAATTAATTATAATTTGTGTGCTTGTACGCCCTATAATTGAACAAGAGGAACCGACACCGAGCCTCTGTAGTAAAATTGATTGTAAATTGAAATTTATGATTACCTTTTGACCATATTTTCAGTTTTTAATTAAAACAAACAAAATATTGATACAATTAGATGCATGTATTTTGCAGTTTGTGTGTAATTGTACACTTTATCTTCATTGAAAATAGTTGTATAAATATAAAGTAAAATAAAATAATTAAAGATCATAGACAACTGCCTTGGGCTTTTATTTGGTGAAGCTGCTGACTGCTGGTGGGCATTCCAGCTAGAAGGACACTTCCTAGAATCCATACTAATATATTTCTCTCTTCGCAGGTGACTGGCTGGCGGCAAGAACCACGTGAGGGGCAAATTACTAGAACGACTATCTTGTTAACATTTGAGCATTGAGCAGCATCACTAACATATTTCTCTCTTTTTAGATCGGCTCGCGCGCGCTGTATGTGTGTGTGTGTTTGTGGGAGAGAGCTGGACATGTCGTTTGGAACTTTGACCTGAACCTAACTGTAATTTACTCTCCATGCATTTGACCCTATAACTTAAGCGAAACAGCCAAATAATGTAATCAAAACAATTGCTTTAGATTTAAGCAAAATGCAGCTACCAGTCTAAACGTTTTGTATGCCACTAAACATAACCAGCAATTGCCCCGAGCTGAATCCCCTTCCCAGCCATGTGATGTGTTCCACCTGCTAAGAAATTATAAAAAAAAATAATAATGTGTGTGTGAAACAGCACCGCAGCTGCCACAATTGTTTGTTTCCTTTTTAGTTTTCACTTTTTATTTAATTTAAATTTTAATAAATACTTTTATACACCCTGCACTAATTGGCGTTAACTTGCAAGACACAAAGAAGAGTTTTCTTCTTTCTTTTACAATAGCTGTAAATATACCACCAACTCCTACTCTAGTTCATGCATTGACTTAACGCTTTCCCATTGCCCTCAACCAATAATGCTTCACTAATTCTAATTCTCTGCTTTGTTATCATCCCCAATCCGATGCAAGATCATTTTTCCTCTATGTATATGTGTATATGTTTAGAATCGGGTGAAGGATGTTAGTTTCACAGAACACGTTCACTTGTTCTTCACTCAAATTGCTCACTTGCTCAGTTTGTTCCGCAGTCAAGAAGTAAAAGTTAAAAAAAAAAAAAACCAGCATCCAGCGACGACAGCAACTGAACGATTAAGAGTATTAGATGAAGAACTTGTGTTCACTCACTCATGAACGTCCCAACACTAGTGTGTGTGTGTGTGTTTTGGTCACCAGAAACATATACATTTCTTCCTACCAAAGTCTTTACTTTAAGTTTGTTTGAATTTTTCGGTTACATTTTCTTTTGCAGTTTCTTGTGCCAGTCAAAAGTAATGCTATTTATTTTCGTTCTTCTTTTCTTTTGTTTTTTCTTGTTTTATTTTCATATTTTGTATGCTGACACCCCCCACACCAATAAAAATAACCTAAAACAAACCAAAACTAGATTTGAGTATTACGCGCATAGCTGGACTCACGTGGAACGAGTGGAATGCCCGCCTGGCCTTGCCATTTGTTGCTATGCGCGAGGGTGTTCAACCGCTAGTGTTTCCAACTGATTTGTCCGTGGACAAGCCGACGACTGCGAAAGCTCCCGAGTCCGGTGATCGTAAAATGCCCATGAGTATTATGAGCATGAAAATCGAACACAGTGCCGCCTCCACACCCTTCAACAAGCCTCCAAAAACCAGCTGCGGTGGCAAGCTGAAGCATTTAAGCGAGGAAGAGGCCACGGATTTAATGCTCAAGGCTGTTGCTGAAAAGCATGCGGCGGCAGCTGGCAACAGCAGTGCCGACCTGAGCTTTGGCGAGGACAATGGCAGCGGCACCGGTAACAGCAACGATTATCCCGCCATGTTAAGCGGTGCTGTAAGCTTTGGCGATGTGAGTGGCCCAGGCGGACTCTGCCACATCAACATCTTGAACAGCATCAGCGCCATGAACAATCTCATAAGCGGCAACAGTACGGCTAGCGGCGGCAGCTTGAGTGCCAACAGCTCTTTAGTGGCAGCTTCAAATAATAGCAACAATGGCTCACTGACTGACAATGGCGGTGCTGGGCACCCCTGTCCCGTCTGCGGCCGAGTTTACAAGCTGAAATCCTCGTTGCGCAATCATCAGAAATGGGAATGCGGCAAGGAGCCACAGTTTCAATGTCCCTTCTGTGTTTATCGAGCCAAGCAGAAAATGCACATTGGCAGGCACATGGAGCGTATGCACAAGGAAAAATTCAAGTTGGAGGAAGGAGTACTTGACGGTGAAAGCGGAGGCTCGGCAGCGGCTGCTGTGGCCGCAGCAGCAGCGGCAGCGGTTTTGACCAGTGCGCCCGAATTGCGTATGCAATTAGATGGAACAGTTATTAAAATGGAACAGCAAATCAGGGATTAACAAAAATGAAACTAATAATAACCAGGAAAAATTACACACACACACCTACCTAGCTCGGAAAACGGAATCAGTGTGCCAAATTAATCGTAAAGCGAACGCAAAACAAAAAATAGTGTTGTAAGATTTTTGGAGATTCGAAAACCAATAATTTCGATGAGACAAAAACCAATTTGTTGCAAAGCACAAAATTACGCCATTTCACACATACAAGTGTATAGAATTTTTTTGTTATTGTTATTAATTGTTTACAAACCCCCTTAAAGCACAGCTAAAAATATTTTTTGATTTTTTCAACAACAGCAAAGTGATCAGTAAAATGATTTTACACAATTTACAAATGCAGCATTCCACGAAAACAAAACAAAAAAAGACAAAACTTGTACAATGAAACATACATATACATAGGCTTAATGCAAATCATAGTTCTTAGGTATCAATTTGATATAACTTTAAGCCAACGCGGTGCAAGGAGCAGCCAACTCAGTGGATACATATTTAAATGTAAAGCAAGCTTTCGCAAACTCAAACCAGGATTAGGATATTAGGAATCGTAACCAACCAACCAACCAATCACTTCAATAGATATTCATTGTTTTTTTTTTTTATATTAACTAGTGCCAAAATGCAGATACAGAGATACTATTGTATCTAAAAGGGCAGGGTTAAAATGCCAGTTGGGTCGTATTAGGTCGTACACTCTAGATGTTCTATGATGCTTCTGATGGACCATTCCCAGTTTGATTCAAGATCAGTTTCGGTTCGGTCTTTACCTTACCTTACTTGGTCCTTTCAAATGGAAGTAGGAATTGCCTAAACCTGATGTTGACTAAATAAAATGCAGGTCAAGTACTAAAAATCGGTGGCTTAACCTGAGTAAATTTTTTTGACAGTTGCTTCGCATCTTTGGAAGGTATACAAAATTAACATCAGTGGCAGTTCTTAAAGACTCACACCTGTCAATTCGATTCCACACAAACTTTTCCTAGAACTAAGCAAGACCACAATTGACCCAACTTTATATATAATTACAATATACACCATAGGTTCCGTACATACGCAGTCAGTTATAATCAACATGTTACCTCAAGTCTAAAATGCTTAATTGTTAGGCTAATCAGCAGATTACCATGCTCAAAATTCAATAGGTTTTAAGGGTAGCGCGCGTTTGGTGGTCTAGAAAAGACAAGAATAGTGCCTTTTACTTCGCAACAAATAAAAATAAACAAAACAAATAAAATAAAGCCATATATAAATCAGTAGGTTTAGAATTTTTCTTTAAGTCGAGTCAAAATTCAATCAGAAAGAGAGATAAATGGTATGCATGCAACACATTTAAACTCAGGTACTTAGTTTGTGTTTCTCCAATGAAAATGTAGCTGAGCTACAATATAGCAACAGCAGCAACAAAACACCGCCACAAATACGTCACACGCACTTATTTATTTCTTTGTTTAGTAATAAACTAATAATTTATAAATATTTATAATTTCCTTTCCACTACAAAAATTACATTCCATAGAAAAGTGTTAAACAACAAAACAACTGGAAAAATAGGCGGCCGCCAGTTAAAAACTGTGTGCTGCGCCGTCAACACAAAACTACACCCAAAATCTCGAATGCTTACACAGCGTAAATATGTTTTCTATAAGAAATTAAAAAAAAAACATTTTGTTTAAAAATTGGTTAATAATTTCGGTGTTGGGGCTAAGATTAGCGCTTCTTTATATAATGAAGAATTAAAAAACGTTATTTAGTAGCAATAGTTTCAAAATTATGGCAAACTCACAAAATGGAAAATTCCAAATTTTCGAAAACCCTTCTGTCAGTTCGTCACACGTTTTCCTTCTCAAAAATTATATTGTTGAACAATTTGGTTAAGTGACCGGAAAATGAAAAAAAAAAACTTAAAAAGAACACAAATACTCATTAAATATATATAAAACAATATATATATATATACATAATATCTAGTTAACGAAGTAAATGCAAGTGTAAACATCAGATTTAGTTTTTAACAACATGATATATATAAATACATATAATTTTTCTATGCGTCGTTTGTAAACATTTTGTAAATTGATTTAAAAAACAAGAACCATTCAATGTGAGAAATATACAATTTCTTGTAATAAAACGCAAAACAAAGTTGTTTGTCATACTGCGTTCATTTTATGATTTTCCATTATGTTTCTTCTTATGTTTCCTTCATAGACATACATATATTATTTTTGTACGGTAGCGTTTACTGCTTGTAAGTATTATTATTATGAACATTTCAGTTTGCTAGAGTTCAATTGTCCATTCTAAACTGGCACCACCTAACACAAAACAACAAACAAAACATTTGTCAGGGCTACCTTGAGCTTAGGCACACGAAGAAATCTTTTCAGACTCCTTTGTTACAAATGCGACATTTATCTAATAAACATTATTCTCGCTTTGCAGATGAAAATGCCCAACTGGAGGGTGGAGAATCTCGCATTCGGGTACGCAACTGGTTCATGCTGGCAGATCAGTCTATTATTGACAAAAGTTCCCATGAGGCTTCTTCAGGTATTTACCAGACTTCTGAACTCAAATTATTTTGATTTTGGTTTTTGTTGATTATTATGTGTATATAGATACCCTTGCAGAAAAAAAAATTGGCTTTACACAGCCCAAAGGGTCACCAGCCGAGCTGTGTGTGCTTTTTATGGCTAATTACTTCACAGCTGGCGTCAATAGCTGGTGAAGGTGACCGGTTGTGTACGAGTTTTTAAAGAAAAAATCTTTTTATTAGATGTTTCAAGGCACACACACCAGCCGTTGCACCACAACCGACCACCCTTGCAGAAGGTACTATTAAATCGATACTCATCCCCGACAATTACATTATGGGGGCTGCAAGGGTATATTAACTTCGGAGGGACCGATGTTAGAATTGCTAAATTTTTCGTTTTAATCATTATTATTTTCTTTTTACAGTCGTCTTACTTTACCTTACATCTTGCATTTTGTTTTGTTGCCGTGTCCACTTCATCAGTTGTATTTGAATTATTTTTGAACACCTCTCACCATGTCAAGTAAACTAACCTTTCATTACCAATTTCTATTTCATGACTAACCACCAAAACAAAAAACTAACTGATCAGACAAACTAACTCAGTCCAAAAAGTCACCCATAACCGAAGCCAAAAACACTAACAATGCGTCCGCTCAGGCTACGAAGACATCAACGACTGCGTCCAGCCACAACAATAACAACAAGCAATTGCCCGCCACAGCAGCTGGAGAGAAGTTGACAGCTTTGCCAGTAACCCAGACGGTCACTCGCATTGGCAGCATTGGACGCACCACAATTGCCTGCATCACTCCGGCCAGTGGCAACAAAAGCATGGCCAGTAACTGCAATGTGGATGCCGCTGCCTCAGCAGCGGCTTTGGCTGCTGCTGGTGTGGAGCTTGACAGCATTGACGATGCCATGACCGAGGTGATAGTCAAAATCGAGAATCCCGACAATGTGTCCCTTAACGGCGACGAGGCTGTCTGCAATGAAGCCATTGAGGACGAGAATACCTTCGACTATGACCTTAAGCTGGCCAGTCCGATGTCCTGGACCTATGATGCGGTGAAAATTGAAAATGAAGAGTTTCGAGGATAGCTATCTGATGGACAATGACGATGATGACGACGATTTGCTAACCACCGCCGCGGCCACACAAAAGCATGCCAAGCAATCCAATGACAAGCAGAGATCTGGCCATACCCCTGGCGCTGGTATGAAGAAGATTGTGTTAAATGCCCAGCAGCAACAGCAGTTGCTGGAACAGCAGCAGCATTTGCAGCACTTGCAGCTCCAGCCCACCAGCCAATCGCTGCAGATCAAGCTGCCAACCATTCCAGCCACCATAACCACTATTTCGGCGCCTAAACAACTGGCCTTGGCAGCCGCCACAAGCGGCAATGGGAATACTACCATAACCTCTGCTAGCTCAACGCTGCTCAGCCATAAACTGGGCCTGCCCATGGATGCGCAGAATCTGAACCTGCACTGGTCGCACACGGATGACAATCGTTACCGCATTCTGGTGCAGAACAAGCGCACGCGCAAGGAATCTCTAGAGCACTCGGCGGACATGATCTACAACGCAGATATCGAGAAGCCGTGGGTGTGCCGCAACTGCAATCGCACCTACAAATGGAAGAACAGTCTCAAGTGTCATCTGAAAAATGAATGCGGTCTGCCGCCGCGTTACTTCTGCAGCAAGATGTGCGGCTACGCCACAAATGTGCACAGCAATCTCAAGCGTCATCTGAACACCAAGTGTCGAGATCGCGAGAAAGATGCTGCTGAGGAGGAAAAGAATCCACAGCCTCCAATGTTGGCCGGAACAGCCGCCAGCACACTTGTGCAAGCCAACACGAATCACAGCAACAATAACAGCAGCAGCAGCACATATACATTGGTGTTCCAGAACGAGTAAATGTTTAAGACAGCGATGCCCACCCTACCCTGAGAGATTAAAGTTTCACACGTGTCACTTGATAAAGCTCTTTAAGCGAGTGCAGAATAAAGGAGACAAACCATCAACAGAGAGCCGATACCCATGGAAACAAGGCTTTGCTTTGCTGCTAATGCGAACTTTGATCAACTAATCATGCGACTGCCGTGTATTTTGCTCAGCGTCTCTCTTTGTGGGCATCCCTGGTAAAAGCAACGACTGGCTGAGAAATGTGGACTATGCCAGCCCAACGGTTTTAGTACAAATTTATTTTATTACTTTTTTTTGTTTGGTGGTATTCTGATAGCTCTTAAGTTTGTGCAATGGTCCATCCAGTTTTGTTCAGCCGTTGAGCCTACTCCACGCGGCAGTCAAGTTGTGACCAGGGTTAACCTAGCCATTGTGGGCTGTGCTGTATTGCCCTAGCAAATTCTCACCACTAAACTTAATGTGTACATTTTTTTGCGATAAAACCAAAAGAAATTAATTCAACTAGTCACAGCAAATTGTTTAAGCAAGCAAAGCAAATTAAACTCTTTTGTAATAATTATTAGTTTTAAAGACACCCCTAACCCCCGGATGCATGGCATGAACATCAATCGAATGCCCCCACTCTTCGAATTATATTAAAAAACGTTTGATTTGTTAGCAACATTTGGTTAACGCATATAATATATGAATAATAACTAATCTAAAACATGATCTAGTCAAAACGGAACAGATTTCGAGATAATATTTTGAAAATTAGACAAAAATTATTATTAATTCTAAAATAATGTTTACATTTAATTCGAAATATCAACAACAGATGCTTTGCTAAAACATCAAGTGGAAATTTTGTTAGACCTAAATAAGAAACACACTCACACACAGCACTCCCTTTCTGAATTGTATGTAAAAGAAGAACACAAAAGAACAGATACCTCTGCGACGTTACAAGACCCCAAATATTACATATTATAATTAATCGTAATTATTGCCGGCTATATGTATTAAACATTTCAAAAAAGAAAAATTCGAAATATAATTAAAAGCAAATGTCAAACAAATACCAAAACAAAACTTTGTACTTATTTTAATTTCACACTGTTTAATTTCAAAGCTACCCCACCCCACCCACACCCGTTCATCCGTTCATCCTCTCCACTGCATTCACATGAAGCTAGGCAATTTGTTTCGCTAAAAACCCGTACTAATCAGATTTCTATTTCAGGTGGATGTGTTGATGATGATGATGATGTCGATGAATCCCAACTTGGTCCACCCAGGCACTTATGGTGTAGCCCTACTTATTGTTGTTTGCATGCTTAACTACTCTTCAGCATTTATATATATTTATATATATATATATATCCTACCTATACATATCTCTCTTTATACAACTAGAAATGCATAACTGTGCAACTATGTATCTACTTCTTAGACCCTATTCAACTTTATTTATTATGTATGTATTTTGTTAAAAAAAAAAAGAAAGAACAAACTTCAGGGCAGCTTTGAGCTTTCGCATACAATTTACTCATTGAATTCCCCCTTAAAATTGATTGGTACCAAAATTTCAGCTGGCATTCCCATGAAAGAAATGTAATTTCGTTCAAAATGAGCATACAAAAATGAACGAAAATGAGTTTACAACGGCGGGGCACAATTAAAACGTCGCTAAATAACACTTTTTCTAGTAAATCTCTATTCTACTACTTGGGCATCAAACATGGTATTGTTCGTTAAATCCTATGCATAACAGGTCACGTTACAGTCTTTTGGGCAAACCAACACATATCGAAGATATACAACTGTCTTTTGTGCTTCCAAATTAAATGTTTCACTATTGGAGGTTGGGGACGTCCTCCAAGTGTGCAGTGGAAATTATAAGATTGACACATATTATTTAGCGATGGTTTGCTCCAATGCCTTTAACCCTAGCGTTTGTACATAGATTTTACCGATCGGTGCTTTCGAACTCCAAATATATTACTACTAAGTATGAAATACTTATTTTTAGTCCTAAAATAATTATTTTGAGGTTGTGCCATGGGTGGAATTCAAATCGGAAATTGTTTGCGTAAACCAAAGCAGGGCTCTTTATTTTCAATATATACTTGTGTATTTATCTCTAACTATGTATGACTTTTTGGATTTGTGTAGACTGATCTTTTTCATTCATTAGTTTGTATTGCTGAAGGTTTAATTTTATTTCCCAGAATCCAAATTCTTTGCGCCCCGTCCCTCTTTTAGTGAACTTGAAATTACAATAATAAATATATACTTCATAGATTTAAGGATAAGACAATGAAGAAAACGACAACAACTTAGTTTGTAACAAACAATTGTTTCTATAAATATCGGTTTTCTCTAAACATATTTTTGAAATCATTTTAAATTGTAGTTTGTATTTTATTTATTGAATCTTATTTGTTTTCATCTCTACTCGAAAAGTACATTTAATTTTGCATGCGTATTTATCTCAACCATTGAGACCCGACCTGAAAGGGCATTTCATATTCTAGTCTCTATAAGTAACTACAATAAAGTGTTCTTGTCACTAACAACAATATGCCACACATTGATGACACTATTTAAACAAATTGAAAATCCATTTCACGTGTGACTGGGAGAACCACGATTTGCTTGGCCCAATGTACCCCTCCACCTATCTGTAACTTAATTCCAATTTTCCATGTTACCACCTGATGAATCATTTATAATTTTTTCTTTAAAGATTAACATTTTACTTTGCAGCCCACTCACGTACACACACAACCACACACACACAACCACAACATCGCCCCATTCTCTCAACTCTCACTAAAGCTAAACCCAAATATCGAAACCGCCATTCAAATACTCTACTTATAACCCCAACCCAATCACGGTAATCAAATTGATAATTTAATTATTATATTTCCCCCAAATAGTTTTAGGACTTTGATGAGACAAGAGACTCCTTTGTACCAAAATGCATTTTCACATTTCTTTTGTTTTCTTTTGTTCCTTCTCTCCCAGAATTTGCGCACGGTAGCGGCCGCCTGTCACCCACATCTACGCATCGACGCTATAGCTTACTGGGTTTGAAAACCAGTCCGTATACCAGTCCCATCGCCACGCCCTCGGGCGTTATCAAATTCGAGCCCGGCGCCGGTTACGATGACAACGAACATGAGCTGCGCATAGACAGCGCTCGTGCCACGCCGACGCACTGCGCGGGACATCCACGGGTGTCGTCACAACCTCGTCATGGCAACGGCGATAACGATGACAGCAACGACGAGGACAGCATGGAACCCTGTGATCTGCGCATGGACTTGGCCAAAGTTTTGCTAGCTGCCGCCCACGGTGGTCCAATGGGCCATCATCATAGTCGTCCACTGCCACCGCTGATTTACCCAGCCCCGGGTTCGCCCACGCGTCGCTTTAGCAGTAGCAGCGCTGCCGCCAGTAGTGCAGATCCCTCAAGCAGTGCCGCAGCGGCTATAGTGGCTGCTGCAGCTGCGGCTGGACTGGCTGCCAACAACACAAGCGGCGGAACCTCGTCCAGCGGCGGAGCCTCCACCTCAGCAGCGGCTGCGGTTGTCGCCACTGGTACGAGCGGCGCGGCTCCACCGGCCAATTGGAGCGGCGGGGGTGGTGCCTACGCCTGCGATAGATGCGGTAACACCTATGCCCGTCCGCATAGCCTTAACCGGCATGTACGCTTCGAGTGTGGCGTCGAGCCGAAGTTTGAGTGCCCCATTTGTCACAAGAAATCGAAGCACAAACACAATCTCGTGCTGCACATGCGCACACACCAACATCGATGATACAACAATCAATGACGCCAGGCTCTCATCAATCCAGATCTGGGGCTACTACTAGGTTCGGGCTTAGGCACTGGTGGTAGGATAGTCAGTCAGAGTTCAGTCCAGAGGGCGGTTTGAGTAATTTCCAAATGATCTTGAAACATATAGTCGCTTTTTATTTACATAAACATATATACAAAATACAACTACAACACACTAACTAAAAGCATAAACGAAATATTAACAAACTCTAATGTTTAGCTCATTATTTAGTTGCGTCTTTTGTAATTATTTTCGAACTGCATGTGTACATATGTACATAAGTATATACATATATTTCTATAATGAATTGGCGTAATGAAGCAATTGTTGTTGGCGCGTGAGAGTGCAATGCCTTTGCGGTTCCGGGTACCATCATGTTGCATGTGAACTCAATGATCTCAATGAATTTTTCTTGATTGAAGGGGAAAATATGCATTTTTGTAGCAGGCAGCAGCGGCAGCAAACGCAAAACATTCACATTAATTTAAGCGTAAATTATTTATTGTAAATTCAAACAGAAACGCAAAAATGTTGAAATGACTCGACCAAGTAACCACGCACGGCACTCTCACTCGCCCACATTGGGGCAATAGTTTAACTTAATACATATACAAATGTATAAAATAGACACAGCAACAGTTAGTCGTTCAGAGTCAGAGTCAAATGTAGAGTAGCCCGTAAGTTAGATCATAGCAAACGAAGAAGAAATCGGGCAAGGAAATCACGTGCAATACCACAATTGAAACAGGCACCAAAAACTGCAACCAACCAGTTTTTGAAACGGTTTTAGTATGAGCAAGCTCTTACATAAGTTTTGTTTTCAAATATCCTTGCAAGAATAAGGCCTGTCTGTCCGTCCGTCCGTCTGACTGTCTGTTTTTTTCTGTAGGGTCTAGTCGCAAAGCTTAAAAGCAACCGAGATAAGACCATAAGCTCCCATTGGAACTAGAGGTCTGAAAATAAGTTTTGTTGAGAAAAAAATTATTTATTAATGATGAAAGGACCATCTCAAGCGATTCTAATGTATTTTCCAAATGGAATGTTTGTTCGAAAATGGATTTTAGCCCCGACATCTAAATGAACACTTACAAGGGTATAAAAACTTCGGCAGAGACGAAGTTAGCTTGGCTTTCTAGTTTTAGTTAATACATTTGCCAGCACCTTTTTTTTTTTGGGGGGGGGGGGGGGGTTTGTTTAAGCACGCGTCGCCACCAAAGCCACATGGAAATATATATATATATATATAACACAATTATAGTTAGTAGTTGAAACGCAACGATCTCTACACTTTTCTAAAACGAAACAAAACAAAAATAACAAATTTATTAATTTATCTTGTGCTCATTCCATGAAAATTATTAAAACGTATTATGATTTAAAATTATGAACACGATATGTGATAGTGGGAATTTTAGTTTGACCAAAAACAAAAGAGGAAAACAAAATTATTATATTATAAAACAATCAAGAACAAGTGGCTATGGATACGGCGCGTGTACCCTCTAATCAAACCATGTAGACATGAAATCAGTTATTAAACCAGGAGCATGTGAGGGAGAAGAGGGAAAGCGAGAGGAATTGGCATTACAAAGGTTAGTTGGGGAGGGGTTTAAACTCGCATCGAGTCACAGTCAGTCATCAAGTTTATGAGAAAATAATTGGTATGTGATATAAAGAATATAGTCCTCATTTTAATTAATAATAATATGTATAATTTTCTTGTTAACACACTAAAACTAACTTTTTTCAAAATTTTCAGTGTTTAAACCACACATTAAAACTAAAAAAACATTGTTGCAGACATGATCTTGTTATAAATCGATTATTTTTAGCACATGTATATATATATTTAGGATAAAGAAATATAAAGGTACTTTTTCTGATACAGAAATCGACCCACAAACACACCTACACACACTAACACTAAAATGTTTTGTTGCATTTTTGTCAGTAGGCGAAAGGAGGCAGTGACTTTCCCTTGCTAAAGGTGTTGAGATTCACTTGATTCTGTCGCCTACTTAGAAATTTGCACAAAAACACATTTTTCACCTGGGGTTAAACAGAGAGCTTAAACTAAAAAAGAACAAAAAACAGTTACTTAGGTACTTCACATAAGGCGCAGGGTAGAAATTTGTCGTTAAGCAGTTTGTGCCACAAAATATGTGATAACAAAACAGAACCGAATTGGCACAAATTCCAAACACACACGGATCGATACGTTCGTGCATAACTCCTTGGTGCCACTGCTTGTTCACTTTTTTTTGCGATTGGGCCAAAAGGCACAATCTTAATTTCGCATTAAGATGTGATTTAGATATGATACAGTTCAAATACGTCTTTAAAGCAGTACGTTCTCCCCCTTTTTCTTTACAATGTCCATTTCACCATCATCAGACACGAAAACTCGATAGAATAATGGTGGTAGACATCATCCCGTACATTGAAAAATAGGTTTAATTTTAAATGGTTCAGATCAAGCTTAAACGATTTTAAGCAACGAGCCTATGAGGGATCTAAGAGAATTTGGGGAAAGTAACGCATTGTGTTCTAAATAGCGAATTTCGATATTTTTCTGAACTGATCTATAAATTATACTCTTTAATTAAAATTATAAAGCCCAACACGCAAATTTAAAGTGGAAACGGGAGGAATCAACGGAGATAGATTACGTTATTCAGGCCTGTTTTGTTTTCCCCAAATATTCGGCTTGAATTCAAATATTGTTTGTCTTGTATTAAATTGGGTTTTTATTTTAATAAATTTATTTTTGCGCAAACTAAAACAGTCGCTGACAATTCTTCTGCGAATATTAGAATGCAAGTTTGAGGTTATGTAAAAAAATTAATAATTTTCTCTCGGTCAGTATTCGAATTACAAGTTAAAATTTGTTATTTCTTTTTTGTTACAATTGGCAAACATACCAGCCTGGTTCAAATCAGTGTGTTACTTCATATAATGAAAAACTGAAGCATTTTCACGATTTATTTGAGAAATCGAACTGACAAATAAAATAGGCCCAAGAGCATTGCTTTTGCGCTAGTCAGTTAAAGAGATTGCTCTTCATTTGTTATAACTAGTTATACGACGAAATACATATTATTTTCTTCTTCCGTTTCACTATCTACATGCAGAAATCAATTACTTTGTATCCTCCTCCTGTTTGTAATCTATAATGCAAATGCAATTATTTAACTTTGTCTATTAAGGTTGTGGTTCTTATTTATACAACATATTTTTTTTTACTATCTTATGTTTAACAAAACAAAAAAAAACATGAATTACAAGCTACTATTTTAATTTATCAACAGCGCATGTGATGAACTCAAAGATAGCCAATATTGAGAGGCGTTAAGACAGACCGCAGTGCAGGTACCCGCGGGCAAGCTTTGAGTCGTATAGTTAAAAATGTAAATGGAAAAAAAAGAGCATGTGATAAATTCAATATAATTTCATTAACAAACTATATACTAACACCCATACATACACAGCAGCAGATTTAGATAGCAACAACAAACAGAACATATTTTTCGAGAAATTGTACTAACCTTGATAACTATTCTACTAATATCTGTATCTTCTTTTGGTAAGCTTAAAACGGATTAAATATACCCAAACACACCTACACACACAAAACACATTTAAGAAGTTGTAAACAAGGAGCTGTGAATGTTAAAGAAATATATAACATATATATATAATAGATACATACATATATAAATCGATGTGATTAATTGTGATTGATAAGAAAATGTTATGTGAAATGAAACGAACGGCATAGGCAAGCAGGGGTGGGGTTTTAGGATGGAATAGACTTTTCTTTTCAAACACACACACAACACCGTTTTCAGTTGTTTGTCGTTCTATCTATCAATAAGCTGTTGTTTTTTATAGCTGCTAACTAATAAACAATGTCAAATCTTAAGTAAATCTTTTCTGAATTCCGGCCCTTTTCTTATTTGAACGTTCGAAAGCTTAAACAACCATTTACAAATTCCAAAAACTACTTTCTCTATCAATCGGCTAAGAAAAATCTGAAAAAAAGATGATGAAAGATGAGTGTTATTTTAACCCCTTGTTCAAACTTCTACAGTTCTGGCAAACTAGACTATAGGGTCTTTAAATAGAACCATTCCAAGATCTATAGGCATTGAATTTGTAGTACTTACTAGAATAGAAAAGCGTTTGGAATTCAGAAAATATTTTAAAAATAAATCAACTTAACGGGGAATTACACATAATACATATTCAGGCACACACACACACACACACACAATAAAAAACCAACTAGAATGTTAGTCCTAAGTTACTATTAATCAATGTAAAACTGCAACCATAAATGTTAATTGCTGTTGACGCACGACGCTTTACAATGGCATAGGAAAGTAAAGAATTCTTAATACAAAAACCACATATAGAGAAGAGCAGCCCAAATTCGAGTAATCATATTTGTACCATTGTAGCTTAGTTTTGCGCTGATAACAAAATTTACAAAAATGTGAAAAATTTTAACGAATTAGCTTAACAAATTACAAAGAAACACCTATATATACACAATATTTATAATGAAATATCTAATAACAAAACGACATTCAAAATGCCAGTTGTTAGAGTATTTTTAAAAGTGTGCTTAAATCATTTAACAATGTGTAACTGCAATGAGAATGTTATGTATAAAACCGAAAAACGCCTTAAAATTTGTGAAACAATTTTATGATGAGAATAAAGTAAATCAAATGTAAAACAAAACTATTGATGCAGTACCTAAACGAGGCAGCAGATGCTGAATAGATGTTGAGCTGTGATTCTTATGGCAGTGTAGAAAACAATAAGCGATTTTTTGCCGAGCTGAGCATCTGCTGCCTCGTGTGGGTGGGGCATAAAAGATTTAATTGTTATAAGTAAATTGAACCATATATAAATTTAAATGAAGAAACAAAAACACAAAAGTTGGTTTTAACCGAATGTCCTTTTCAGCTATAGAAGGCATATGTGGATAAACTTTCAACTAACTTAAGTCTTTCTCTTTTTCTAGGTGCAACTGGCGCAAGCAAAGTGAAGTCCTCAACGACCGCCAAGGAAAACTGTCAAATGAGATTGCTGACTGCTGAGCAAATAGGCATAATTTGTTGTGAATGTATTGAGATAAAAAAGAACATATTTATAAAAAATATATGATAAACATATGTAATTATATGCTGTTCTGTTGTAGTTTAAAAGCACACACGCACACACCCACACACACACACAGTGAGAGTAATCTGTTTGTTTATATTTATTAATCGAATATTTAGAGTTTTCGTTTAGACAAATGCGCTTGGTCCACTCAGTTATGTGCTTACACGTTTGAGCATTCATCGAACGCGCTGGGTCATTGCTTAACCCTCATACATACTCCACATCCTAGGCACACCACCACGAAACACTTAATCAGCATCATCATCATCAGCATCATTATCATCATCTAGTGGGTAGTAGCCATAACTTTAAGTTTTTGATTTAACTTTTACCCAATTTCCTTTAATTTTATTCGAGTCATTTTCAATTGATTTGCTTATTAATTTGTGCTCTGTTTTCGGTTTTTCTTTGTTTTCTCTTTTTGGTTTTTTGTGTGCTACCCAGCAGACATCTATCCCATCCTGGGCAGTCTTTTGGGCGTGGATACCTCAACAAATGCTAATGCCAGCCATGACGACTACTACGGCTATCTCAACAACAACAATAACAGTGCAGCCACAAACACCACCCCGAATAGCCAGCGCGCCCCCGTTCATTCCAGTGGTCTCGCGCGTGACTCGTTCATGCAGTGCAAGCACTGCAACCGATATTATAAGTCGCACCAGAAGCTGCAGGAGCATGTACGCAAGTACTGCCTCAAGCAGAAGAAATACAAGTGCGTGTCCTGCGAGTATCGTTCCCGTCGAAAGGATCATGTGCTGCGCCATGCCAAGCGCAAACATTGTATGCTCTACGAGCGTTGCCGCAACGATGAAGAGAGTCTGTATGTGATACGTAACGAGGATGATCTGAGCAATGATGAAGCCACTGGCGATGGCGATGGGGAGGATAACGAGGGTGGTGGCATAGATAGTGATGTAGCTGCTGCCTTGTGCGAAATAAATTTTGATTTTGCGGGTCGAGACCTCACCATTACCGCTGTGCCCAGGCTCCAGGAGAGCGATGAGGATGACGATGACTACGATGATGATGGCTAAACCCAGGCTGGGATATGCAGCATTAACTCTCGAGAGGCGTAAAGTGAAATGTTTACCAAATGAAAACAATTACTGTTAGCAATAGTTTTTGTTGCAAGCTACCTCCAGCTTTCCTGGCACTCACCCAAAACAAACAAGCAAAACTTTTGTGCTCGTCACATTCCCGCACAAATTACTTAAAATTTTGACATTTTTCTGAGCGCATTCCGTTTTTACCTTTTTTCTCTTTTATCTTTGGGAATATCCTTTTGTTTATGTTTGCCTAAGTTAGCCGCAATGGGTCCAAGACCAGTTTATTTATACTTAAACATGTACTTTTACTATGGTTAGTTGGTGTTCTCAAAACTCAAATATTCTTGCCAACAATTTAAGGCTTTTCGGATGGAAGGCCATCAAAGACTTAAAGCGCCATTATTTGCCACTTTTCGACATATATTCCTCAGTTACATATATATAAAAAGCTGCTTAACATATTTATAGACAACTTAGAACATTTGACTTTCAACACTCCCGAAAGTTGTCATAAAAACATCGGGTCGCTTCGGTTCGTTTTAAAAACAGTTTGCATTTCTACTTCTGTGGCTTTTATCCTTAACTCAGCATGATGAATTTAAATTTTTAGATCCATTTGAATGTGAATCCCAACAACATCTTTATTACAGAACTTTGCCAACAAATTCAGGATTTAAATAATAAAATCTCCAATATATTTTGCACAAATTCAGCAAACTTACTCGAACTCTAGCTCAGATGTCACCGAGACACTGAGAATATAGGGTTGACCAATTTTGTTGTTGGAAAGTTGACGGAAGTTTTTTTTCGTTCTCTTTTTATATCCTTTATTTTAAACGTAATTTAAATATTTAAGACAAAAACACACGCTCCTTCCAGTTTTAAAATTTTCGATTATTGCCCGATTTGTCGAGTGTTGAATATCAAATTGTGCAGGGTTTCATAACTATGTTAACTTCTTTTTGCAATATCTCTAGTGTTTGATGTTACAAAGCAAAGCAAAGCAAGAATTTGTGTTAATCTTTTTATATTGTATATGCAAGCAATTAAGAATAAAGTATACATTAATATATATATGCCTCAAAGCAAAACTCAAACCCCAGTCTATAATCCTACACACACACACACACCTCAAAACCAATTGGACGGGCCAATTTGAAAAGCAGCTGCCCAGACACTTGTTAATGCTACAAGTAATTATACAATCGTCCACAGAGTGACCCACTGAAGGTTAACCAGAGCTCTTTGTCTTCCTCTCTACTCTTTACAGATGGCTACTGGACCATTTTGGAAACTGTGCCCTACTCCATTGCCAACACCTCTGGCAGCGGACATGGACACAATCAGTCCTTGAGTACTGCTCAGTCCCTCAGCAATGCCAGCGCATCCAATCTGCTGACTGCAGCCACTGTGGTAGTAGAGTTGCCTCCCGATGACCTGGGCAATCCAGTGGGTAATATTCAGTATACTATTCCGGCCCTCACCAAGAATGCCACCACCAATACAAATACCACCAGTCTGCTTCACAAGCCGCAGGCCACCACCATACAGATTGTGAAGCAGCAGCAAAACCAACGTCAGCACTTGGCCATCCAGCCGTGTCATCAGCAGCCGCAGGCGCGACAGGAGTACATCAAAATTGATACCTCCAGGCTGGAGGATAAAATGTTATTGCGGGATGTGATGCAATATGGAGCCACTATGCCACCCAGCAGTGCCAGCGAGATGGTAGCTACCACAGTGGTATCTAGCCATGAGTCTGAGTTGTTGCTGACCGATGCAGATGAAGCTGAGCGTGAGCTGGAACTGGCGGCCATGTCCAAGAGTGAGCAGCATCACGACGATTTGCTAGACGATGACTACGTCGTTGATAAGATGCATGGCGGCGGAATGAGTAGTATACAGGCCGCTGCGGCTACCACAATGACGCTGCAACAGGTCAATGAGTTCGCCTTGGACGAGGCCAAGTTCGCTTGCAATGTGTGCGGGAAAACCTACAAGATCAAGGGTTCGCTCAAGCGGCACAAAAACTACGAATGTGGGGTGGAGCCTACTTTGAAGTGTCCGCACTGTCCGCACAAATGCAAATACAAATCCGACTTGCGTAAGCATATGAACCAGAAGCATGCCGAATCTGGCGAAGGCAGCATGCAGCTTATGGGCAATGGAAACTAAATTAAAAATATATAGAGATAAGATAGACATTTGTTGTTGTGTTACTAACTAAGTATGCTAACTATACCTTTATGCAAACGAGGCTGCAAGTCCGCGGTTTTGAGGTCATCAAGAAGCTTAGCTTGCCAGAATCGTGGAAGGAAGAGGACGCTTTAAAACTGAGTGTAAATGAGGATTTACACTTCGTTTTTTGGTGTTTGATTCCGAAGAGGTTGCAGCCTTGGGTTTAATTTTTGTAATATAGCCACAAATCTGATCTCCCAAACATCAACTTGTAAAAATAGCGAATGGTTAACTTTGTTAACCGAAGTTAATATGTATGCCCTTGCAGGTTATTTCGGACGGTGGTAGTCTCTAACAAACACATCGAACTTCTGCGTCTTTAAACTTTTGGATTTGGATGCCCTTGAAAAGTTGGATAGGTCTGTAATCTAGTCTCCCAGTTTTAAAGCTATCAAGCTCCAAGTCCGCAGTCAGCAGTATTGTTCACTTTTAAATCATTATGTCAAGTTCAATCATTAAAATTGGTCACCTAAAACTGGTTGTCTTTTTATGGAAACATCTCACACTATATTATCTGATTACTTGTAATTCTGCCAAATTTCAACTTGAATTAGCAGACTTGGGAGCGATTAGGAATTGCTTTAAAATTGAGGGACCAGATGATGGCATAGAAACCGCAGACAGACGGACTGATAAAGAATATATTTACGTATAGACTTGTGCCACCTGCAAGGGTATAATTATAATTTAGGTTAGCCTAATAAGGAATCGAATTTCATGCCGTCAAGTTTTAGTCGAAAATTGCTCAATGTTTAGATGCTAATGCGAGTTCAGCTCAATGTCAAGTGTAAGTACACACCCACATTCTAACCAAAAGACCGTAACTCTACAGATATTTTGAACTAGTTCCATACTAATCTTGTATATGAATTTAAAGTCAATAAATGTTTACAACCACTAAATTAGATCTAATAAAACTTACTACCAAAACTGCACCCAAATATTTCCCTAAGAACCATGCACTAATATGCTTCTCTCTTTTTCTAGGACCAGCCAAGGATACGTGGATGATCTGCACTAGCCTCGCACAAAAAAGGTCCATAAAAACTTTAGCCCATTTGATTTAAGTCCAAATCATTTAACCAAAGCATTTAACAAACTGATCAACAATAATAAAAATGAGCCACTGAAACCAAATTTGTTGTATTCATCACCAGAAATCACTTGTCGTTCGCTGTCCCCTTGTCGTAATCTGTTTGATTGATTGATGAGTCATAAAACGAATCCCTCTCTATTCTTGTGTCTGTAGATTTTATACGTCATGGATCCAAGAATCAGCTGCTCTGCCAATGTGGACGCTACTATAACACCATGAATCGTCTTATGTTGCATCAGCGCGAAGAGTGTCAGGACTTTAAGCGTTTCCAGTGCGACTATTGCCTTAAATGGTTTAAGCGGCGCTCCCATTTGAATCGTCACAAGAAGCTGCATGATGCTGAGTTGGCCGCCGAGTATGGCCATAAGCTGAATCAATCTACTCCAACAACAACAACTTCGATCAGCACGGTAGTGGGCGCGGAGGCTGAAACGGATGTAACTCTAAGTTGTCATTCACGTGGATTCGATTCTTTATATCTGTCTGAAATCAAAGTTGAGAATGAAGCGGATCTCATTTAAGCTCTCTTTTTGATTTTTGTTTTGTTTTACTTAAAGTTAATAATTTGATTATTAGCCAAGTTCTCGTTATTGCCAAAAAGAAGAAAAATGAACATGAATTTGTAACTGTAAATAAACTGAATGAAAGAAACAGCAAAAGTTGATATACTCTCCACACTTTATGTACCATCAGCAGAGCTCTTTGTTTGCGTTACCAATAAAATGAGGATGTACCCTGTATATATAGATGTATGTGTGTGTCCGTGTGCGTGTCCTCTCATTCTGTTGACCAATTAACTCTATTGTTTTTATGATTTTATACTTTTTTATTTTGATTTGCCAACTATTTGTTCTCTTTCGTTGCAGTGGCTTCCACTCAGCGCAAATATAATCTTCGCACGCAGTTGGAATATGCTGCGCCCGGCACTTCCAAGCAAACCCCAGCCGCCAAGTCTCTCAAGCAAAGAAAATCAGCCTCACCAGCGGCGCCGGTGGAGCAGAAGAGCGAGAACGAGGAGCCGTCGTCAACTAACAACAGCAAAAAACCACCGCTCATCAATAATTCCGACGCGCTAATAGCCCTGCAGCAGTTGGCCTCCATTTCGACGGCACGTTCGTTGCAACATCTTGTGCCACACTTGCCGCACAACTTGCATATCGATACCAGCAGTTTGGTGGCCGGGCGCAAGCTGCCGCGTCAGAGCTCCAAGCGCACGCCCCAATACGACGAATCCAACCGCTGTCCGTTATGTGCCCGCGTCTATCGCTCGCAGGCCTTCCTCAACGAGCACATGCGCCAGGAGCACTCGGTTTTGATTTAGTCAGGGAACCAGAACTTAGAGCAAAGGCTGAACTGCAAATGAAAATTGGATTCCAAGATCACTTTGTATTCTTACAAATTTACCAAATTTGAAATCAAGAGACCAAAAAATGTATTTGTTATGGAAGATTACACACATACTGCACAGTATATATATTTAAGGACCGGCCACAGTTTTAAATGAACAAAAATCATAACTGATAAACTCGCTTATCTTAAGAGAAATGAAGTCGTTTGATAGACGTTAACAATTAATTTGCTTGGAAAGCATTTCGTTGCCTTTGAGAAGAGAAGTAGTAGGTTACATACACAAGTGCATCTGCATATGCGACCATGGACGGGTTAACCAGGTTTTTTTATACGTGTTGCTAATAAAATAAATGAAATTAAAGCACATTTGGATTATGTTTGGTGAATAATTAAGAGAACTGGGTAGATTTGAGACAGTTGTCTACATTGTATTTTTTTATTTATTTTCTGCTTTGATTTTTTCCCAAATTGTTCCCGTAAACTGCAACACAGATGGGATCGCTGGCTTAGGTTAGTACTAATTTGTTCATTTATTTACGTTCGATTTGTATTTATTATTTTTTTTTATCATTTTTTTCTTAGGAGGATATTTCTATTCTGTGGATATTCCTAATTTGCCATTTGATGATAAATATGATATTTTGGAAGTAAATCATGTCATTCTCAGCTAAATCATAACATTCTTAAGGGTACATTTAATTAGCACAGGTAAGTAACCACAAGAATTAATAAGTTACATGTAGAGGAGTGCGACCGAAACCTGGCGCTTACACTTGATTAAAATTAGTTATAATTAAGATCAACGTTTGCCAGTAGGGTTGCCGGATATTAAGAAAATATCTATATCGATCTTTTTCTCGATATTAAAAATTATCATTTCGATATATATTATATACATTCTGATTGCGTTCAAATCTAGAGATCGGAGTTCCAAAACTAGAAAAAATAATAGCCGATTCTAGGTTATTATTATGTATTATGGTATTATGTTTGCACGCTAATTTAAACACAACACCACAATTTGCACTGTGCTTATGTTGACTTGGAATTTCCCAGGCATTCATAGAAATGTTGTCTCCTGATTTACTACTATTGAGGATAGAACAGGGAGGTTCTTAAAACAACTTTATAGTTGTGTTGCGGCTTATAGTTATAATATAATAATTCGATAGGATTTCTATGAGATCGTGTACAAGCTTCATTAATCGAGTATCTGTAGTAGTTAAACACTTGGAACCAAGTACATTGCAGAGATATTGCTACAAGCACGAGAAAGTAAGCTTAGCCTTAAGCCTAAGACCAATGCTCATGTGCGGGTTCATAGGAACTAGTTTAAAAGACCTTCAGATTCGCATTTCATCGCGAACATAGTCCTTTAACCAAACAGGTTTGCAATACAATAATAAGCGAAAAGGGGAAGAAGCGTCTAATGCCTGGCAAATTCCATTCCATTTAAATTCGGCCAACCACTAACCAACTGTACTGCCAGTCCCTCGTGTCTGAAGAGAGATGGTTATCCCTCTCTCAATCTCTCCCTTCATAATGCTTCGCACCCACACAAAAGCATTGTAAAACATTTGCGCACGCATACATACATACCCAAATCGTCTAAAAATAAGTTTTCCTGCCTGCCTGCCTGCTTTCTGCATCGATGTGTGTGTGATATTTTTATCCTGCCAAACGGCTTTTGCTTTTGTGCTTCCCACGTAATTTTCCTAGATTTTCTCTATTTGCCCATGAGTCTGCGTTCCTTTTTTTCTGTGTCCCTTTTAGGCACGGCCTTCGTAAAGCGTCGTACCAACAGGATACACATTTAAGTTTTAAGGGATATTTGTGTGTGATATTCCAGGAATTGTTGGTCATTTAAATGAAAGTGTGTGCGTGAAGTCTAGGTGTGGCTAGATGAAATACTTTTTCCAAGGAAAACTGCATTGGCTAACTAAATTAATTGCCATGCTGGTGGTATACCCGAGAAGCTTTAAGCCCAAGGATTTGGTTCGTATTTTCTACACTTGAATTAAAAAATGCAAGTCTAATTTAATTTAATTTCGGATTTTTTATGATGATCTCACCTCTAATCTGAGCCAGACCAAACACCCGAGCGGTGTGTACGGAAACTTAAAAAAGTGGTTTCTAAAATATTAACCAACTTGACATTTATATGGAACTAGCTGTAGCTCCGAGAGATGCTCGTGTCCTTTGAATTGTGTGTATATTTTTCATATAAGAACGCTTATTTTCAAGTTGCAACTGTCTGACAATCGCTTTTTACTTTTGAACTCGTTTTAACTATGACGTATGGCACCGGTTTGAAACCGGCCCTGATACTGTAAAATAAACTCCATATTACCAACCAACAGAACAAAATATGCAGATAAGGATTTCATCAATTCGCAATGATTAATTCGTATTTCAATGCCTTGTTTTTCGGACTGTCTTAGTTTTCCGCTCGTGTTAGCCTTGAATTATTTTATGAACAGATGCAAGTGGAAAGTTGAAAACAAAAACAACACCGGAAGCTACACGAAAACACACTCACACACAGGGACACATTTATTATACACCAAATCAGGAACATTTTACTGCGACTGCGCAAAACTCTTACTTTTCCTCTCTCAGAGAAAGTTTTCTCCCGACGAATTTTCCATGGAACATGCCAGAAATAGAACAGCAGAGCGGAGCTGCAGCAACAGCGGTTGGCTTAGGTAGAAAAATAAATCAAGGACCAGGCCTTAAGCCCTAGGCTACACTTGATGTGCAACAGATACAGCAACGCACACACACGCACACACCCTAAGTAAAATTTTCCGATATTTGCCTGTATGGCGGCAGCTGCGCTCACGGATTGGGATTTGTGTTTCGGTTTCATTGTTTCCTGCGCTTCGTGCTTGGAAAATTATAAGCTAGTAGCGGGCAGCGTCAACTAGTGCATTTTCATTTGTGTTGCAGTGAAGACGCTGGTGTGGGCGTCGGCGGAGCAGGAGGAATATGTAAACTAAGCTTAACCGAAAGCTCCTGCTCTGCAGCTGTGCAGTAATTTTAAATAACAATATTTTATTAATTTAAAAATACATTTTCTTTTGTTTTGCAGCTTTTGAAGCCCATTTCGGCCCATCACACCCCTGGAAGAGTGAAAAAATGTTTAAAACTATACTAACCTATTATTTGTTTTTTTTTTTTGTTCCAGGTAATGTGTTCAATATTTATGGTTTTTTGTTCATCATCCTCATCAACCTGATCATTCTCACCCAGCAGCACAACCACACCCCGCCAACAAAGCGAACCATTTATTTTGATTAATTTCCATTTTTCATCTGTTGTTAAAAACTGTTGAATAATAAAATTTACAAATTTGTGTTTTTATTTATGTAAATGTGTTAGCGTTTATTTTTTTATTATTTGTAATTTACTTTGCATGCTTTCATCTAACATATTTCATGCCCTTAACCCAGCAGTCCGGGCGACAACATTTTTGCTTTTTCATTTGTCACAGCTCCATTCCCATTTCGATTTTTCCAAAGAAAAACGTAAATATTTAATAAAATATGCTTCCGCTTGCAGATTTGAGCAGAAAGGAGAACACTGCCCCAGCTGTGGGCTCGGCCGAGATTCAGCGCAGCCTCCAGCGCAGCATACTCAACGGCAGTGGAAGGCAGCAGCGTGAGGAGCAGAAGCCCCATGTGCCAGGATCGCGTCGGAAGCGTTTGTCCGTATCCGAGGTATCTGATATGCTGTTCGAGTTCTACAAGACCAAATCGGCGAAGGCGCCCAAGCAACAGCAGCAGCAACAGTCCCAGACAGATCTGAGTAAGTACGGCCAGGTGTCGCCCACCTCGGCCGAAACGCTGGAACCCTCTAGTATTGCTGCCATCGCCGTTTATGGCGCCTCTGAGACGGCTTCAAAAAACTTGAGTGCTGATGAAATGTTGGGTGCTGCCGCTGGCGCTGCTTCATTTCATCCGCGCCTCACCTACTCACTTAAGACAGCGGTTCCCACCAACCTTGGCCTGGCCGGGGTAACAGTCACTCCCACTACCGTCACGGCACCTGTGGCTCCGGTTCAAAAGCCACAAGCGGCTGTTATAGCCGAGGCCTTGATCAGGAATGGCATGCACAGCTTCCAGCAGCAGTTGCGTGCCCAGGAGATATTGCGTCAGCAGACGCCGCATCGTCGCCTCAAAGATGACAAAGAGCCCGGCAATGGAAGCGACATAACGCCCACCAAGATATTGGAGAACCTGTTGCGTAAGCAGCAAGAGCGCGATCTGCGCCACTCGGAGTGCGAGAATGAGCCGGGGTCGTCGACAGAGGACGAGGATGATGGTCGTTTCCACGCCTTTGATGACATACACCTGATGGAGCAGGCTGGCACCAAATTTGGCAACCACTCGCTTAACATGTTCAACAACCCGGCCAACACAATGCTTGACGCCCAAGCCCAGGCTCTCCGAAACCTGGAGTTCACGCTGAGTGACTATGGCGGCAGCAACAGCAATGGCAGCACCACCAGTCCCAACGGCATTGGCCTGGACGGTGAGCCGGTCTACGAATGCCGTCATTGTGGCAAAAAGTATCGCTGGAAGTCCACCTTGCGCCGTCATGAGAATGTCGAGTGTGGCGGCAAGGAGCCATCCCATCAGTGTCCTTATTGTCCTTACAAATCCAAGCAACGGGGCAATCTGGGGGTACATGTGCGGAAGCATCACACCGATTTGCCTCAGTTGCCAAGCAAGCGTCGCTCCAAATACTCGATGAAGTGCGAATCGGGAATGGACATGGGCATGGGCATGAGCGGGTCCCTATCGGACGATTCGCAAGGCAAACTCATCATAGACTGCAATAAGTGAGAACCCATCGAATACCAAATAAATAACAAATAATTATAATTATATATGGGGGACCAAGTGGATCCTTTCTTTCCTGTGTCTTTGATTGATTGTCTACCATTACAAAATATTTCTTGTCAATTTATGTGTCATCCCAAATATTTAATGTTACAATTTAGATACGATAAGCGATGCGAAAGTGCAAACCAACAATTCTAATCAAAGCGAATAATCAAACTAGTTCTAAGGCGACTCACGAATACAAATTTCAAATGCTGCGTATTATTTACAACAACTCATAGACTACGACATAATTTTGATATTTTATACATGATGATATTTTAAAAAATAGAGTTAAGCCAGAAATTGTCATTTATTTTCATACCATTTATACATATAAACAAACGCCAATCATTATTCTGCTCAAAATTGGGTTCCTCGCAATTCGGTGAGCTCCCATTAAAATAACCTTCATACTAAAAATATCAAAATGGACATTTTAACAACTGTCGGTTGATATTTTCTATTAACCTAGTAGTATAAAAGACCTAGTAGTCATCTGATTTATAATAGGATGAATTAATTTTGATAGTTACGGACTCAACCCCAAGCCACCCAACACCCAACCGTTTCAAAAAGTTCAGAATGTAACTCTTTTTACTTCTACTTGGACAATTCATGTTCTATCAGATGCACATTTTAGTATATTATGATTAGAAACAAAATTATCGAATTTTGGCAGGATTTGTTTAACTTCCAAAATGCAGTTTTAAAGTAGCAATACAATTTCCATTGTCGATTAAACTACTCAATTCTTCAAAATGAAGAAAGGTTTCAAGTTTGAAAAAATAAAATAGTCACAGGGCTCTATTTTGGGAGAATATGACAGGTGAGAAAAACGATTCAAAGTGCAGCTTGATATATTTGCAATGGAAACAAAGCTCTTAACCCGTCAAATAAAACTTTTCACTACACAGTGTCATTAAAAGTTTAAAGTGTTGGGTAAAGTAAGTTCAAAATGGGCCAACTCCTTCAAATCGCTAACTTTTCACTTAATCCACTCTACATGAGCAACAGGTTGACAGGAAAATAGCGGCTCAGAAAGAAGTTAATTTCAGTGAGCAACTCGTTTATGTTTACTTACTTAGAAATTACTCAACTATGTCCAATGCTTTACAGTGCCATAGAAGAAGAAGCGTTCAACTTTTAAGTGAGATAGATATGGGAGCCCGGGTGTCTTCAACATAAAATAAATCTTGCCCCATTGGCTTCTAGACACTCCAAAGATCTCTTAGTTTTAGTTTGCCCTTTTTACTAAGACATATAACTCTCGACATTTCTCCGATCTCCTTACTTAAATATTTTGACTGATTTAGTTGTATAACAAAGGAGGGTGATCCAAGTCGTTACCCCAAGGGGCGACGAGAACTAAATGGAAATAAAAAATAAAATTATGCTCCCTTAACATTCAATTCATATATATGGACTTCTTAAGACTGAACACAATAACTAGAGTTAATCGGACCCATTCTGAATTCCGAAACCTTTTCCATGCAACTGTTAAATTCAAATTCCACAGCAGAATATGAAATGTAAGAAATATCGGTAATATGTTAAAACATTTTCATTCTATAAACCTGGATTTGGAATTTCGAAGGGGAATAAATGTTCATGCGAAGAACGATTTGGTTTACAGATCCGGGGAATATATTGTAAAATTTGATCATATAACCAAAACATATTAAAGCGAAAGACCTTATCGTTTCCCAATACCAAAAAAACAAACATTTTATTTTAAGTCCAAATGATTTGTCATATTTTAGATAAGTGTTCGTACTGTTTACTCATAAGACATCCACCATACCACAGCCATTTCGATAAAAGAAATTTTAACCAATTATTCCTATCTTCATATCAAAATGTATTCGATTAGCCAGGCAGTGAAACTGCACAACCCCTTAAGACATGATTATCTTGTATCTTTTACCTTTTTATACAATGTTTACATATTCAAATAAAATATCAATTTTTACATTTCTATACCTTTATTTTTAGGCGCAAGAGATTTTGTACTGAGTGTTTGTGTGTGTGTGTAATATGATTCAGAAGATTGCATGATAGAGAGTGCGAAAAACAAGGTTAACATCATACACCTTATAAATTTAAAACGAAATGCACCAAAACGGAATTAAAACTGCATCTTAGATGGCTGTGTGTCTGCGTTGCACAGGTGAATTTGATCTGAGTTTGAGTTTGATTAGTACGAGCAACCAATAGCCACGGTCAAGAAGTCCTCAAAGGCTATTGTGATGGTTCCATTCTGCTGGGTGTCGCGCTGTCTGAAAGCCTCGGTAAAGCGTTGTACTTGCACACACAGGACTATAAATTGATCCACTGAGACTTCCTTGTGGCCTTGTGGGTCACTCTTCTTGACCAGGAAATTAATGAACTCGGGCGTGAAGCGAAAACCCATTTGGGTAAATGCTATAACGAGATAAGATGTCATATAAAATACCAAATATTGCTGAACATTTGATTATTTTCTTACCTTGCGTCAGTTCGCTTTCCTCGATGTGCCCAGAGGCGTCCTGATCGTAGGTCTTAAAGACTTGGAGCCATTGATTGATGTAGTTGTAGAGCTTCTCGAACTCGTAGATATCGATGGTGCCACTGGCGTCGTTATCGAACATGCCTGTTGGGGAAAGTAAATGAAGAATTTGCCATTAATAAACTTGGGTAAACAACATAAAAAGCAGCCGTTAAATAAACATGCGAGTCTAAACAACCACGCAAGCATTAGCTTAGCATATGTGTATATATTGCACGTATATTTCGGTTGGATACAGCCTGCCCCTGACGTCACTACTTACTTATCATCAATTTGCATGCGTTGTCCGAGAAATGTTCCCCTCGTCCATTTACTAACGCAGCCTGCAGCTCCGAAGAGTTGATCTTTCCTGATCGGTCGCGATCCACCATCGCAAACCATTGCTGTGCCTGTGGAGAGACTTGAGCATTCTGGGGCGGAAAAGCCCCAGGAGGAGCCGCATATCCTGCACCAGGTTGTTGGCCATAGGGATTGTAGCCACCTCCCTGCAATAATAAATTATTGTTGTTTATGCAAGGTTAAACATCTTCTGCTTCTCTTACGTATGACATTTTGCGAAAATTTAATTTGGATCTTAATGGAGTTAAATTAAAAACAACAAGTGATACGCTCACAAACACACACACTGTTACAGCTTCAGTTGAATGCGGTGTAATCCAACACTAGCACTTTTACACAATTTTCAACACATAAAAGCAGGGCTGCCAACCGCTCCGGAGTCGGTGACAGAAAATATTTACTCTGCATCCTAAAAGTTGTAGGAAATAATTACATCGTAATGGAATGCCTGCTGCCACTGGCAAATTCGCTATACGCCACCTGACCGGCTCTGTATTTCTATGGGCATTCAAAGAATCTGGCCCATGCAACGACCATTAGATACCCTAACTTTTCTTTGTTCTTTCTTTGAACACTGCGGCAACTTTGACTCGTTACTTGAAAAGTACTCGTGATACGCACTCTTCTCTATGTGCCCCCACTTTCCACCACACCTCCTCTCCCTTACTCCTGTCAGGCGCCAATAACAATAAAAACAACAACTCAACTGGAATCTATTAAAGTTTTTAATCATTAAAATGGAAGACATTAATTTGGAATGTGTTCATTTAATCGAACCGCAGCCCACGACTACCGAACAACAGGTTACAGGTAGTTTTTTGGAGGCGCAAAAGAACTATTTGGAGGCGGTGCGAATATTATTAGCTCTCCTCGAAAATGTACTGAGTCAGCCTGATAATGAAAAATTTCGGACCATACGTCTGGAGAATAAAGTGATCAAGGAAAAGCTGCTCTCTTTGCCGGGCAGCGGCATGCTGCGGCTTTTGAGCGCCATTGGTTTTCAGCGTCAGTCCGGTTCCAGTTCGTATACATTGCCCAACGAGGTAGGTCTAAACTAGAACTATTTGTATAATAGATACAATTTGAACCACTCAAGACTCAAACCTTCCCACGTTATAACTCGTGTTTTTTGTGCAGGTGCCATTGCAGCAGATACAAAAATATCGTGACGTGCTGAAAGAACGACGTTCGGCTTGGCTAAGTGGAGCGGCCATGCCCAGAGGTATGTTTAATCCCTTCTACAAAGTTACTTAAATAATTTCAAAATTATATCAAAAGTTCCAGTTAAACCGGTTGCCAAGTCTGGCCAATCTTCGCCCTTGTTTATTAAGCCCACGGTGCCCTATCGCCAACGAATTGCCTTTCCCAGAGTGCTGGTTGGTATTCCAATCACTTACTTTTGATTTATCCTGCTCATCTTTTAAAATCCTCTTGCAGCAGACACCCAATCGCTTTTTGCAATCCCTGGAGCTGTATTCCGATGCCGTAATGCAGTATGAGGATGAGCTGCTCTTAGCCACTGGCCGCAGTCTGATCCCCGTTGATGATCTAACTGCCAAGGCCAGTGAAAAGCTTATAGCCATGCAGGAGATGATTGCCTCGAGCGGTTGTCAGCAGCCTGAGCCCTGCATACGCGATCTGCTGCTGGTGGAGCTGGTAAATTGGTTCAACACCGAGTTCTTTGATTGGGTAAATAATTTGCCCTGTCAGGTGTGTGGCAGCGAGGACAGCAAACTGCGTCGCACCCAAACAGAAGGCGATGTACGTGTCGAGGTCACCGTCTGCTGTGGGCAGGAGACCAAATTCCATCGCTACAACGACATCTCGCAGCTTTTGGTCTCACGCAAGGGCCGCTGCGGGGAGTACGCCAATTGTTTCACATTCCTTTGCCGTTGCCTGGACTATGATGCTCGATTGGTGCACTCCCATTTCGATCACGTTTGGACCGAGGTATATTCGGAGACGCAAATGCGTTGGCTACATGTGGATCCGTCGGACAATGTCGTGGACTCGCCGCTAATGTATCAGCATGGCTGGAAGCGCAGCATTGACTATGTGTTTGCCTATTCCCGTGACGATGCCCAGGATGTTACCTGGCGGTATACGAACAATCATCAGCAGATACTGCAACAACGCCGGCTGTGCGCTGAGAAGGAGCTGATAGAGACGCTGAATGCCATACGAACCAAGCGGCAACAGTCGGTGAGCGCGGAACGTAAAAAGGTTCTGGGCCAGCGTTATATGTGCGAGGTTATTGCTATGACCCTGGAGCGGTGGGTATTTTAGTTAGCGTTTTTTTTCTTCTAATTTACGTTCTCTCAATTGCGCAGCAAACCAACTGAAAACGAGCTTAGGGGCAGAAGCTCGGGCAGCTTGACCTGGCGACAATCGCGTGGTGAGCACACATTCTCGAACGTGAGTCATCCATTAATATTGTCTCTACATGATGCCACAACTATGCCACAATTCTAGATTTTTGTATTTAACCTGCTACCCAAAGAGCTGGAGAAGCAGCAGCTTAATCTGCGCTACAGTTGTGCCACAGATACCTACGAACGTTACACCAAAGGTACAACCAAAACCAAACTGATCCTTGGCCCACTCTAAATGGTTTTCTCCTTAAACTTGTAGATGGCGAGCAGATTACGGTGCTGGACACCTATAAAACTTGGCAGAGTGCCCAGTTTTCCTCCAAAAATATATACCGCAAAGTGGAGCGGGACTGGAAAATGGCCTACTTGGCTCGTTTGGGTATCTTCTTTCTTCTTAGCCATATTTTGCACATATTTAAAACTTTACTGTTTTTCAGAGGACACGGACAGTGCAGAAATCATTTGGAAATTCGATTTTAGCGGCAGCCCACTGAAAGTGAAATCCCACAAACTGATCTTTGAAACCAAAACCTTTGGTGAGGGCCAAATTAAGATGAGCATTGAGACTAGTAATGGCAATACCGCCATTGAGAATGCCAGCGAGTTTCAAATTGTGGCCAAGTTGAGTGGTGGCAAAGGTGATGTGGCCTGGCAGCATACTCAGCTCTTTAGGCAAAGCCTTAACTCTAGAGAATATCCATTTGAGTTGCAGCTGGAGTTGCATTAAAAATTACCCATATTTTATTGTAAATACGTAAATATTATATACAATTGTGGCAATAGTTTTGCTGGTCATAGACTACACTAAACAACAATTTTGAGACTTTTTGTGGGTAAGGTTTAAGCTACCGATTGACTACTAACATCCACCACATTAAATGGATCCTCAACAAATATCCTCTTTTTTCTGTGTGGAACTGAAGCTCTAGCTTCCCATTAACCAACTACCCTAACATCCCCATTCTGATTTGTAAGAACTTTTCGATGATTTCAAACACAGCGGATCAGCCAAGGTCTCTTAGAGCACCTAACCTAACCTTAATTGCTATTGCATGCATTGCCTATATAGTCATAGAGACAGACAGACAGTAGGATGAACAGGATTATGTGAACACAACAATTGATGCACCAACTTAGTTTACTGAATTTAAAAAATTATTCAAAAATTTAACGAACATTTTCAGTGAACATTTTTGTTGGCAGTTTGGTCAAATTGCACAGCTGAAGTAATAGGCGAACAGCAAAGAAAGAAAGTTGCAATTGCATTTGGCTGGCTCAGGCTAGCTCTTTTTCTCTCTTTATTGGGCGCCCCTGAAAGCATGCCATGCTTATTGCATATTTGCAGCTGACATCGACGGCTGCAGTTTTCTGTTCGCCTATTACATCAGTTGGTTGTTTGTCATTTCCTGGGCAAGTTCGGCTGCACTACCAACCAAATTTTGATTGGACTACCACCATTTTGAATTTAGTTACCAGTGTAATTATAGCAGAGTCTGGCACGTTTTTAAGTGGATTTTGATTTGAAATTTGTTCATATAAAAATCGACATATTGAAAGACTGTCATATTAAATTAACTCTACTTTATAAAAAAAAGGAATCGGAACATTGGGTTTGAGCGAGTTCTAAAAGAAATTATTTTATTTTCTTATCTTCGGTGTGTATGTAAGAGCCCTCTGCGGCAGCGATGTCGATCCACCGACAATATGCGACCTTATACTGCTCATTTCTGCAACAACAAACTTCTCCACTGGCCCACAGTTCCCAAAAAACGGCAAAATATAAGAAAATTCTGTCAATTTATGCGATTCAACAATCGATATATAAATTATGAAAGTATTTTGTTTATTTGTATGTTTTTCGCTTGTTCTAAATGTACATATGTATGCTGTGTGTTTTATAATTATATTATGTATAATTAAAGGATTAAAAATTACTATTAAAGTGTATAACAATAATAATATGAATTTAATTGTATTGCATTAGGTTTTTGTTTTGTGTTTCTTTTTGCGTATAAGAAGAAGCTAGCACATGATTTCTGGTATAATTTTTGCTACTCTATCTACCTGTGAAACATATCTAACAAAGTATGGTACAAACTTAATAAATTGTTAAAAAAAAGAGTTGGGTCAACTTCAAAATTAAATCTTATTCGCTAGACTTATTCAATATACGATTACAGGTTCTGTAAACTTAGTACAGCGTAAGATGCACAACGAATCTAATAGAAAACGTTCCCAGCAGGCAGGAATAAAAGTAACATTCGTTTAAAAAATTACTTTTTGTTTAAAAAAAAACCAACTTCTGTTGAAGATTTTGTAAATTTTCATTCAAAAGTACTCAAAAAAGCAAAAGCAAGAAAAGTTGCTTTAAACAAAAGTTGACTAAATTGATAAATATTAAAGATCGGTACGAACACGGTTTACAATACCTTTAGAGAAATAATGAAAGTGAAACTTCTTTGTAGATTAGTTTTACAAAATTTTGACTGTTGGTTAGTGTAAAAGTTCGTATCGTTTCTGCCTTCAAAAGTTGGTAGCGAGACAGTTCCAGTATCGAATTTTGTGCGACTCAAAACTTTAAAATCTTACAGTAGGAAATTTTATCCAGAAGCCTCCGTCTCTTCTATCAAACTCCTACTCTCGCTTACTCACTATTAACCAGTTCGAACCATTGTCTCATGGCTTCGCTCAACACCAGAGGCAATTGATTCAAATCCCTGACTATAACGTAGTAAGGAAAGGGAAAACTATCTAAATACGAGTTTATATTAACTGAACCGTCCGCGTTCACCTCCACGTGTTGTATGTCCAGTATGGAGTTCTGAAAGAAGCATTAATTAGCAAACTTTAAATATTTCGACAAGCTAATCTCACTCACCTTATTTTCTGGATTATCAATTATAATATAGACCAGGAAAATACGCTGCAATCTTGCTAGTTTAATGGCATTCTTTACCTTTTGACTGCCCTCGCTGAATATATTACGTCCATCGCTTAGGACCAGCAACAGATTCTCAAATAAACCATTTTCACCTCCCAAACCGTTCTCCTCTGTGTTTACGGTGCGTATAAAGTCTAGTAGTCCTGCAATTTTGGTCTTATCTTGTGAAAAGTTTAGGGCACTGACCAAACGTGGACCATCAAACTGCTCCGTGTGGTTTAAAATGATGTGTGGAGCTTCACCAAATGAGACAATACTTAGGCGACCGCTTTCCAGCAGCGTCAAAGCCTGCGACACCAATGAGATGGCCTCCAGGGTGAGAGTTTTCGAATTGTTGTGATGCATTGACTTGGAATCGTCAATGGCTATGGTAATTTTGTAGTCACGTTGTGCTGGCTTGGTGCGTCGCAGCCAGATTTTATCCTTGCGGAATTGGGAAGCAATGTAGGGGATAATCTTCTTCATGTTAATGCGTCGACCGGTACGATAATCGCCTTTGAGACGGGTACACTTCGTGGGCTCCAAAATGAGACGAAGTTGTTCGCAGAGTTCGCGTGCATTTTGAGTCATGCGATTGGAAATGCTTTGCCAGCTTTCATAGTCCTCGTGCTGAGGCAGTGTCTGTGCAAGTAATGTGGTTTTAAATGGATATATAGAAGGATGGGGGGATGTTAGCTACTTACAGTCTTTGCGGTGGCCAACTGTTGCTGATACATTTGGCGGAGCTCAATTTGTTCTGAGGTGCTTAATTCCAAAGCCTGTGTGCTCTTGTCCAGCAGGAGTTCGTTGCTGCAAAGTGGGAAGAACAATTAGTCGGAAGTCCCCTCTCGCTTTTTTAACTACTTACTTGCTGTGCGCCGTGGTCTCTGTGCTGCGTGGCACCGTCATGGTGGGCACCACTTCACCCTCAATCTCCATACCCTCTGGCGTTTCTAGACGTTCCTTTGATTGTTCCGTTTTAGAGGGTTTATCGGACTTTTGTTCAGTCTTTTCCGAGCTAAGCTGTTCCAAATGTGCTTCGTCTTCTGCATTTGCAGGCATTTCCTCGGTTTCCATTAATTCTTCAACATTTTCCTCTACAGTTTTGTCCTCTTCTAGTTGCTCATCCTCTTGGTGTTGGATTTGCTTTGATTGCTCTTCCGTGGCATTGTCTAATGTGGTTTTATCACTACTCCTGGGCTCTTTTACATGCTGATACTCTTCTGCTTCTGCAGGATCTGTTTGTTCTGGATTTTGCTGTTCTTCCGGGGACTCCTTAAGCTGGTCTATAGTCTTCAGCTGCTTCAATTTGTTTTGCTCCGCTTCGCCTAAAATAAAAAAAAAGGTTTTATTACTCATCTTAAAAGTTTCTAACTTTATTTTGCAAATGGATATTAATAAAAGATCAAATGGACATTTCATAAAGATCCAACAAATATGAAAAAAGGATATTTTGCAACAGTGCAAATGGATAGGTCTTAAATTTGCAAAAGAAATTGTTATATCGCTTCCTCGAAATAAAATCGGATTCGAAAAGATCCATTAGATTGCAGTCTAAATGAATACCGAAATATCATACAGAGGATCATCCGATTTCATTCCTCATTTAACAAGTGATTAAAGTGCTTACCCAGAGTTCGTTCCTCATTGGTGCGTCCTTGCTTGCGCTTCTCCTGCGTTTGCTTCTCGTTTTTGCGCTCCTCCTGGGAAACAGTTTCCTTGGTCTCTGCAATGCCTTGGTGACCGCCATCGTTAGTCTGTGGGATTGTCAAATTTGACTTGGCTCTAATTTTTCATTTTTTTTACCAAAAACTTACATCATTTTCGGCTTGTCCCACGCCATCCTTCTCTTCACCCGTATCCTGTTCGTCCAGTTTCTGATCTTGCTTGATGTTCTCATCCTGTGCCGGTTGCTGTACTTCATCGGCTGTACTGTTTTGCTCCGTTTCGGGAACAGCTTGCACATTTTCCTCTTTACTTGACTTGTCCTTGGACTGTGCATGTTGTTCGGGTTTCTCTTCGCGTTTGTCCGAATCCTCCTGCTCTTCTTCGGGCGTTGTATCTTCTTCTGGCTCCAAGTCGCCACGTTTTTGTGTTTCTGGCTCTTCCTTTGAATCATCGGGATTAGCTTCTTCCTCATCATCGGCTTTAGTTTGTTGAGGTTCTTTGTCCTGACCTGCTGTCTCTTCCTCCGAGTCGCTGCCTTCGCTTTCTGAATTATTCTTCTCTTCGCCGGCGGCCTCCTCTTCTTCGGGCTCTCCTTCGGGCTCCTCGCTGGGTTGCATGTTTTCCTTCATGGTGTCTATATCAAAGGGATTCTCATCTGTGGCCTGCTCTTCGTCCTGACCCTCGTCTAGATTGTTCATGTCTCCCAAATCCATTTCTTCGGGTTCTGGTGGCTCTTCCAGTTCATTGTGCATGCCATTCGTTTGCTCCTCATCCATCTCGGGTTCCTTCATATCGTCTATATCCTTTGCTTGTTCCTTGCGCTTGTCTTCTCCGCTGGGCTCTTGGGTGGCATCCAGACCTTCTTTTTCATGCTCATCCTTGCCATCCTCCTTGGCCTGGTCATTTTTGGAATCCAAATCATTGTGCGCATCCTTCTCATCTTTGGTGCCCTTACCCTGATCTTCCTCGTTCATTTCTGGTTGCTCCTCCTGCTCTTCGGGTTTCTCTTCATCATCTCCCCAGATCTGCTCATCCAGTTTTTCAGCACCTTCTTCGGTTTCACCCATTTCCTTGTTGAGTTCCTCTTCCTCCTCGGATTCGCCACTGTCGTCTTCCTCATTCTCGGGCTTTTCAATGTCCTGCATTTTGGCATCGAAATCATCACTCATCTCAATACCCTTTTCCTCCTTGCAATCGGGGTCTTGCTTGTCGTTGTCATCTTCTTTGCGATCCTCGGGTCGTTTGGCATCATCCAGCTGATCCTCAGACTCAATCTTATCAGAAGCATCATTCTCACCAGTGCCATCTTCTAGGCCAAAACCTTCACCATTCTTTGAGTCCTGCTTGGACTGTCCTTCCTCATCTTGCATAAGATCTGCGGGGACACAAAAACCACGACTGCCGATTTCCACAAAAACGGTGAGTATGATGGATAACATTTTGGCGGAAACTTTGTGAGTGCTCAACTGCTGGAGGAGCAGGTAGTCCGCTAGCAATTGATATTGCTCCAGGATGGGTAATAAGGCCGCAGCACGACGCAGACAGGGTAATTGTTGGGGGCAGGGTGGGGCATGTTTTAGGACGAGCAAAACATTGGAAAGCTTGGTGAGCAGAGGGGGCAGGTTTAACTGCTGCCAGTCTAGCACAAGAGATTGGTTCAAATGCTGCTTCAAATGTTGAGCCTGCAAGGCTTCCTCTTCTGGCTGGTGGTCTGCATCCTTGAGTTTGCTATGATGTAGTTTGTAAATTTTCTCCAAAGCCAATAAGACTGAATGAGCTACATTGGCCAGCTCAGTGTCTACATTTAAGAGATCTATGGCTGGGCTAGAGGTTTGTTGAGGCGATTGGGTGGCTTCAAGTTGGGAGAGTAGGTCTAAAAGTGGCTGAGCTAGAGGCAGTTGGTCTAGTCTAGACACCAGTTGCTTAATACTGGCCACAATTTGTAGGTAGCTCTCTTGATAACTGAGCAACTGTTGACCGGAAACAAATTCCATTTGCTGACGATTGAGTTCATTTAGTTGCTTTTGACTTAGCTGAAGGATTTGCACGCAAAGTTGCTTAAGCTCTTCAAGATCCAAAGGCAGCCAATCAATTAAGGCATTATTGTTACTATTCTCCTGCGGAGCACAGTTTAGGAGCAACTGCCACTGACTAAAGACTTGCTGTATAAGGCACAGATTTTGCTTAAGAGTAAGGCATAAATCTGAGTTCAAGTTGAAGTTCAGGTCCAAATGCTGCTGCGGGTTTGAGCTAAGCTCAGCTAAATGACGCATATGTGTCAAATCTTGACCTAGTTCATGCAGTTGTAGGGTGGCCTGGGCTAGATGACTACGCTGCTGTTGCACAATTAGGAACAAGTCAATGGCGAAACCCTTGATACGCTCTATATTGGGTGGACCCAGCTCTGAGAGTGGAGTCAACATAATATTCTGCAAAAGCTTCAACTTGAACACGCTCTTCATGTAGTACAAATCCAAATTCTCATTCAAATGCACCGCACTTGCAGGCAGGCGTGGCAGCATGGTTTTAATATTAAAGGCTGGCAGTTGAAAGTCTTCAAAGTTGGAGCTGTGCAGGGAGAGTTCCATGAGTCCCGCTTTGTAGCTCACACCCAAACGTGTTAGAGTTTTGAATAGATCCGTGAGAGCCTTGCGTTTCTGTTGTAGAATTTGTTTGGCCTCCAGTTTTTGCTGTGGACGTGGCTTGCTGCGATCCACTTGTAGCTGACGCAAATGCTCACAGCGTTCCAGTTGGGAGGCCAGTAGATCGTCCAAATCATTAATAAGCTCCGGATAGGTTACATTGGTTAAAGCTTCCTTGACTATTTTACGTGCAGTACTAAAATGCTTGCCCAGTCGCTGAAAGAGTTTATTATGCTCCACCCCATCCTGATCTGGTTCCGGTGGGACATACTTTTGTGCCAACTTCTCGCTAGCCACAAAGTAATGATAGTCCATTTGGGTATACTTCATTTTTTGATAATGACGCAAATTTTTTCCCTTGTCGCTGTCAAAGTTGTAGTCTTTGGCGGTGGCATCCTTGGGCTGGAATACCTCGCTAATTTTTTGCTGTAAAGCTAGGCGATACTCCTTTAGGAATTTATTGAGATTACGATGCACACTGGCCACATTGTTGCGCATGCTGAAGTAACTCAAGTCCTTAATATAACTTTGAATCTTAACAAACTCGCGCAGTTTTTTTTCTATGGGACTACGACGTGCTTTAAGGGATTCATTTACTTCGTGGGCAAACTGTTTGAAATACAATTGCAAATTGTAGAGAGCATTTATCAAGGGAGTCAGGTCCTTAAACTGTCCCAAACGTTGCACATTATGTAGATACATTTCGAAACCATAGATTAATTGCAGACGCACCTGGAAATCACCATAACAGGCAGACTCTACAAATTGGCGTAGTATACTAATGATTTGTGGCATTTCCAGGCATTTCTCCTCGCCTAAATCTTGCTTGTCCAGTAAAACATCTTGACCAAATCGCTGTTCTGCATACTTGATGTCGGTGAAGGATCCGTCTAGGCCCTTTTCTAGCATAAATTGCTGCAGCAAATTGTAAATGAAAAACCAATAGCGATAGGCAGACTGTTCCACCAAATGTTGCTGTCCATTGAGCGAATTGCGCCAGTGTTGTAGCTCCAGTTTGGTCCAGCGTTGCACATACTCAGCCACCTCAATTTCCTCCTTAACCAAATTGTTGTTCTTGTGAGCCACTTCATTCCACAGAGCCAACTTCTGGCGTAACAACTGAAAGCCGGTGTTGAAACGCACCACGCTGGCTTGTGAAGGCAGTTGGCGTATGCGTGTTATAACTAAAATAATGTCCGCTAGGCCCGCATGTTCCGGATAGAGTTCCAGTTGCTCTAGAACTCTTTTCTCTATGCTTAGTAAAACATTTAAGCATCCTTGCAGCTCCGCTAGGTTGGAGTCTTTGTAAAAGTCATAGGACTGAGTGGTGGGTAAACTTTCCCGCAAATCTAAATCATTTAAATGTTGCTGTTGACAGGCCAAACCCAGGGCTAGGCCATTAATTATGCTCTCATCCAGGCTCGAGCCCAGGGATTTTTTGTAGTGGTTATGCAGCTGCACAAACACCTGCAGTCGTGACTGATAGGATTTGAATGGTGGCTGGTTTAGGTTATTAGGGGGCTTAGACTGTTCTCTGTAGTTGACTTTAGTATAGAGAGTCATTACTTCTATAAAATTTTGAGCCAGGAAAGCATAATCCTGTTCAGAAACAATTTGTAAAAGCTTTTTGTCCCCCTTTTTGTCCAGCTTTAACACCTGCTCCAGTGTAGGCTGTGTAACAAATTCGGCAAAATCTTGATCCAGTTGAGTGGGAAAGTTGTCTGCTATTTCCTTCAACTCCATTAACTCCTCATCTTCCACTCCCCCTTTGGTTTTGGTTACATACAAACTTTCCTCCTCCTTACGCTGCTCCTGACGGCGTTGTTCTTCCTTTTCCCATATTTGATTGCAGATAACCAACGCTTCATCATAGCTTCTAAAGCTGTTTTCATCCAAACTTAAGGCTATGTTGAATCCTTGGCTTAGCTCCCTTAGTTTGGCCTTGATTAAACGAAAGTATTCCAGTTCGCAGTGTGGTAAATGGGAGAGCAATTTATAGAGATAGGGATTTCGTAGCTCAAGATTATGGAGCGCCGTGGGATATTTTACAATGTTAACCAGAGTTTGTTCCAGATTCAATGTCTCCTGTAAGCTGCCCGCTTGCTGTACTCTGGTGAATAGAACCTTAAGCCGCTCCAGACCAAATCTTAGTTGATTTACGGCACATTTGAGTGGCCACACAAAGTCTTGGTAGTAGCAACTGTAACGTGTTAAGGTATGGTGCACAAAACGCTGGGCATTGGCCAGCCATAGGTCCACTTTGGCTAGTACTTCCAGGCTACTTTTAATTTGAGGTTTACTGGCCACTTGCGGATTGACAAAACTCAGCCATTCCTGTTGTAGGTTCTTAATCATTTTAAGTAAAACCAAGCAATCTCCATTGGAGTGTAGAAAGTAATGGATATCCTGCACCAGTTTAAAGTATAAACATTGCTCTGGACGTAAAGCCAATTTTTGAGCCAGCTGTTGCTGTTTTTGTAGAGCTAAGTTTAATCGGATGACCAAATGGTCATAGATCTCTTGTCCCAAGTGTTGATACTTCATAATAATACGCATGAAATCGTAGACTGTAATCAAGTGTCTCAGGCTATCAATGTCCTCTTTTATATATTGATTCTTTAAGCGATTCTTTTCCACAGGATCTATGAGGGGGGTATAAGTAAGCAGGCTAAGCTCCAAGGCTCCTACTAAAGTGTAAATGACAGCGGCATCAAAGCTGGTTTGCATTGAATTCTTTGGGTTAGTTTCTAAATGCTTAAGCAACTTTTCTAGCTCTTCTTGACAGTCCACAAAGCCCTGTGAGTGGGATTTATCTGCTTGTTGTACCGTTTCCAGTTCTCTTAACAAATGACTGGCATTCTCTTGAGCCAACTTTACCTGATTAACTTCCTGGCAATGTTTTGGCTTAAGTAGCTCCGCATTAATCCAAATCAATTGACGTGTTTGCTGTAGCGTATTTCGCCAGTTTTGCAGCTCATTAATGGTTACTGTTTGTAGTTGACCATTTGGTTGACAAATCATTGCAATTAAAATTTGAGTCAAAGCAGGTCCTTGATAGCTAAGGCGACTCGAAAGTTCTACTTCTACTCCATCAAAGCAGTCAAGACGGTTGGAGAGATTCTCCAAGTGAAAGCACTGCCAGGCATATTGATATTGGCGTTGATAAGTGCGTAATCCTTTATAGAAGTCTTGATGAAAATGACCTTCTTTTAGCTGACTCCAAACTTTATTAATGGCTGCATGCAAGGGACTATCCAAAGTGTTTAGACACTGCCAGAGATGTTTGTTTAAGGTTAGCAATTGTGTTGCAAAGGCAGGATTTATTTGGTTTTCCAGCCAGCTATTACTCAAAGCCCGCTCTATGAAAAATTCACGCAAAGCAGTTAGCCACAATGGTTGATACTTTAGAGGCGGCTGCTCTATTTCCTCACTTAAATTCGGTAGCTCAAGGTCCTCATATTCTTCTGCTAACTCCTCCTGCTGCTGCACCATTATTAAACTTAGTAAATTTTGAAGTTCCAGTTGTATTTTTGTATCCCGGCCGTCACCCAAGTCAAATGGCTTGACCATAAAACCTTTGGTGTGATTTCTTAGAAAAGCTCTCCATTTTTGAGCCTCTTCGGTTTGCAGTGCCCGCCATTGTCTTTCCCAGTGTTTTATTTCCACACTTCCATATTGTGGTATAACATTGAGGATTTGCCACAATTGTTCCAATTTTTGATGTAGCTCAATTTGTTGATTTTGGTAATACGGTTGAAATTGTGTAAACTGTTTGTTATATACCTTGCATTTAAGATTGAGTGGTTGTTTGGTCTCCTCCACATATTGATGAAGTTGTTCCAAGTTAAATTTTAGCTGGGTATTCACTTCAAAATATTCCGGCTTTATTAAGTGTTTACTTAGCCACTGGAAATGCAAAACAAGTTTATGCATCACAGGTAAGTGCAGCTCATTTTGATTTAAAAGCTTCAGCTGAGATGTGGCCAGCAGGCGATTAAACCACATTAAGCTGGTAATAAAATGTGAATATTCCTTCAGTTCAAACTTGGCTGGTCCCATTTCTTCCAAGAGACTGTGTTGTAAGCTGTCCAAAAAGTCCGCCAAATGGGTCAAAAAGTTATTCCTAAACTTTTCAGTTACATTTTCCTTTTTCAAAGCTTGAGAGTACTGCAGTGCATCCAATTCACTTAAGGTATTAAAGGCTCGTTTTGGTATATCCTCGAGCAGTAAATGTGCCAAAAGCGAGCTGCTTAAAGACAAAGTATTCACTTCCTTTTGCCCCTTATAGTCTCTTAATCTCGGGTACAGCCTACTATTCCAAGGTAAATCGTTCAAATTATTCAAGAGTTTCCCTTGAAACTTTTTCAGGCACTTGTACAAATTCTCATTCAATTTTAAATTCTCCACTTGCTCTTCCAGCCAGGGTTTAATATACAAATATCTCATTTCCACATCATTAAAACTGGCCGCTTCGTACAACATGTATATAAAGTACCTTTTAAGCTTCTCCTCATCCACTTTACTCAAATCCAGTTCACCCATTTTGTGAAACAGAAACTCCAGCTGTTCTAGTGGCACTCTCAATACCGCAGCCTGCATTTTAACCATACTCATCGTAGTCAAATTTCCTGTATGAAGTATTATTTCTCCCAAGTAATCCGTTTGCTTATCCTCTTTAAATGCCTCCGTTTGTTCCATGACCACTTCACGCAGCTTGTTCTGATAGTAAGCCAGTCCATAGCCCATTAAATCTGTATTGGCTGCATACACATACACTTCCATGGCAGCCACATAGATGGCTCTCTTTAAATCATACCCAATACGCTTGTAGGCCGCACTCAAAAATGCAAATTGAGTCAAATGTGAAATGGTGTAACCATTAAACTCTGTCAATCCCGCTATATTTCGATGTAACTTCAGTATGCAATCAATGGCCTGGGGCTGGTTTACTCCCTGGCCATGTACAAAGGCACGCATATCATCCACACTATACGATTCTCGGTTAAGTGACAATTCCACACAGCGATTCCGCATAGCACGCGACAATTCACCATTCTTGGGATCCACCGTGAGGAAGGCCCTAAAATGCGGTGACTTGTAAACCACTTCTGCTGTGTCCTGAGCGCTAATGCCTTTCTCTGCTATTAGTAGACTACCATTTGGCTCAAATACGGGATTTAAGCGATCCAGCACAGCGGAGGAGCAAAGGTTTACATGCTCCAGCAATATGTATTGTCCACACTTAAGTGAGGTGACTATGCGTGAGTCCACCCACTCGAACGAGCCGCCTGTGTTGAGCGATTCGGCAGATTTTATAAAAGTTTGTAGTAGCAGTAGCTGGCACTTGAGTTGCTCCAACAGTGAAAAGTTTGCGTTACGCAGGTTTGGCGGTGTCTGATCTAGTTTGCGAATTACCTGATCTAGGGCTTTTAGACGCTTGCTAAATAGTTGCAGTTCATCCAAAACGCTTTGGGAATCTGAAAAATAGAATGGGAAATACCAAGTTTATTTTGGGAACACGTTGAGTAGTTCACTTGTTAGTTCTTTGAGTCGTTCAATGGTTTATGTCGGTCGGTCGGAAGGTGAGCCACTTGAACGTACTGAGCATTGTACGTCAACGTTCCCATTAAAAAAAAAAATGTTCCTTGTAGCTTTAGACTTATATATCTTTATCTATTAATGAAACAACCAGAAGGCCCAAATCCCGAAAACCGGAAGTTAAGGACGGACATCATAATTAAAGATGTAACCGGCTGTGCGGAGGTCGTGGGTTCGATCCCACCTCGAAACATCTAATAAAAACGAGAGCGTAAGTAAAGTCGGCTCCAACATTCTTTGATATATCCGTTACTCATGGGAAGAAATGATAAAAAGAGTTCCTGTGTTCCTGAGGCTGAAGCCGAAAAGTATGCAACGACTGTCAATGGCGCAAAGCTTCGCCACTCAAATTCTAATCCGCACCATCTCTATGCACTTCAACTAGTTCAAAAAAGTGTAGCGAAAAGCCAGCTTAAGAATGGCAGATGCTGTCTTTGTGCCTATTAATTGCGCCTTTACAATATCTGATCGTTAGTTAAGAGCTTAATCGCTGAAAATCACCTAAACCACTGCCTTGGTAAGATAATAACAACTTACCTGTTGTCACCTTGGCCAACATGTTATACTTGCTCCAACAGTTCCACAACTCTTGCATCAAATCAGAATGTGTCTGTTGAAGAAATGATTTTTGTACCGTGGCAAAGACCAGACTCTCTACATTTTTGTAGATGACCTCCAGATGCCGATTAAGATCGATCTGCAGAACATTGAATTATAATGGGATACATTAGTAAATGCAAACATTCCACTTACCTGCTGAAAACTGCCCGTCACAGAGTCATCAATGGTGTCTGTATTACACAGACGATTGGACAGCGTGCATAAGGCGTCAATCAGTTTGGTTTTACCGCTGTCCGCGGAGCCACAAAGTAACAGCGGTTTCTCCATATGCACAGCCTCCACAATTTGTTTAAGCAGCTGTCGCTGTGAATCTAATAACAGTGGAGTTTGATTATGCATGGACAAAGCAGTGCTCAGTTCCTTTGCTTGCTCTCGTTGTAGCACCACATCATTGAGATATACTTTATCTGCTGTCCAGTAGAGGGACACGTCTTCGGATAAATTATTTAGCTCATCTGCATTACAATTGAAGACACTGGCAAAGGCATTGCGTATATAGAGTTTATCCTGGTCGCAACGCATGCGTTGATAGTAAACCAATTGCATGCGTTCGTATAGAGTGAGAAGAAAGTTTTGGAAAGCGCCACGAAATGAATCAGTAGAAGGGGACATCAGGTAACCAGTTGAGGGGTGATGAAGCAAGTCACACCAGCGGAGTATGTCACGTAGATTGAATTCAAAGGGCCCGCCTCGGTAGCCAAATTCCATGGAAGCAACACCGCGTTCTAAGAGTTCTGAGAAACGAACCAAACGCGGGGCCAAGTCAAAGGTAAGTGGGAGGATGTCCGTTTCTATGCCTTTACGGAGATCGAACAGGCTGCCTTGCTGGGGTAAAGACGGCTCATCCTGTTCCAACAGCGCCTGCAAAGGGAGAAGGGGGATTATTAGCGTGCAATGAGGCATTGTTACTAGAAAGGATATTTGAAATATTAATTTTAAGATCCATTATTTAAAGCGTAATACGAAGAAAAAGATACCATTGGATGGAGAATTATCAATCAATTAAATATTATTTTTTCGCTGACTTTTAATGATCTTATAGAACCAAGGGATATGTAATTCAGATTAAATGGATATTAAGAACATTTCCTTTCCTAAAAGCAATTAGATATTTTAAAGGATAGTTCTCCTTTCTTCAAATTTAAATCGACTTCAAAAGATCTAAAAAAGGATAGCTAACTATCCAGTACAAATGGATACCGAAAAACCTTACAGAGTATCATCAAAAACTATCTTGTCTGTAAGCTCACCTCAAAATGCTGTCGTAATTGCTCAAAATAATCTCCATATTTTGCATTCACCACATGCAGCAAATCCTCCGTGCTTAGTTTCCTTAGATAAACCTTGTTGAAACGATTGAGAAACGATTGCGGCAATCCCTTGCGTCCTCCGCCTTGCTTCAGAGGATTCTGGCAGGCAAATATGCGTGTGCAGTTTGTCAGCTGAAAACTCTTGTTCAGTTCGGGAATATACACTTCGCCACGATGATCCAGCACTGCATTGAGTCCCTCCAATACAGATTGCGGTGCCAGATTCAGTTCATCCAGCAAAATCCAAGTATTTTTAGCTTTTAAAGCAGCCAACAGAGGACCATCTCGCCACACAAAGCTGCCAATTTGTTGTTTATTCAACTGACTCTTGGCCTCTAGCAGATTATCCTCTGCAGGCAAATCAGTGCCAAAGAGATCAGCTAAATCGGTATGCTCACACAGGTTAATGCGCACAATTTGATAGCCAATGGCAGCAGCTATACTCTCCACAATGGAGGTTTTACCCACACCAGGAGGACCCTCTAGCAAGACAGGTTTGTTTAAAGAAAGAGCCGACAGTAGACGGAATAGATTCTGCTTGGTGGTAGGAGCATCAAAGAGAAAATCTTTACGTGCGGAGGACAAACGCTCTGGATTGACTTCAACAAAGAAAGGTCGAAGGCCAAATTTGGAATCATTAAGCTCCACTTGGACTCCACGCTTTTGTTTTAAATCTTCCAGAGTAAAATGTTCGTTAAGTATCAATGCAGCCTGTTTGATGGCCTCCTCGGTGATTTTAAGCTTCAGCTGCTCAATTTGTGTAAAAGACTCGTGAGGCAACATTTCCAAAGCATCCAAAAAAATGGTCTCCAGGCCAAAGATGGCTTTTTCGGCAAATGTTAGGTGATCATTAATGACCAGGTAGTTGGCCCAAGCTAGAATATCACGTACAGAGAACTTAAACTTTTCATTGGACTGTTCTATAAACATGACAATTTCCACCAAAAACTGGGCCACTTGTTGTGTACTTTTTGGAGTTTGACGACTCATGCAATTGTGGGCAATGTTTATAAGATCCTCCTTGTTGTCCGAGGGAAGACACCAAATCTCAGTGAAGCGATTTCTTAAAGCGGGCGACAATTCCTTTTTGCCAAAGTCTCCGCCGGGATTCATGGTGGCCAAAAACTGAAAGCCTGGCTGAGCTTTTACCACAAAATCTGGATTTAGGTCTATCTCAGCCACGCCTCCCTTTTCGGCCAATAGAACAGTGCGTTCCGGTTCCAGTATGCAATTGAGACGCTCCAAAACTGAATCTTCAGCTAGAGAAATTTCATCCGCCATAAAATAAGAGCCTTCCTGCATGGCATATATAAGAGGACCATCTGCCCATTCGAAAAGTTGTTGGTTAGACGAATTGCGACAGGGACGTAAGCCACCCAGAAAATCCGCTCCCTCGGTATGCATATGACAATTGAGTATGCGCAGTTGAACCTGGGCTATATGGGCCAAGAGTTGGCATACGGTGGTTTTGCCACAGCCCGTGGGTCCTACCAGTAACACGGGTTCATCAAACTCCAAAGCCTTGGAGGTAAGCACCGCCATGCGTGTCATGTTCCTGGTCCAAACAATATCCGAACGGAGCTTAAAGTTACGTATGTTGTCTAAGATTTTACGGCTTACGGGTGAGCTTTCCTTTGTTGAGTGTATATCAAAGAGCAAATCCAAATCCAAACGTTTCCTAAAGTTTGCAAACAAAGTCTGCTCAATTAATTGCAGTTCATCTGGGGTGCGTACCTTGGCGGATAACACCAAATAGCCCTCCTCCACCAAATGCTGATTCCAATCATATTTGCTGTCCTCTAGCAGAGACTTATCCGCTAGGGTATAGCGATTACCCCAGCGAAAGAGATCACGTAGGGTAAACACTTGCTTGGAAGTGTTTTTGCGTTGCTGCTGCAGCTGGGTCATGCACTGAACCATTTTGCGTGCATAGGAAGCGGGTATGAGGCAACGTTGCTCCAAAATAATCTCCAATTCGCTGCGTGGTATATCCGCAAAGTGCAGCTCTATGAAGCGATTCTTAAAAGCGCGTGACAGAGTTTTGCGACCGCCATAGAGACCCGGGGGATTTTGTGTGGCAAATAGCATAAAATTGGGATGAGCCTTGACCAAAGTTTGGGTTTCGGCTATGTACAGCTCGCGATTGTCATCCAAAACACGGTTCAGAGCCTCTAATATGTCAGTGGAGGCCAGATTTAGTTCGTCCAAGATAATCCAATAGCCCTGACGCATGGCCTGCACCAGTATGCCTTCCTTGAAGGTAAGCTTGCCCTGCAAATCCGCTGCATATGTGCCTATGTACTCCTGTAGATCCGTGTGTTCGTGATTGTTGATGCGCAAACAGCGATTGCCACTGCGACGGGCCACATAATCAATCAAACTGGTTTTGCCTGCACTGGTGGGTCCTTGTAGTAGTATGGGCAATTTGCCTATGGATATGATACGTGCCAAATCTTGTAGATTCTTTTTCACACTCTCCGTGAGTATATAATAAGAGCAGCTTTGCAAATCCAGTCCTCCCTTTTGTATCCAATAGCCCCCTTCAAATTTGAGATAATTTTCACCCAGACGCGGCAATTCCTGACTCAATACCGCCTTGGCATTGCTTAGTAAAGCATCTCTGATTAGTAACAACACAAGTTGATGCGATTCCGTATCCAGTTGGGTAAGAAAACTCAGGCAAAAACTTTCATACAGATTACGTTCAATGGAACCGCACAAATTCCTGGCACAAATGCGTAAACTGCGACATAGAGTACGCAGTGAATACACCGGACGATTGCCTAGACCGTCATTTAGCTGCAACTCCGCCAAACTACGCAAAGACTTGTAAAGCTTTACTATGCTGTGCACTGATTTGCGCTGTATGCCCGTGTTGGCCAGGTAGTCACCCACCAGTAGACTTAAATCTGCATCCGTGGTTAGTTCATCCACAAAGAATTCGGTAAAACGATTGCGTATGCCTACGGGTAAATCCTTTTTGCCAATATCCGTATTGGGATTCATGCAGGCAAATATGCGAAAGTCTGGATGACGCTTGACAGGCGTAAAATCACCACGTTCCAGCAAAACCACCGAGCCCTCGGGCTCCAAAATGGTGGACAAGCATTCCAAAGTTTCAGCCGAGGCCAAATTGATTTCATCCAATAAAACCCAGTCGCCATTGCTTAAGCAATTTACCAAAGCTCCGGGTATAAAGGCAAAGGAAATGTTAATGCTTTTTTCCAGTTGGGTTTGTAGCTTTTGTAACTTCTCGCGTAGGGTTTGCCAGCGTGGCATTAATGGTTTCAATTTGTGTTCCGGTTGCTTGAATAACCCGTTGCAGAGATTAAGCATGGTGCGTATAATCACCGAGTGGCGCCCATTGTTAAAGTGTGTGGCAAAGATTTGCAAAAATTGCTGATTCTTTTCGGCATTGAAGGTCTGACTAAACAAATGCTCAAACTCGTAGCGTAGCGGTGCCAAAACATAGTTCAATTCCACGGGTTTAAAGCCGCCCACCAAATCCGACACATCCGACTGATTGTTCATGTTAATCACCACCAGCTTATGCTCTGTGCGCTCGGCCAAATACTGTACCGAGCTGGTCTTACCCACACCCGTCTCACCCACCAGTAAGACAGGCTCGGAGTGACTCACACACACGGCTATGCGTTCCAGTATACAACTGGCCAAACGCGTAAATGAAAAGGTCACACTTTTGGACACATTTCTACTTAAATTACGCTTCGCTTGTCGGCTTAGTTTTTGTCTCTTTGAGTCTGGCAAGGCTTCATCTCCTTCCTCATGAAGCTGAGTTTTGGCCTGACTTAGTTTAGCCCTTCCAATTTTCAAATATTCTGTTCCAAATTCCACTTCAGGCTTGTACTCCAAGGCAAAATGCTCACAGCGTGAGCGTATGATACCCAACTTGGCTCCTATGCTGGTAATGAGCGTAATCTTTTGCTTGCTCTGGGGTATGTAGGAGCAGAATACATCCACCGCATTCTGAAACACAAAGTAGGCACATTCCGCGCTCGTCACCGAGAATTGAGCATTTGCACGCTGGCACAATTTCACCAGATCACGTGTAGACACCAAACGTCCCGAGTTGGAGCTGCTGCTGCCGAGTGTCACCTGCTCAAAGGGTAAGGCCACATACTTTTCAGTGTTATCCGCACGATCGTCGGTCTCCTGTTGTCTTAGATTATCCGCAGCTGAATGATCACCACTGGAGAAGGTGAGAAATACATCTACTATGCGATTGGAAACGGTGGCCAACTTGGGATAGTTGGTGCTCACCACCTTGCACAGCTCATTGCGAGATAAGGGCAAAATGTTGATGGTATACAAATACTTTTCGAGCAAAGCATAGAGCGATTTTTGGCTAGAGTTGCTGGCGGATTTGTTTGTTCTGTTGAGGAGATACAAAAATCATCATAATGGGTCAGTAAAACAATTTCCGCTACTCACCTGACGGTCACAAACAACTGAAAGCCCGGCTCAATCTTTACCGTATCCCTAAAGCCAGGCACACTCAGGCAGTTACGCTCCAGCAGGCTGCTTAGTATGGTAAATGTATCCTGTGTGGCCGCATCTAAGTCTTCCAGTAGCAACCAATAACCTTGCATCACCGCCTAACATTATGAACATTGATTCCAAATCCGTTTCTTCATTCTCATTAACAATGGCTCACCTGTGTCAGCACTCCAGGCAGCCACACAAACTCGCCAGGCACATCCGTGCAGCGATATTGACCAAGCAGCATTTTGCTATCCGTCTGGTCACCCAACTGAATGCGCAGAAAGCCATTCCGCTGCTCCAACTCACCCAAATCCAAAAAATCCTCTAGCATTAATGATGATTCTTCTACTGATTTACGCTTGGGTTTCTTCTTTGGTATCAGCAGTTCCTCTTCCTCTTGTTGATTTGCCTTCTCCTTGGGTTTGGGGCAAATGCGTCCTGTTTTGCGGGCCAAATACTCAATCAGTGTGGTTTTGCCGCAACCCACGGGTCCAGACAAGCATATGGGTTTGCCCGCAGACACGCCCAAGGCTATGCTACGCAGATTTACCTTGGTAGAGTCCACTTTGACTATGCGATCATAACAGCCATCGGTGTTGGCATAGAATTCCTGATTCTTTTGGTTGAAAATGGGCAAAAGTACACCCTCAATATTGGTCACCATCTGTTGGCTGGGCAGCTTGAGACTAAACGTTTGATCCTCAGGCAAATCTTTCAAAAAGTTGAGCTGAGCGTGGGGATATGCCTGCTCCTCCTCCGCTTGGAATTGAAGTTGTGCCTGTGTGTCAATCTTTGCATTGAGTGACTGCAACTGCGTGGCACTCATATTGGTAAGCATGGACATGATATGATTGCAGTAGAGTTGTCTCAGTGGGTCATCTGTATGCTTAATGCACTTTTCCATGAAGGCAGACCAGTCCCATAGCTCTCGAAAATATGCCGCATCCGTTTTAAGCAATTGATAGCAGCACTTCATTAGCTCCATATCACTAACTACCACCGCAGCTGTGTTAATGGAGCTTCTCGATTTCTTGCTGGGAACCACTAAGTTCCCCTCTTCTTGCAGTGGCTCGAAAGGCGCCGGCTTGTTGTGAAAATAGTTCTTGGCAAACCTGTGCAGTAGAAACATTTTATGAAAGTTGGCTTGTTCAAAAACATCTTACCTCTGTGCATCTGCCGAAAACTGCATTAACTTGGCCAGAGCGAGACTTTCCAATTGATATTGAGTGCCCGCCTTAACTTCACCCTCACAGCGCAGGGTGCGTGTGAGCAGCAGTAACAGGTGCTCCTCAAAACTCTGGGCCAAGGGCACAGTATAGACAGGTACCAGCAATTGAACTGCAAGATTCTGGAACAACCGCTCCACATCTTGCTCCACATGTGTCTAAAATAAACGTGTTTTGAATTATATTCCGTCTTGTTTATCATTTATAAAACTTGCCTGTTTTTTTATGAACTTTTGCAAGTGGCTGATAAACACATGGTCTTGGCACTCCCCCTCCAACTTTGCAGTTATGTGCAGAAGCTGCTGCACACTTCGGCGCAACTTGTTGATATTTATATCCATTTGCAATGTTTTAGCAGCATTCAAATGGATTAATTTCAATTTTTATGTGTAGGGAAACGAATTTAAAACACGTGCACTAGAGCTAGAGATGGTCAGCTAGTGTAATTCGCAGAGAGGCCAGACCGCAACTGTTAGTGATGGGAGTTAGTTCTAAACATTGATATCGATATCTCATAGCCCGCGGAATTAAAAATAAAATGAGGAGTGAAGATTTCCCCTAAAAGAGCAAGCGATTTCAAACAAATTGGAGAGAATGTGTTAGATGGATTATTCCAATTGTTCAGTTAACACTTAAATTTTTTAAACTTATAATTTTGCAAAATGAAAAGAATTCACTGTGCATAAAATAAAAAAATATATTCTCCGGTTAAACTTGTCATTTTCAAAATTAGATGAAATTATTTTCCTATGAGAACTTTCTTAGCTTTTCCCTAAAATTTTCACGCTGCACATCAGTAACTCGCACATCACTAACTGTTGACTGTAAGCGAAATTCACATGGCGCAAAAAAGCAACGGTTCTTTTTAACAGCGTCACATCTGATCGACGATCCTCGTATTCTTCATTCCCATTTTTTAATTAAAAAATGTTCTCCAACTACAACATTTTAAACATTGTCGTTCGTCCCATTCCTGAGGGAGACAGAAACCGATTTCCCAGCATTGGAAAACCAACTCCAACGGGCGGTTACAGCTTGTCACCACACGGCCACTTTGAGCGGGGTGACAAACGAAAGCGCTACATAGTCGTGCCGCCAACCAATCGTTTTCCCCTATCCCTGAAGAATCAGGAGTCATGGTCAAGTGATCTTCAGCACCGGGAAGATGGCTTGAGAAATCTGCTATATTTTATGGAATCTGCCAGTGCCATGTTCCTTAAGCCTCAATCAGAGCGTTTCGAAATCAATGCCGATTTTGTGTGTACCCGGGAAGTGCTGCAATTGATGATGTGCGCTCCATACGAAACGAAGGAAAACTGGAGCTTGGCCGTGACTAGGTACCGCAACACCGTGTACATGTGCCGAGTACACAACGAGCAGACGGATCCATTCGACAAGGACAATCTGATCAGAGTTATGTACAACTCTTGGCTAAAGAAACTGCATCAGCACTGTCTATCGGGTACGTTATAGGAATGATTGATGATCTCAAAAGCGCTTACACTTTCTATGTTTGTAGATGCCAGCGGAAAGGAGCCGACAGCAGAGGAACAGCCTGGCCAATACTATGGAGTGTTTATGACGGACATTAACGGCCTGAAGGTTCTATTTGATGCACCAGTTCTGGCCGAGTCGGCAACAAATCAGTTGTAAGTATTAAGTAAAAGGCAAGAGATGAAAAACAAATTCTAATGACAATTTCTGCTTTTACCCTAGAGTGCCCCCTTCTTGTCCCTGGGCCGAGCTGCAGCTGCGTCAGGACAAAATGAATCGTGTGGAATGGTGTGAATATAATCGCAGAGTGGTCCTCAAATGGTGGGTCGACTGTTTTCTCGCTGGCATTGAAAGTCTGTACATTGCCAATCGGGATGAGGAGGCCATTGTGCATAGCATTAAGCGGACATCTGTAAGAGATCTATGGAGGGAGTGCGTAAGTCATACCATACAATGCTAAATCCCCTCATTCTACTTACATTGTTTAAGCAGGAAAACGAATGGCTTGCCTGTGCCTGTGCCAATTTCATGGTGCGCCTATTGGGCACCATAAGGACTCTGATGTCAGAGGATCTGTTGGACTGCCCCAAAACGGTATATCTTTTCGAATTTGAGGCGCAATCTGGTCGAATTATGTATAAAATTTTTAGGGGAGGGAATCAGTATACGTTTGTGACCGACTGGTTTTGCATGATGTTGGACGACCATTGGGAGTATTTTGTTAAGCAAAAAACTAATTAGTATTGACCCACCAATAAATTGCAACACTACTAACCTAAGCTTAAAGCTAAACCTATGTACCAGTGAATATGTACCAATAAATTATATGTAATGTGAGTATGATATGATATTTATTATTTATTTGTATATTATTACCCATCCAGTCGAAGGCAATCGCCAGTGTGCCTGGTTAATTTCTTAGTTTGCTTTGATTTTATTCTTCTTGCAATTCATAGCATTTTCTTTAGTCACTTAAATAGGTTCAAGCGATACACTTTTAGTTATTTCAGTCGGAATCGATCGAAATCGAAATGAGCATGTGTGTTTTGCTCACCCCTGCTTTACACCCATAACTCCCGCCCACAAGTATGAATCAGTTTGTATTATTGGCATAATTCCTTAGTCCGAGGTTTTGGGACGACATTTTTAATTAAAAATTTAGTTTAACATAGACGAACCCAGATGGGAACACGATTCATTCATCAACTAATCGCAAAAGGATTATGTAGAAAATGCTTATCTCTAAGTTGGGGAGATGGATACATGGTACATAGATTAATTAACCTACAAACTAAATGAAAATCACAAATGAACATAAAATATTTTATACATTATAGTTGTTGTTGTTGTGGTTGGTTGATTAAGCACATCGTTTAGTTTTTTAGAAGTATTCTTTAGACGGCTGGTGAATTCTCGCCTACAACTCTCAACTTTGAGTTGACAGCAGGGAAAATAACTGCCCCCATTCCGTCCGGCTGAAGTTTGTTTAGCAATCGCTTTGGACTAGTGCATCGCTGAGGGCGCCCAGTTGCTCCTCGCTGCCTTTGATACGCTGGGCCAGATCACGGGCATCGGCTATAAGTTTGGCCTTCATGTTGATGAAGTAATCATAGTCGGCGCACAGATTTGCTGACAGATGTTTGCCCAGCAAGGCAGCAATGCTGCTACCGCGTCGATCAATGTCGGATTTAAGACGTTGGGCCTCCTCCAGTTGCTCGTACAGACGCTCTCGTTTGGGTTCAAGTAGGTTCTATGTGGGAAGAAGACATATAGGTAAGTCAAATGGTGGATTAAGGGTTTAGTGGATACCTTTTCCTGCTGCCGCGTTTCCAGTTTACTTTCAATTTGGCCCAGTCGCTCGGAAAGTGAGAGTAAGAGGCTGGTAATGTGTCCCACATCATCGATATAGGTGCGGAATTTGGAGGCTTCGCTGGGACGCACCTTTTCTGCCAGTTTGGCAAACAGATCCTGTCCCAGTTTGTCATTCATGGAGCTCTCCTCGCTTATGGTTGCCTGTTCACACTGAAGGGCTTGGATTTTTTGGTTCAGCTGACGGATAAGCTCATCCTGGAAGGGGATTACTTCTTTAACTTTTGCTTTTTTGGAAAAATGTAAAAAAATTCTCACCAGCTTTTGCTTGATGGGCGTCAAGCCCTCGCCACTAGGCTCCGGAAATTTCAGCTCCACACTGACCATCTTGTTGCCGTTCTCCAACGAAGCATTCGCCTTCATGCGCATCAGCGTGGATGTGCCCACATCTCGCTTGGTGAGACGCAACGGCACATCCGGATTGTACAGATTGCTCACATACTGAGTGGGTGGCTTACAGCTCTTTGGTGTTAGAATATCGATGAGCTTGTCGCTGGGTGCCAGCAGCTTTAGCAGCTCTCTGGTCAGATTCTCATAGTCCACTTCGATGCTCTGACGTTGACGGGGCTGCAGTGTGGTTCTAGGCGTCTGTTGCTGCTCCTCACGTCCCGCGACCAGCTGGGTATCCCTGTCCACTAGCTCGTCCGTTTGACAGGCCATATCAGTGGTGCTGGGCTTGGGCTGAACCAGCAGCACAAGTTCACTACGCTGCATCAGCTGTAGGCTTTCGATTTCCCTATCTTCCGGCGGCTCGTCTACAGTTTCAATGGGCGGTGGAGGACTCAAGGGACTTGGCGGTGGCTTGGCGCTTGTGTAGACGCCCAGCCCCAGGCCGGAGTCACACAGATGCGCCGACATTAGCTGCGACTGCAGCTGTGTAATCTTTTCTATATTCTCTCTAAGAGATTCCTGTCGGTTCATAATTGGCGGCTTGTGGCCCAAAGTGGTGCTGATCACCTCGGCGCGGAATAGATGCGCCTCGGGATTAGGAATCGCATTCGTGCTGCTTTCCAGGGAACTGCAATCTGAGTTGGAGGTGGCCGGCGATAAAAGCGGCGGCGTGGGCGTTGGCGGCGGTGGCATTATCACCTCCTCCAGGGTCGTCTCGAGGTCATGGGCGGCTTGCTTAAGATCAACATGTGACTGGGACGTCTGTTTAATGTCATACGACTGAGATCTCGTATAGAGCGGTTGAGCTGAGGGCTTCTGTATACACTTGCCATAGCCCTGACTCAGTGTGGGTGTGGAGTAGCGATGGCCCGCTGCCTGACCATAGATCATGGTGTAGGGTGGCGTCGTATTTGTGGGTGATTTCGTTGCAAGGTTATTGTTGGAACCATAACGTACCACAACCACATTATCACCATTCGGTGAGCTGGGCTGAACCGTTGGTTTCGTTTGTAACTTAACCCCCAGGGGCAGTACATCGGGCAGATTGTTGGGCAGTTTTCCACCACCACTCACACCATAGCTGGGCTTGGTGTGAGCCACCAGATCTTCATTGGAGGTGAGAGTTAGCTTGTAAATGCCATGATCCGGATCCGTGTTGTTCAACTTTTCCAGGCTCTGACGTGGCAAATAGGAGGCCTTTGAATTTGATCTAAAAGAGGAGAGCAGAGCGGAGATTATTAGTTGAGAGGCGAAAGATATTAGAAGATATGGGGAAAGAAACAGCTCCTCGCTTCACCATCTTCAAGTAAAGAAAGACAACTTTTGGTGGATTTTCGGAGAAGTTCATTGAAATATCGAAAAGGTATAATGTCTTTCGAGACGACTTTTATATGGAATATTGTAGTACAACCAAAAGCAGAAATTTAGATAAGCCCTAGGAATTGTTTTAATACATGTGTAGTCCATTAGGGAAACCATGTTTTCAGTATCAAGCCAGTTCTGATTTCAGTACTGAGAAAAGCTGGCTCTGAAGTTAGAAAATAACGTTTCTCAATCATTCAATCCTCGTTCTCAACTCATTTTACACCAAGAGATGTCTAGCAAATCAAGATTAAAAACTCTTCTAGATGCGAACACTTCACACACAACTTGGCTCTTTTTATTTGGGCAAACACAATGCCAGCAACATTTCGGGGTGGCACGTCGGGGTAGCGCATCAGGTCTGTCAGCTTATAGATCTTACGCTGTGTGATTGCTGCTGGCCAGCTCTGAATTAATTTGACAATGAAACTTCCACATGTATTCCTCCATTTCCCCATAAAATTGAACAATACTTATTTTTGTGGCTGATTTTATTCGCTTAAAATGCTACTCCCTCCATGGGAGTTCATCAGCTCGGGTCATCAGGCGTTTAGCAGCCACGACTTGTAGTTTTGCCAATCTTATTATGCAAATGTTATACCATAATCTGGACGACAGACACTAATTGAGTCCTCGGTAACAACTACAACTGCACACATACGCCGCCCCAATCCCCAGCCCAATCTTTAAGCACCCACATAAAGGCGAAAGCGAAAACCAAAATTATTCTGTGCACGACGCGGAGACAACACTGACAAAACCATATATCTACATATATAAAAACGAAAGTGAAATGTTTACAGTGCAATTATAAAGAGTTTTATGTTTCAGTCAAGACAAAAGTCGGTCCTCAATTTTAGTGTGCAGGGCGTATGACGGCGACGTTTGACTTTCAAAAGTGCTAAACTAATTCGAAAATTTGGCCATTTTTCGGCTTGGCCACCCCCAGCTTTGGCGAGACAATAAGAGGTGTTGGTTGCCAAAATAAAATGTTACTCTGCATCTAAAGAAAGCCGTCAAAGAAATGTTGTCGCATTTGCATAAATTAAGAGCTGGCTTACATCACTGCCAAACAGCTGTTGCTGCTGAATGAATCTCTTGGCCTGCCTAGTTAGCATTTGCATAAGTGTCTTTTGTCTGCATTCCCTCTGCCTTGATCAACGCATTACATTTGATGATGGCCCCGGTTAAGTGAAGAAGCTACTTTCTTTGGGAGGGAGACCCACCAGAGGGGAAAGAAATGACAGCCACTTTTCGTTTGTTGTTGTGTTGTTGTTGCCTTTCTTAATAACTTCCGTTCGCTTTTGCCTGTTGAGTAAGATGAACAAAAGTTTGTTTTTGCCAAATTTTGATTTGCATATTATGGCCAAAGAATGCTCACACCAAAGGGATTAGCTAATCAAAAAGAGGCCACATTTTGACAGGTTTTGTAATCGAGATGTATAATTAAATAAGGTTTAATTGGTTTAATTTGATTTGTGGCTATTTCATCATTTTGTTAAGAAAAGAAAAGGAAAATGTTATCTCTGATATATATGGACAAATTCTTTAAATAAGCGATGGGCATTCAGTGATCCGTGGCGCCTAAGAGGCTTAGCCCCTTATTCCCTTATAGGTAGTAGCGGCTGACCTAACGGTCCTTAGTAAAATTCTTCAAAAAGCGTGAAACAACAGTTTTCATGTTTTGAAATCTCCTGCATAATTTTTGGCAACTGTTTTGTTAATTTTTTTTTTTGCAAAATTACCCCACCAACAACCGAACCGAAAGGAAATGTAAGTTGCTGTATAGGGCCAGAAACATTTTTCGTGTTGTGCCCCGCACACCTCTCCCCGTGCATCTTTTATTCTGTAATTATTATGAGTTGGCCGTTTAGCTCACAAGTTAATTACCCAGTTCGCCTCTTCTGCATGGGACACCAGCCAGCCAACCAACCACTTTCGACACTCCCAAAAGGGGACCGAGAAGGAGGCAACATCTTGAATTATCTGGCTGCATTTCTCAAGTTGTCTATTTTTGGTCTGGTTGTAGTTTAGGGGGCCCCCAAGCGAAAAGCGCCATTAAATCGATTTTACATTAAAAATATTGCACAAGCCTCATCATTGTTGTTGGGCGCGCTGCTGCTGCCAGAATTAATGGATCATAATTATTGCCAAGCGCGGAACAGCAGCATCAACACGGTAGCCACATAGACGCGCTCTGCATTAGAAAAGAAAACAGCAAACTATTTGAAAATTTTGAAGAGGCAGCAATAACAGACGCAATCAGCCATCAGCACAGTGGCACGAGAACTGCCGAAAGCGAAAAAACTACGGGGACTTGATTCCAGCATTTAGAAGTTCTAAACGAATAACTTGTCCGCTTGACCACGGCCCTTGTTGCTCGCTGGCTTGATGTGTGTACTTGTATTCTTTTATTGTTGTTTGTTGAGTACCGAACTATCCGAACTGTATCATTTCTTTCGCAAATCAATAAATAATCTTGATTAATAAATATCTCAGAAGGTACGAACCATTTATATACAAAGGAGGAGTGGCATGACTTGATATGCCTGCAAGTATCAGAAGTATATGTCCCATACATGTCAAACCTCTATCTCTTACCATCTCTGAGATCTGGGAGTTCATACAGGCGACACGTCTGTTGATGCTGATCAACAATATCAGGCCTGTTCCCGTTTCCGAATTCGATTGATCGGAAAGGGTAAGAGCTGTGATTTCTAAGAGAGGATTAAAGAATTCGGGCGAATCTTTTTGTCATCAAGAGTGTCGAATGAAGGTAAAAAGGGTTTTGAAGTTAAAAGCCGAAGAACACAGTCGGTTTTTGGAAGTGAGTACATTTAACAATTCCGCATGATTTGATCGGAATCGAATACGGGAACAGGCCTGAATATATATACCTTGTAGGATCGGAAATGATTTCTTCTTCCTTCTTCTTCTTGTGTGGAATTATATGTAGATCGGTAGATGACGATACCCACTGTAAGCCAAGATGAAAAACGCTTTAAACGGAGTTAGCCATTCATTTAAGCCAACTTCAGTTTCAGCCTCAGTCTTAACCGCTTTCAATGCGAGTGAAGAGAGAACTTTTCTTTTCTTTTCTGTTTTCTTTTTGGTTTTGTGTGAGTTTTTTTTTCTGAGTTTTCCAAGAGAAATTTATGGCACAGTTTGATGCATCGTTGTCTGCCGCTGACTAAATACAAAAGCGTTTTTGCTGCTGCTGCTGCTGCTGGGCACTTGATGAGCGATTTGTTCTGGCTGCCCCATACCCACTCCTCCGGGTCATCAATGCAATTCCCCTCCTACCTTGTTGAAGAAAGCTAACTGACATCTGTTTGTGGACTTGACGTCATTTTGCGGCAAGTGAAAATGTGTGTGCCGCACAATCCGGTTTTCAGGTTTCGCTCTGAGCGGAGCTGGTGAGATGTTTATGTTTTCAACAACCGCAACAACAGCAACTCGACATTTGTTCGCCTTTTTTTTCGGCTCAATGTTAAGACGAGATGTTAAAAACGTGATTTCCATGCGTCGCCAGCGTCGGCATATTTAAATAAAATACTTTTACTATCAACGAAAACTAGTCAGCCAGTTGGGGCCACAGCACAAGCTCGTTATATTTGCCGATCGAAAAAAAAAAACAAAAAGAAAAACCAAAATTATAGTGCAACGGCGCCAGCATCAGCATACGCAATGCGCCACGCAGAGGCCACTGACCAGGCCAGGATGGGAGGACGACTAACTTGGGCAGTGAACCCAAAAGAGCGGGTGGTAATCACTTGAACCGTTTCTTTGGCACTTATGCAACAACCCCAATAATTTATCAATATGAATGAACGCCCCGCGCGCGGCTTAAAGCCAAAAATATGCATTAATTGTATGGAAATTAACATTTCTTTTGGCCCTTTCTTTAAACTTGGATATTGTCTCGAATCGAAAGAAATGCCGTCGAGCATTATTAGCGATTATACAATATTACAACAGAAAAAAGAGAGATATAGACTGGCGAATAAATAAAAAGTATTTTCTGTTTCAGTTGTTTGAGGGTGTGTAATACAATAATAGGCTTATGTCAGACGCGCTCTTTGTCATTAACCGAAATACAAGTTAATTTTCAGATTTGATTTTTGTGCTTTTTTTTTAAGGGAAAGATAAGATAAGATTAATTCAAACGTAATTTGTGTTGTAAATTTTTTAATTACTTCAGAAAAGTGTTTCAGTTGAAAGATTTTATTGAGAAGTTAAAGTCAAATTGCAAAAAAATGGAAAATGGGTCGGCAATGAGAGCAGAGAAGTTGGCACTGTTCGTATATTATTAAAGAAATGGGGCAGAGAGCTTTCAAAAGCTTCTCTATTTTGCTCGGCCGCTGCCGACGTATATAGTAGCAGAAATACCGGAAAGGGTAGAACAACATTCCTAATTTTGGAGCGCGATGTAGCTCGTGTTTGTGGTAAAATCTATTGCGTCGTGGCTTGATGATGATTTTGTAAATTTCCCTAAGATAAGTTGTAACCGACTTATTGTGAAATTAAGTTTTACTGATGCACCCTCCACAAGGAAGGCCACTCATCGATATGACAGCAAAAAAGTCTATTGACGAGAGGACCGGGACCCTAGCAACAGTACTGTACAGACTAATCAGTGCTATCCAATCTGTAATGTTTAAAATCTTTGTTGACTTGTGTTGATAATTTAATTATAATTATGAATATAATCTACCGTTGACCTTGAGCCGGTTAAACACGACTGTTTTCCAGTCGTAAGTGGACCGTGTATACCCCTGTTAGGATCCAGAGGGCATTGTTTATTTGCTGGATTCATTTTTTTATTCTTTTATGGTTATCTGGAGGTTGTTCTTAGCGTATTGTCTTACTTTTTGAGGAGCGCCGATTTGTTGGCCATTTGTCAAATGAGGATAGAACTAGGTTGTTCCTGTTACAAAATTCAGCCGATTTCACTGCTCTCATTGCCGACCCCTAAACTAAAGTTACATATAATGCTGTCAAGTTTAGGCATCTGGATCTTATTAAGGTTATTTGCCACTAAACTTTACAATAAGCTTAACATTTTAACTTAAGTTTTTTACATTAAAAGGGGGTCTTTTGTTTGGGGGTAAGTCGAAGCTGTCTTCTTGCTGGTTGCTTATATCCGCGACACATCTGCCAATGACATTTTCACTCTTTGCCCACTTGGCATATAAATTGTACGGCAACAACATCCACATCCACTTCCATACACACACACACACACCACTTAAATTGCCCTCAGGCGCATGCGCAACACGTCCGCCATGGACGGATCAGCGTACAAGAGTCTTTGAGCCATTTTGCGTTTTTTTTTAGATATTACACAAAAGCCGCTGCCCGCTGCCTGCTGCCGAATGCCAAAGTGTTGCGGCTATTGGAGGAACTGCCCTGAATACGGATATCTCATTGTTTTTAGCTTAAGCTAATTTCAGTTGGAGAAACACACTCTTAGAGAAATAGAGAAAGAGAGAGAGAGAGAGAGACAAATGTAAGTTACACAGTTTTACTTGTTAACCAAGATCCGGGCTTCACATAGAAAAAAAAACATGAAGAGCCAGTTTTAATTTCTTAATAGAAAAGCTGAAGGTTTTTATAATTAAGTTAGGGGTTATTTCATTAGGTATTAATTGCAGTTAACTGATTGTTAAGATGATATCACATCTATGCAGAACTGTATGCAACTAAGTATGGTGAGATCATGCTTATATCGATTGCATGATCGACAAGAACATCGAAACGAAAGTGAGAGATTGATGAATGTGACCTTTGAGCAATTTAATAATCACCCAAAAAACATTAATAGAAACAATGATCTTCATTGTTCGGACAGCACAGAATGGAGTCGATCAAGGTTAAGATCAATAAACTAACTCAGCATAATTAATGTGAAACACTACAAATTCGTAGCATTCACACATTTGCATCAGTTTGCAATTATCTATGCAAATTTGTAAGGTGAAGCCGTAACGAAAAGTTGAACAATTCTCACGCTGCTGCGGCTGCTGTTGTCGGTTGGTTGTACATTTGTGCGATTTGCGATTTACCATAAACTCGATTGATCGATTTCTGATGGCAAGGCACCAAGTTGCTATGGCCGATATGGATGTGTTTGTTGTGTCAATATTATAGAGCAGGGGGAAGTTTTGAGAATGGAATGGTGGTGCTGGGGCTGCACCATTTCAATTGTATTATTCTATGTCACGAGCTTGAAAACAAAAATGTTAGGTAAATAAACACCAAATTAAACATGGAAAAATTATTCTTTTTTTAAGCAGGGGGAATTGATGCTAATGATGTCAGAAGGTTTTGTTTAAACTGACTTTAATTTTGAAAATCTGCTTTAGAAACTCTAAATTTGTATGGAGATTCAGGATTTTATGTTGACAAAGTGATTCTCAAAATGAAGAGATAAAATTATCAATAAAATATCAATAATTGTGATTTCTAAGAAACGACTAAAGAATTCGGTCGAATCTTTTTGCCATCAAGAGGATGGAATCAACGTAAATGGGACTTTGAAGTTTAAAGCCGAAGAACACAGTCGGTTTTTGAAAGCGAGAACATTTAACAATTCCGATTCCGCATGATTTGATCGAAATCGAAAACGGGAACAGGCCTGTATACTTCAGTTTCGAAACCAAGTTCAATTAAAGCTTGTTTTAGAAAGCTAATAATTTCTATAAGGGTGTGGTTTACACTCACGAGGCTTTGATGTGAAACATGTTGCTAAATTGAGGTGAACCTAAACTTGAACAGGAGCAGAAAAAATTAAAAATGGGTTCGGTTCAAAAATTATAAAAATTTTCTAGATGCTATAATTGTTAACTTTGCCATTTTCCAATATATCTAAATGCAGAAAACAATGTGGCATGAATTTAAATTCGCCCTATTTTAAAATTATAGAAAACTTTCTAAATACAGTTTTTTAACTTTGAAAAATATGACATAAAAAAGTTAAAGAAAAAAATGTAATAAAAATAAAAATATGATAACAAAAAATTACAAAAAAAGCTAACTTTTGCAACAGGAAAGATAGCAAACTTTATAAATTATTTTTGGTCCCTGAACTGAAATCAATTGTCCGTTTTCACCCATCACGATATCAGGGTTACGATATAGTTGCATAAACGTGTGTTGAGCGAGGTTTGTTTACATTTGAGGGTCGTGTGACTGCATTAAGTAACCTTTTCTAACGAAATTTGTTTCATATCATTTATTTCCAAGTTTTTTGATTTGAATTCAGCGACCAAATATGCATATGGAAAGTTTGCTATCTTCTTTGTTGCAAAAGCTTGTAAACCTGTGTAATAAAGTCGAACTTTTCTAGACACTTTCTTAAAATAAGTTCAAAATTCACCTTTGCTTTTAAAGTAAAATATCCCTTAAAATCACTATTATTGAGTTCGAATACTATATTTCAAATATCAGGACTCTAAACTTGCAAATATGTCTGAAATTAACACACGTTTTTTGAGTCAAAATTATTCCTGAACCCTGGTTCGAATCAGAACCAACGTTCCTTCTAGGCCCGCTCCGTGAACCCAAACCAAAAAGTTTCAAGGGTTCGAACACCGCAGTGAGCACCTCCCGACTTTTAGAAGGTTTGCAGCCCTGTTTGTGATTGCTTGTAAGTGTCTCTGTTATTTTTTCCTCTGCTACGCATTGAGTTCTGAGAATTGAATCACGTATATCAAGTACTGTGTACCAAGTATCGAGTATCGTTGAATCATCTTTTTTTGCCCACCGAATGTACTTTTTAAGATCGTTTGCGGTAAATTAGGTAAAATATTTAAAATTGAAATTCGTTTTTTAAAAGATCTTACAATTTTACTGCTCTTCACTTTGGGTTCCACTTCACTGAAAAAAGAATCCACAAAAAAAACTTCAACTTATTTTAGTCCAAGAATAATGAAACAACTAACTTGATACAAGACAGCAGACATTACAAGGTCAGTTGAGAGATTAATTAGTGTAAAAACAATAGTCAAATATGTTAATAAGCAGATCATATTTATCTAAGCTAAAGATCTTTGCCATCTACCCAACCAAACTCTCAGAATTAGCTTGCCAAATTAGAATGTTTGTTGTTTGTGTGCGGGGCTACTTATGGCGAGGTAAAGGCGAGGGTTTTGTGGAGCGGAACACCCAATTCCACTTTACAATTCCCCCCAATACCCAAATGCCCAGACCTAGAGCAGACCCAACCCACGCCTACGCTGAGCTCAACAGCTTTTGGGATGTTTACAAAACCTTGGACATGCCGGCGATCGAGCGTTGCCCCAATGGAATGGATTGGTCTGGTGATGAGTGGCACTCCTAGCTTTTGTGTGTGAGAGGCAGAAATACATCCGCGTATTGTTTGGATTTGCCACAAACAATTGCAGTTGTTGGATAATTAACGGGATATTGATAAAAGATCCAACAGATGATGATGATGATCGTGTGCATTTGATGGGCGTTTCGTTGGGTCGTAAACATAATTCTCTCTTTCGGCAAAGGCAAAGCGTGAAATTGACATTATCAGGGGGAAGGGGGAGGGAGGGAGGAGGCATCCAAGTTCACGTTTTTATGTGTACAACGAACTCTGCATTATAATAATAATCATAAAACGGGATGGGATGCCGCAGGACAGGAAGCCGGAGTGTGCGCGGCCCAGCCCCAAAATTGGTAAACAGAAAACATTTGCCATTCATTTGGCGTTCATCGCGTGCAACAACAACCACAACAAACTTCAGTCGTCTGGCCAACAACTGTGAATGCCAAGAGCAAATGAAAAACGCAATTATATTGGGGAAAAAAAACGAGATCAAGATTTGACGGCGGCATGGATTGCGTTTTCAAGGTTGTTGTTGTTGTTGTTGTGGCTGCATTGCCCAAGTTGGCACTGCAATTAAAACTCATATATGGCCCGATTTTGATACGGCAAAAATCTTTTCCTCCATTTGTCGCCTTAACAAATGACGTCACACCTCCCTCCATTTATTTTTGGACATTTTGCATAATACTCGTATTATTGTCTAGTTTACCTAAAGCCCAGCCGCTGAAACCAGTGAGTCATGGAAAGGTTTTTAAATTTACTTTTGCTTAAAGATCAAACAATTGCACACGCGTTTTACTCGCGCGTATAAATCAAATAAATCACCCAAAATACCCGACGAAGTCGACCGACAACGCTTTTCATTGAACAAAGTAAAACTGAGCAGCCAAAATGGCATTTGTTGGGGGGAGAGTGCCAAAAAATGATAAAATTTTATGCTCATCAAATTGAAAATAAACGAAAAATATAATGTAAATTTTTGCCCAGCAAATGAGGAGAGAGGTCGATAAGCATGGGGGATATGTGAAATGGGGAATACGCTTACGGACAACAAAGATAAGAAAGGGGAAGTAAATTTCCCTTAATATTTTCTTTAATATTGTTTAAATTAGAGAATGGCGTCAAAATCTAACGTAAGAGCTCTACAACAACTAACAGTTTATATGTAGCAAAGTCGCTGAGCTTGTATTTTGTTATTGTATGCACTCGGATGCGTTTTGGGAAGAGTAAGAGGTGGGCAGTTTTAGGCGTAAAGGGCCTTTGAATGCCCATTGCTGATCTAATTTATGGTCAAATCATTTGGCAGCACTTGGGAATGATAACAAGAAAGTTTTCTCAAACATTCATGAACAAATTATTGGATTTTAGTTTAAGCTAGTTATTGACTTACATGCGAAAAGGATTGAAAATTCTTAGCATATTAATTTGACAATAGCAAGAGCTAGAGAGATCAAGAGAGTGGTAACGCTGAATCTATCTGAAAACTTTTCTCAAATGTCTCTATATTATCTGAGAGAGGAATGACGAGTCAGGTTTAAGGTTGTATTAGTCTCTTCAATATGTTGGTATGTTCTCATTTCCAATACTTTTTGTAAATTTATTTCAGCATTTCTTTCTTTTTACACTCTGTACCAAAGAAATATAGAGTAAATTAAGATTGTGCAAAAATATGTAACAGGGAGATCAATATGTATATTCTTGATCAGCATTGATATAGCCATGTCCGTCTGTATAAACGCACAGTTCTCAGAGATGGTAAGAGATAGAGGTTTAACATGTATGGGACATATACTTCTTGTGCTTGCAGGTATATCAAGTTTATTTTGAATTCTAGCCACGCCCCTGCCACCCCCGCAATTTGGACAAAACGTCATATCTCCCACAGTTTTATAGACAGTTGGCTCGTAATTTCTAGGGATATTTAGAAATCAAGATCAATTATCAATTTGCCGAAGAAATGACACAGATCGAATGAACTATACTCAAGTTATGACCAGATTAAAGTTTGCTGCCGCAGCCTTGGCATGCACGATCACAGTGGTGGCGACATCTATTGGTCAGTTTTCAAAATCCCTCAACAAACATTGTTCAAGGCAAGTAGTGGCGCCATCTATTGGTCAGCAGCGCTGCTTTTAGCTACAACCCCAGGTACAGAGTATATTAGAGTCGGGCTTGACCGACTTTCTTACGTTTTTGTATCTAAATTCCAAATGAAACTGCTCTTTGATAACTTTTTCCGAACGTAATGATTATGTTATAGGGAACATAATGGAAAAAAGCTTAAATACAAGCGAAAAGATCGAAAATGAAAATAAAAATATTTTTTTTTTAAGTTGAGAGCGTAAAAATCTAAAAATAGAATGCACTTGCTTGTGTGAGTATACGTGTGCACACTTACAGTCGTCGGCTGTCGCTGTATGCATACAAAATCGCGGCTGGCTCTTGAGCGCTCTCTCTCTCTCTCTCTCTGGCTTCTGGACAAAATTTCAAAAGAGCGAAAAGCCAGATGAAAAGCCAGGGGCAAAAAATCGTGTGCAAAAAAATCGTATGGCGTTACTCATCTTCATATTCTAATGTCTTTGGTTGTACTACTTTTTTGAAAAGTAAATCAAACACAATTAGTGGCCGACTGTGGCCCAGTGGTTAGTGTGCTGGACTGCTGGGGGGGAGGTCGTGGGTTCGATCCCGCCTCTGAACTTCTAATAATAAAAGTTTTTTTCTTTCTTTATAAGAATAGCTTTTACACATACGGTCACCTTCACCAGCTATTGGCGCCAGCTGTGAAGTAACTAGCCATGAAAAAGCAAATTCTCAAACTTTGCCGTTCGGATTCGGCGTTAAACTGTAGGTCCCTTTCTCTTGTGCGAAAAATTTAAGGCACACACGCCAAGAGATTGTGAGAAGCTTGGCTTGGCCCCGTTGGAGGAGCTGTCAGCCAATTTTACATTACAATCAAACACAATTCCTCTTGGGTTTCGATTTTGTGTTTTCTCTCTTTTTACTTTTTGCAAAAAACCAATCCAAACGAGATTGGCACTTGATAAGGGAAGGCCAAATGGAAAGGCCAGAAAAATATACCTGTTTCTGTCGGACACTCAGTAATGCACAGCTTCGGCAAGCATTCGGTGTAAATTGGACAGTGAATTCGGTTCCCGGTGGCTATGGCTGCTGATACATATGGGAGAAAACACCAGTCCAATCGAACTATCGACAATGGAACAGTCGGAAATGAGACAGGATGACTTTTACGTTTTAATTCCCGCACTCAGAACGACAGAAAATTCATTTCGTCACAAGACTTACTTTGTACCATTTCTAATGGCGTGTTTCCTTGTACACAAATAAATTTTGATTACATATTTCATTCGTCATTTTGTGTTTTGGCTAATTGCGTTCTGTGCTGTTGCTGCTGCTGCTGTTTGCCGTCTTGGCTATTGCCCAAGCTAATGGCCAAGTCGATAACCGCAACCCAATCGGGCGTGTCACTGTCTTTGGACTGTCAATGAACTTCAAGGCAAAAAATACGTGCTTGCAATTATTCTTGGAGTTCCAAAGACAAAACCATAAAAAAACTCTGTAGGCAGTTTGCATAAATTTCTCCCAACTGACGAGATATTTTGGATTGCGCAATTGAGAACTCGAGCGCTCATCAAGGCGATTTACATTCCAATAAAATACCGTTAAGTGCTTTGAGTTGAAATTCAATTAGTGACACCCACAAGAGTCTACACCATTTGGGGGAATGAAACGAGTAGAACTCGAACTCGTTTAAATTTTTTATAGGGCCTGGGAAATGAAGTTAAAGTAAGCCATAAAATTGTGTGCATTATGCATATTAAATGCTTTCACTTTCATTTTGTAGACAAAAGAAGTACGATTTGGTGTTTTGGCAGCCAATTTGCAACAACTACACTAACAACAACTACAAATGTTGGCCTAATCAGCGCCATTTGTTGGGTTAACAATTGCGTGAAAGCGAAAGCAAATCTCTGGGCCACAATTGAAATGCAAGCCAAGTGCAGTAGTATTTCTATCCCATGGTCAACACGGCTAATAGAGAGCTGGAGCTAAGGCTGGTTGTCGTCTGCCTTGTGCTCAAATCATGCAATCATGATGATTGCATGTTCTCTGACTGATCTTGGGCTTAAAGCTTTAATAACTGGCAAAATGCCTGCCCATTTCGGTCTGTAGAAAAGTCTAGACAACAGACTTTGTCTGCAACGTGATTGATTCCCACAATGCAAATGAGGCAAATGAAATGCAATCAATGCAATGCAATCCCTTTCCATAAGTCACGGTCATTGTTATGCGTCCAAGTGGGTGTTACCCTGTAAGCAAAGGCAAAAGAGGGTATGACGAACAACAACCTCAAGAAAGAAATGTGCCTCTAGGGTGTGTCTCTAGTAAATTCTTTCTAAGCCTCAGCAACCGGGTCAATATCGTCCTCACATCCATCTTTTTTCTCCACAAACCGTTAAAAATTGTCAGAATTATCATTCAATTCTAAAAATTCTCAAAAATTCCCAAAAAGATCCGACAAAAAACACGGAGTTTAAAAACAAACAAAAATTTTGCTTGCTCTTTCCAGCCAGGGTATTTTGTTGGTCGAGGCGCTCTTACTTGATTTTCTTACTTTCATACGTGGCACGTCTTCGCCTCAAGGACGGAGACTCAAAGACTCAGTTCTCCAGAGTAAAACGCGCTAACTAAGCAGTCGCATGACGAATTGCAGCCGCCAGTGGAAGTGGTTGTTGGATTGAATGTGGATGTCCACAAAGACAACAAAGACCACAAATATGCGCAGTGTTCGATCCATCCTTTCCTTCTTGACGGCCTTTTGTGGCTTGTTGTTTGCATCACGTTCTTTTGGGAAAACAACAGAAGAAGGCAAACAATTTTCAATCAGCAAAACCAATTTGCAATTTCAACGAAATGAAATGCAAACCTAAACAACAAAATATTCCACACTCACACACACACACACACACACACGCAGAGACACCAAAGAGACCAAATGCATTCCTTTCGTATTTATATTTAGTTATTGGAACACTTTGGGTCAGCCGCACTGCATAAATCAGTGCCCACATTTGTAAGAAACCAAGCCAATATGTCACAGTGGCATCTAATTTGTTGGCTAATCAGCTCCCAGTGTCCCAAAATCATATAGGGAAAAATGGAACGGCGCCACATGTTGCCACGTCTAAAGAATTATGCCATTTATTTTTAGTTTTGCTTTTAAAAATTTCTCACAATTTAAAGCAATTTCTTGTAGACGAATCGAATTAATAAAAAACCTTTCTGACTCACAACGAGCTTACCTTATCTTTGGGCTACTGCTTTTTGCATACCCTTTTTCAGTAGGCTCTTGACACTTTTTGAGCAAAGTTGATAATATTTGTGCTTAATCTTTACACGTTTACATATTGTGATTTAGAATAGCTCTGATTGACTTTGATGATTCTAAAGTTCAATGAGTTTAATCAGTTTTGATTCCTAGAACGTTTAACCTGTCGTTTGTTCCCAGAGTAATCCACTTTTAATAGCCCCCATGGGCCTTGGCAGTCAGCATTATCTTCACTTTGTTTGTAGTAGTTTTATAAGTTCAATCAGCAACGTCAATAAATAATTAAGTAATCTCCTTTTTGACTAATTGTTGCTAAGTTTAGCAAAGGAATCAATAACAAACTGTAATCCATTTACCGCTTGTGTACCCCCACGTTCCGTACCTATTGAAATATTAAAAAATAGCGGAAAGCTAACTTCGGCTCAATAGCTATTCGATATATTCATCCGATTTTGATCAAACTCTCCAAAATTGTGTTGAAACAGATAATATTCATAACTGGTAAGTATAAAGACGCTACCATTGAAAACAAAAAAGTTTTTCTCACTAGAACTACTTTTCGACCGATCGTTCCTATGGCAGCTATATGGTATATTCATCCGATCCGGCCGGTTCCGACAAATGTGCAGCGTTTTTATACCAAAAGACTTCGTGCAAAGTTTGGTTAAGGAGGAAGTAGTATAAAAATATGCAAACACAACACGAAAATGTAGGATTTCTACACATTTTGACCAGTATTTTCAGCCCATTACTTTTGTGTAATTTTTCTACAAGAAATCTTCGTTGTCTCCTTCTTTGTCATTTCCGCATCGAACTGTGGGGTTCCAATTCGGGTTTTGCAGAAACAAAAACTAAATCTTTTTACTATTTTACAGTTACTTTTTCTTGCAATAATTTTAAGAAGGATTATTTATCACGATCTGTTGGTATGAGATTGAAATATGGTTAATTTTCTCAAAAAAAATGTTGAATTTGAAGTAAAACAGTTAAGAACTTTCGCTTCTTAACTCGGAAAGCCACTATCTATGCCAAATTTGTAAAAATATTCTTGGATTTGACTACCGAATCTGGTAATATTGCCAATTTCATCATTTCCAATTCTCTACATAAAATGTATGCAATCAAAATGGATGAACCCAACCACTGTGCATTGTTTGTCCGTTGCATGTCATCATGTGGGCTTGAGTGTACTCAACACCAACCAGCTTACATTCTACAGAATTTTTGAACACACAACTCGGGCAGATAAAGTTGCGCGGGCCCTCGGAACCGAAGCAACAAGTTCAAGTTGAGCGGGCACTGCAGACAAAAAGTACCGCAAAAGTTAAACAAATGTAGCAACAACGATCACAATGCGAGTCAAAAGACAATGACAGAAAGACAAAGTTAAGGTAGCCGCACCAGCAGGTGCGGGCTGCAGCCCCAGAGATAAGTTGGTTCGAGTTCAAAGAACATTTGGCATACATTTTCCTTCCCGCTTACCATGCTGGCTCCGGGGCCAATGGACTCCGGTATGTGTATACACATACATACATATCTCACCCACAAGGTCGCAGGTCGAGAGAACCCAAAATTAGCTGCCAAATTAATGAATCCAAATAAGCTAAACGCTCCAATAACCTCCGGCCGAGAGCCACTTCCTTTTGGTAGCTAACGATGAATCTCGTGGCCCACAGCGGCTGCACGCAAATCATTAAGAAAATTTCACAAATTAACTTTATAACACGAAAATTTCTCGTCGTAAAATCGAGTATAAATTAATAATTATGAGCCGAAAACTGCCCAAAAGGTAAATAAGTTTGGCTTCCTGCTTGGAACTGACTACCGTAAGACACGTCGATCGAATCACTTACAGGGCCTGGGCCTGGGCCTGGGTCTTGTGCCATGCACGAAAATTGCTTTGACACAAAAAAGAAAAAAAAAGTCGCTTGTTTTTAGTGGGTCACGCGCGTCATGACGGACCCCAGCAAAATGAAAACCACTAGCCAACCCACCCAACTGATAAAAATCAAAACATGCGCAAAAAGAGAAAAAAATGAAAAGAAAAAAGAGCAAAAACCCAAATTAAAATCGGAGCAGCACTTGGCTGGGTTTCCCGGCTCGGGCGCATGCTTAAATTGTTTGCCTAATTTGGTTTTTGTTTTTTATTTCGGTTTCGTTTTTGCCCGCAATTTAGTTAAAATGTAATGCAATTAACATTTTTTATATACATGTAAATACTCGTATATATCTAAACGCAACCACTTCACTGGGGTCTGGGAAGGTTTTTTGGGCAATGTGGTCATAAAATATGCGCAATTGCAAAAGGCTGATTATGCGTGTTGGCCTTAAAGGTGGGGCATCTGTTTGCTGGGTATCACCCAGCAGTCTTTAAAGTTATAATAATAGCGGTTCTTTAGAGAGCTTCTCTGCACTCCTACCGAAATCAACCATACGCAGAAAAAAACCAGTCAAGATACTTTCAATCTTTTAAATCTTGAAGTAAGCCCGGCATGAGCTTGAAAATTCGATCTCGACTTCCAGGATATTCTACACAATTCAATCCTTGAATCATTCCAAATGTGCTTACTTCAATCCCTTTGTAGATCACATGTCCATAAATTGGAGAGCGAGAGCGAAGAAATATATGTAGCCTTTTAGACATGCAGCAACAACCGATGGGGTTGGTGGTGTGCGATGAAATGCCATTCCATTTATGTTCAGTGCGCGCATGGTCGTGGGTTCGAATCCCAGTTGAGCACAACAATTTTTATATTTATTTGTTTTTTTCAGAAGTCTTAAATAAACCAAGTTTGAAGTTGACAAGGTGTCCTATGGCATGTGGCCTGGCGGAGGAAAGGAAGAAGAAGGGGAGTTGTCTTTCCTCAAATTAAAAAGTCAAACATGCCAAAAATGATACAGCTTTGGGACTAAATAATTTTTTTCTAAAATTTTTTGCTAATTCAATCTCTTAAAGGATTAACCCGGTATAATTGTAATCTTTCTTGGGATCAAAAAAGACGGTTCAACTCAATCCTTTTTCTGATCGTGATGTGGAACGGTCTTCTAGAAACCCGGCCAGGTTAATTTGATAAGCCTTAAAGAAAAGCATATAAGAATTTACACTCCAAACCGCAAGGTCTATTATTAAAAATTCTTAAAACTACCTAGACTAAAACACTCAGCATCCGGACAACCCCAGGCGCTGGTAGGGGATAGGCAGACGTTTAAATCCATCCATCCATTACATATCAAGAAAAATTACTTCCTTAGTGTCGAAAGTTTAACCTACTAACACGGGCAACCCTATTTAGGTAGTATATTACAGTAAAGAATCAGTCCTTGAGGTTAGTGTATCAGACCTTATATAGTAGCTACGGAATCATTTAAGGAACATTTAAGGATTTCTAAAAGAACTGAGCAATATAATGTGAGAATTACTTTCAGACTTTAAAAATAAAAGTTATACATAAAACTCGTGTTTACAAAAAACAGATTCGCATAAAGTGAGCATTATACATTCACATGAACATTGTGTTCAAAACTTTCCTTTTAATTGCTTCGGGAAACTAAATTGATTCGAAACACTTTTTCGACTCTGTTAAGGCTAAAAGGCAGGATTTATTTCATTTTCAACTTAGATTGTCGAAGCAGTTGAAGCTATTCAAAAGAATAAGTGAAAGCATACAATGGGGGCTTTTATTATGATATTATTTTATATATTTTTATTATTATTGTATTATCATGGTATTGGATTACTCTATTCGGGCCCGTTTTTTTCAACATGACCATAAACCTTATCTGGCAGTAAAACAAATCAATTAGCACCTTTTTGAAACTGCGTATTAACATATTGTTAGACCTGAATCAGAATGGGGACAATGCAGAGGTCAATAAATTGTATAGGAAAACGGGTCCAAGCACTTTTTCAGCACTTCATTTAAATTTTTAAAGGAAACGACACTTCGTAGGGAAGGTGGATCTTTCGTAGTGTATGCACCATTCGTTTAGGGCCTAAAATTTGTCACTGCACTCATTTGGCTTTTGTGTTTTTAGAACCCATGTTGCAGATAGTAATGCTTGGCTGAGTCTGAGTTCTCTGTGTGTCTGTCTGTTGGATGAGTAATGATCGCTGTGCCCGTTCACTTTCAGATAAGTTGGGAAAGTAACTGCGACTGTATAAATATGGCACAAAAAAATACAAAATTACAATTACAATGCAATGGTTCCTTCTCCACTTTGCCACATACGTAGGTAGCTTTTGTTTTACGCTTTTTCCCGTAATTTGTGAAGCGGCTCTTTGTTCTGTCTGTTCTTTTTTTCAGTTTAACTATGTGGGCCTGCCCCCCTCCCCATTAGGCATTTGGGGCGAAGGGTTCTGGAGCACAGCCGATAATGAAGCGGTTTTTACGTGTGGAGTGTAACACACCATTTGCATATCAAGTTGGAAAACAAAACACGTAGACCCCAAACCCCAAACAATGAGCAATTAGACTGAGTTCTCATAAGCCACCAAACTGGCGAAGGGTTCACGTTTTTTGGCTTTTAGTTTTATGAGTTGGTCTAATTATCATAAACCAATTTGATAACACCTCGAACATTTCCCACATTTCGTATCGACAACAAAAACAGGTCTCATGAACTCTGTTCGGCTTCCGCAAAAAATGCTTTCGTTTCAATTTCTGTATACAAATTGTCAATTTGTCAGCGTTGATTAAAAAATGGCATTTTTATACATTTTTATTAAGACTGAAACATTTGCCGCGTGTTTAATTGTTATTTACGTACAATATTTATTCAACTGTCGAAACGGCCATAAAAATAGTCGCCAAAGAAAGCCCCCGAAAAAAAAACAAAAAACCAGTTCTTATATAGAACCCAGATCGATTGCTGCTAATTGAAAAGTCTTGACGCTTTCAATAATTAGCATTGAGCAAAAAATGATTAAAACGAATAGAAAACTCAAACATACGTCTGGATTTTGTTTCTCTCTCCATATCAAATCGATTGGCAATGAGAAACACTCTGTGGGCACAATAAACGTTTTATTGTTTGACATTTGTGTATTTGGTGAATAGGCCGACACAATAAAAAATAATAATAAACATTTAGCCCTGCACACAAATCAAAGACAACCAGAAATCTATATATGAAGGTCAAAGTAATTTCATTCTTTTGCTAGCTTCAAAAATTTCTGTAAAAATGTTTATTGATTAATTTGTTTATGCGGCGACTGTAATTTAATTGAAAAGCATAAATATCCCTTGCCCAGCACATTCTTTCGCCGGTCGTTTATGTTGAAATTCGTGCAAAGCTTCAATAAAAATGAAAAACACAGAGCGAAAATAACATCAAAGGGGGAAGGGGCTTTGTCTCTTTTTGTTTAGGCAAACAATTATTAAGCTAAGTGAAGTGAGGGCATATGGATGAAAGAACTCTATAGATGGAAATTAAAAAAATCAGATTTTTTGTGTTTGATCAACTCCATCTAATTCTCAATTTAACTCTATCTAATTTGGAAATCCTTTCCGAATTTTCAAGCAGAGCATCTACCTATAATTTCACTCAGCTGTGCACACATCAAAGACAGAAAAAAGTGAAGCAAAATCTGTCTCGGAATAAAATTGTTCGCTGTGCTGAGCTGTGTGAATGCATGGTAAGCTTATACACTAAGGAAAAAGTGGAACGAATAAATACGAGCGCTATGGAAAAAAATGAACAGAGCCGAGTCGATATAGCAATGTGCGACTGTCAGTCTGTATGAAAGAACAGATTGTAAGAGTAGAGGTATGACATGTATGGGGCATATACTTCTTATACTTGCAGGTAGATCAAGTTTATTTTCAATTTTTGCCACTCCCCCTGCAGCCCCACCAATTTGGAAAAAAATTATATCTGCCAAAGTTTTGTAGATAGATGATTTGTGACCAGGGCTGCAAACCGGTTCGGAGTTGAACCGCTCCGGAGTCGGAGTCTCCGTCATTTTCGGAAAGCCCGAACCAAACCTGAACCGAAGCAGAATCAATTTTTCTATCCGACCCTGAACCCGACCCGGGGTAAAAAATTATGTTTCTACTAAATTTTTTCTAGTATCTATACATTTTGAATACACGTTAATGCACTCGTACAAGATTTTTGTAAGTTTAAATATTCGTACATATATAAAATGTGATTAGAAAAACACATTTAAATTCAATCCCAATTTGTACAACTAAATATTGGGATCGAAGCTTATAAACGTATTGCTGAATTGTATAATCGTCAAAAGAATCTAGTAAATAAAAGCATGAATGATTCTGCAGCATGTTCATCTTATGGAATTCAATTCTTCAACTTCCAAATCGGTTAACAACTTCCTATATTCTTTTCTGGGAATTTAAAGATTCGTCCGAAATTCTAATGTATTAAAGCTTTGGCAAAACTTTTGTTGTATAAACTTTAAAAAATTACTTTTCTTGTATTAGCTCTTCCTGTGGCACAAGTTACCAGCCAAAGAGCCGGTATCGATAAAATTTTACTGGAATACACTTACTCTAAACAACTGAAAAACAAACTGACGGTTGGTCATAATAAACTAAGTTATAAAGATTTTAAAAGATAGCTAGCATGCGCGGAGCGGTGATATATGTCATGATCGACTGATCAGTTTTGCCGTCAGTTCATCATTCAGTCACATGTGTGCGCGCCCCCTTAATGATTGAAATTTTGAAGTAATTTCCAATTTAATCTTGTCCTATGCAGCGATAAAACAAAATTATTCCTGAACCCCGCTTCGAACCTGAACCTTGGTACAGCGACCTTCTGAACCCGCTTCGTGAACCCGAACCCAAAATGTTTCGCGGGTTCGAACCCCGGAGTGAACACCTTTCGATTTTTGGGAGGTTTGCAGCCCTGTTTGTGACTACTAGAGAAATTTATTAATCAAGATTATTTATCGATCTGCCGAAGGAGTGTTAAAGATCGGATGAACTATACTGAAGTTATGACCAAAACAATGTTCGCTGACGAAGCGATATATTGCCAAATGGTCCCAGTAGTGCCGCCATCTATTGATCAGTTTTGAAAATTCTTAAAAACTTTTTTCCTGTAACTAGAAAGTTTTTTTCCGTCTTCTTTATATAAACGCCCTACATCATCAGTAGTTGTTGTTGTTTTTGCTGTTTGGTGTCCTCATTCTGTGTATACACATTGCGTTGCTCCAGACTCTAGAGGGTTGTTACAGTTGTTAGCCAACCTGCCTGTTGAGGGTGTACCAGCTGTCCAACTGTTGGCCATAAACCGGTTTTTAGTCACTTTTGCACTTTTGCCAGCTAAACAAAGGTTTTGCCTTGTTTCATACGAAAGCAAATAAAATAAAATCGATAAGATCAAGTTCAACCCAACTGATAGTCGACCATAAATGATATATATAACTCAGAGACTACATTTATATGGGGTATATGGGGGAAATGTCAAGAGATTTAGTAATGAATTACAACGCGTGTCGCTGCCAGGAAACGTGCCCTCAGTTTTGCACCTGCCTCATACGTGGCCACACAAAGAGAGAACCACCCGAAGAGCAAGAGAGAGGTAGAGAACAGCTGTAAACATTTATCAGCCTCAGTCCATCTGTAGCTGTAAGCCGAAGTCAGACAACTGTCGCCATTAGCAAGTTGTGGCCAGACATTGAGCATGCTAAATATGGTTTCACTGAAGTTAGCCGACAACGCCAGCAAAACTAGTACAAGGCATTGCCTTATTACTGAGCGGTTAGAAGTTTCAGTTTCGCACATTAATTAAAAAAAACCAACCAACTGAATTTCCCAGAAGTTCCTGATCATGACTAACAATCACAATAATTGGCCTTATCAAATGTGCAAATAAAATTCTCTGTTTACCTTCTAATACGAAATTTGCCGCCGAAAACCATTTTCAGCTGATAGGCGGTATCCAAAATTGTGAAATCCAATTTGAGTTTAAACAACTGAACTTTTGCGTGTTATTTTTGTTATTTTAATTGTATGCAACTTTTTGTTGGCATAACATTTGAACTTCCTTGTTTTGTTTTGTTTTCTTTTGGGTGCCAAACAGGAAGTTAACTTGTAGTAGGTAATTGTAATTGATTCACATAGCCACAAAGGTAACGAAAGTTTAGCATTTTTAATTTGACAAAAATTTCACGTGCCGCCGTTGTTAAGCCGAACAAAAACACAGCGCCGACTGCGTACGTCTAAACGCGCCAACGGTTAACACTCGTTTGAAGTTGAAGGCGGCAACTGCAGAGTGGCAAACAACAAACACTACACTCACACACACACAATCGCAGTGCCGGCTGACTGGCATTAAGAGAGCCGGCAGCATTTCTTTGCTCTTAGCCATAAAAACAGGTGTGAGTTTGGCAAGAGAAATACAAGTTATTGGAATTGTTTGACTTATGATATGGGCCCTTCTTTCAAGCCCCTTTAATTTATGAGTATAAACCGACGAGTTACATTTCTTATTTCAGTGGCATTTGCTCTCTTAAGACAAATTGCAGTAAATTGAAGAGAAATTATGTTGAAACACAAAATTATTGCATGCTTTTTAGCGCTTTTTGTGACAGCTTGAAAGTAGGCAATACTTTTTTAAGTCAAGTTCATGGAGTCGCAAGCCAGGTTTGCTACAAGATCTTAAATTCATTTTATGAGCAACTGAATAATTTGAGTAAGTAAGAACAAATGAACCCTAATTGTGACACGCAATAAGTCTCTTCAAACTATTTTTGGGACTTCAACTTGCCCACGTTTGTCTACAGAAGAGGCGCCGCTCTTGGAAGTAGGCAAGCTACAATCATACAGCATGCTTTTAGGCGAAACATTTTGAAAAGATTTCTTAGAATTTTCACAGAATGGTAAAAATTGTATTACATTTTTCTTTATAAAACTACAAACGCTTATCCATTGAGCACTGTCATGGCATCTGAGTTGCCCTGTCACTATAAACTCCTTTTCAAATCCATTAAATTCAATCACCTTTTGTGCCTGCACCGATTTTGCAACCCATTCTCAGTCTCAGGCATCGTCATCGAGCAAAGTTCAATCGATCATTGTGTGTGCCGTCGATATTTAGTTGGCGATAGCGCCAAAATTATGGCAAACACTTTGTTAAATGTGAAAAAATGCTGGCGACGTCGCAGTGCTTGTTGTTGTTGTTGTTGTCGCTGTCTCTAATCATGGCAACTGCATCGCCATAGACGCGACTTTGTGACTGGTAAATTGAATTGTCTAGCATGGGCTTCGCGCTCTGCTCCGGTCTGCTCTAAGGCTGTGGCAACATGGCGCATGAGTGATTTATAGCGCTTATACGACGCGTGGTCTGTGGTCGCAATTTAACGTTGGCAGTTAATTTGAAAATAATATAGGATTGGGACCAGCATTGCCAAATGGCCACAGAATTAATGCAGCCAGCGGCTGTGCGAGGCGATAATTAGAGCCTGTCAAGCCAACACATGGCACACCTTTGCCAAATTGAACTGCAGGTGATCGGCTGTCGAGAAATGCAAGCGTTGACGGTGCCCTTTGCTCTATTTTCTGCACGCCGAAAAAAAAAACTTTCAAAATGCAAATTAGGCACGTTCGGTGAACGGCATTTGAACCCGCCATGAAGCGCAGCTCTGCCGACAAGCCCATTTACAAGTTGCCAGCCTCAAAAACTTGCCACAAATTGTGTCAATATTTGTCTCGTGCTGGATGCTGCCGCTGCAACAAATCGTGCCGCAAAGGTCTGCGCCGGTGTCAACCCCAAATAACATGACAGGCCATAGAAATTATTGTACACGGAATCGGGCACACACAGTGGTGGCAGAAAATGGTGACACTGCTAATGAACCAACCATCTATCAATGTCATTAGTGTTAGGGCCAAGAGAATGAATTGAGGAATGGATACATTTCGATTTCGATTTCAATTCGATTCGAACGGAACAAAGAACTGGGCGTAGGCGGCCCACGCCAGGAGCCCCGAAAAAACATAAATTTTTCAGCTTGACACATATTTTCTGTTGTTGCTGTTTGTGTGGCGGCTGGTGATCGCGTTCAGGTGCTCAATTTTTGCTAGCGATTGGCAATTGGAGTCGGGCTTAGTGGGTCGAAAGCGAAAGTCAATGCTCTCAGATCAGGCTTGATATTTGTGTGTTTCATAATCCAATTAAGCATTAGGCGACAGCTGATTGACGGCCATACAGACCAAAGGAAGCTGCTCATTAGCCGGATCAATGGAGCTGGTAAGCTTGAATGGCTTTGGCTACCGTGCCACGCACTCGATTCAAAGTTAATTGGATTCGATGGGGTCAAGAACAGTAAGAGAGCGAGAGAGCCGCACCTTAAGCCTGGTAAGTATTTAACCCAGGGTTAAGGTTTTTTTTTTGCAGTTTTCAGCCTAAAAATGATCTTTAAAAGGAATGGTCCAAGCGGAAGATTAACAACTGATCAAGTTTTTCATGTATTAGTTAAACTAGAATTGCCATTTCTGTGGCATAAGCTCAATAAGCTGCCTTGGAGTAACTATATTAGTATGGATTAGTTTCTTTCTAATCTAGTTTTGATTACTTGGTTTTTAAATACTCAGACTTGTTCAATCTGATTTAAGTTATGAGCCCCACTAAAAATACTCTAAAGTGCTCTCTTATCAGTTGATAAACTAATTGATTTAATTACAATACCAATCCGACCTTTTAGGTGTTTACATACAAATAGTCGCAAGTGACAATTAGTTGTTTTTTGTTTACTTAAAGTTAAAGTGGAACTGGCTAGCGAGGATGAAATGCTTTCGGAAATTTTACTTCATCGCCATTGAAAGGGAATGGGAACAATTGCTAGCGAAATCTAATGCGTGAATTTCACAGTATCGATCAGGAGGAAATCAATCTGCTGCCCCAGTATATCCATCAATGCAATTCACAGCATGATCATGATGTAATCCATTGGCTGGACAAAGCATACTGTGATCAATCGCAACAAAGATGTGCGTAGAGACACACCCATCATCTTTTGCACAAGATGACCAAATTCCAAAGCGGCAGCAAATGGTGGACAATAAAATCGTTGCAGGAGGCCGTACAACCAGTCTCAGGCCAAATATACCAAAAAATAGAGGAAAGCTTACTTCGGCTCGACCGAAGTTTATATACCCTTGGAGCATGCCAGTTTTTTATATGGCAGCTATACGATATATTCATCCGATTTTGATCAAACTCTCCAAAATTGTGTTGAGACCAGAGCGGGCAAACTAACGAAACGAAACGTTTCTGAATCGTTTCGTTTCTTTCTTTGCACAGAGCGAAATACTAACAAAACCCGAGAAAATGTAACTGTAAAAAAAAATGAGTTCTGTTCAGTTTGCGTTCGTGAGAGCAAACTAAACGTAAGGCGAAATGCGCTCATCTTGATTTGCGGACAAAGGGAATCGGAACGATATGCAACGAGCGCGAATATTTCGGAAACGTTTGCTGCTCAATTTGTATACACTTAGTTGTTTTATTTTCTGTTGCTTACTTCTTTGTTTCTCTCAGCTTTGTTGTTTTCGTTTGCTTTTATTTTATTTCTTCAATTCAGCAGCTGAAGTAGAACTAAAAGCCGATCATTCCGCAAACGATTTCTTACGGGGGTGCCACAGAAACCTCTTCCAACCAAATTCCAACCGAATTCCAATTCTTAGGTGCCACAGAAATTTCTATTGGTTGGTTTCAAACCTCTAATGTTTTGTTAAGAGATTTTGCAATGCTCTTTTCTCACTAGCGCCTTTTGTCGAAGTGGCGCCCTTTACAGCTAGCGGATTAAGGGCTAGCGGATTGAGGGCTGGAAACTAATTCCTCATGTTTGGCGCCAACAAATTTTTAAATTTTGCATTATATTGGTGGAGAATGCGACTTAAAATTGAATTATTATTTAAAAATGCATCATAAAACATATAACACAATCAAAAAATATCAGTTAATCATTAAATTAACCCACATCCAAAAAAAAACGGAAATTTTTTGGCGAGTGATTTAGCCCTGTTTTTAGAGATGGAACATCAATAGGAACATCTGGTGTTCCAACTAAATTTTCTAATTAGAAAATGAAATCTCTAGAAGTTCTGTGGCACCAACGAATTTTTCGAGAGATTTACAAACCAACCGTCGGCAAAATCTCTAGAGATTTCTGTGGCACCTCCGTTAGTATACGTTTCGTTCCGAAACGTTCCAAGGCAGTGCAGCTGTCGGGAGAACAATATTCCAATCGTATCGTTTGCGCTCTTCGGCAATATAAAGTTAGTGATTTCGTTTTCCCTGACTATAGCAACAGCTACAAAACATATGAGTAGTTTCTTAGCTTTCGCGAACGGTTCGTTAAACGTTTCGTTTGTTTGCCCGCTCCGATAATATTCATAACTGGAACGTACAAAGACGCTACCATTGAAAACAAAATAGTTTTTCTCACTAAAACTAGTTTTTCAACCGATCGTTATAGCATGTGTGGCTTGGACGCTGCCCTTGGCTCCATGTCATTCAACTCAGTAGAATCGAAGGACTGCCACAAATCTGTTCAAGAGATGGCAGAGCAAGTTTTTGCAGGTTCATTAAATGCGTGATGTACGAGCCAAAAATGACCCCCAAATGGCCCAAAATTCAGTAACTTTCTGCCGAATTGCGCGACTGACCTGGCCGATCCGCAGCCGAAACCGCTAATTAGTACTATGAAGGCAGGTCCCTGATTAGACTATTTTTAGACTAGCCAGTTCTTCAATAAATGCTTTTACTTTTTCTTTACTTAAGTACAATACTGGACTTTTTAAGTAATCACTTGACCCACTGCTGTTCCAAGCCATGAAGAGTCTTATTCGCCGTCTAACGACTTCTGTGGAACCTCGGCTAGAGATCAGGTATCAGATCACGTAGTAAAATATGATTTGTATTTCCCTAACTATCAGATTCATTCATTCTCAAGGTGTCGCGTACTCACCTCTTCTGTTGATTACTTTCTAAATTGCTAGCCATGACACTGTCTATGACTGTGGCACGAGCACGTGGCAATAGAGGCGGCGGCGGCGGCGCCACAGGGCTGCCAAAGCACTCCAGAATAGCCTGCGGCTGTGGTGTTTGATGCGGTCGTTTTCGATTATTCGTAGGTAAATTCGTTGATCCATTGGCGAGATGTGGCTTGTGCTGTAACAAAATGCATCTTACAACAATTCAAAGAAAAGACAGATCTCTTTCAAAACCCACCTGCAAGCTGCTGGGTTTCTTGGGCACCAGCGGTGGCACCTTGGGCGCTAGCGTGGGAGTGGAGGCAGCAGTGCGACGTGTGGAGGCACCGGCAAAGCTATTGCGTCGGTTGGGCGACGGAGGTGGCCTCGGCTGTAGTACTTCCGGCGGCGGTGGCGGAGGCAGTGGCTCATCAAAGGTGTAGCTGGTGTCCAGCTCACTGAGCGGCGGTGGCGGCAGCTCTGGCGAAGGCACACGTAGATTCGGATGCTTGGGTGGTCGCTCGGGTGCTCGATGCTGCTGAGGATGATGTTGCTGATGAGCCAGAGCGGCAGCCTGCTGCAGCAACAGCTTATCCCGCATGGGTGCATATTCTGTGGCCGAGGAGGTACGTCTGGCCGGCAGAACCACACGCCCGCGGGGAGGTGGAGGCGGTGGTGGCATGCCACAGTCATTGAATGAAATCTTCTCGGCGCTGCTTATGTTGCGTATGCTGGGAGGCGGTTTCAAGGGGGTCTGATGCTGCTCCCGGAATTCGGCATACTCCGAGGCGGAACTGGAGCGTCGCAGCAGATTGGGCAGCAGGGAGCGAGAGCGTGGTGGCGGCGGTGGTGGCGTGGGAGAACTGCAACCGCTCGAAGAGGAGGAAGCAGTCATCATAATGGGACTCAGGTTATTCGGCAGAGACTTGCGCTCCCCATGCAAAGCCTGATAGGAATGGGAGTGAGGACGCAGCAGCTGCAGCTCCTCCTTCTGTAGCTGTTGCTGCTGACGCTCCACATAGGATTGCACGGCATTCTTCTGCAGAGCTTTGAGTGCGGGATTGGAGAGGCGATGTGTCTTGCTGGGCTCTAGGTAGGCAAACTTGGGGGGTTCCCCCAACTGAGTGCGTTCAAAGTCGTTAATTCTCTCGGCCACCGAGTGCCAGGTGGGCTGGACGGCAGCCCCGGCGGGCGTTATCACAGGTATTCTAAAAGGAGGGCAAAGAGATGAGTTTGGGTGAAGCCTAAGATTCTCCAGCAGCTGCTACTCACTTGGCGGTTTTGTTAAGGCCCGAGCTAAACTGGGGCTTAGGATGCTGCACATACTGCGAGGTATTGCTATGCACCGGCTCCGTGTAGGTGCTCACGGGAAACAGACGATGATTGCTGCGACCCGTGGGCTCGCCCACATTGGGTGCACTGCAGCTGAAAGCCTCGGATTTGCTGAGCTGCGTTTTGCTGGGCTTACTGGCAGGCGGTTGGGGTGCAATGGTGACCACCGCCTCACTATTGGATATGGTCACCGAGATGCTGGACTTGTGCTGCTGCCCGAGACGAGACATTGAGTGTGCTGGCTGTTGCTGGAGATCGCCGGTGGACTGAGATTGACCCAGCAAAGATCGAGATTTGTCCAACTCGGGCAAGGAACTCTGCAGCTGTTGCTGCTGCTGTTGGAAGTGATGCAGGGCCATGGATGTATGCACCGGCGGATAGCTGGGACTGTGACGATGCTGCACACGCAAGGGTTGAATGGAGTGAAGGCTACTGCTACTGCTGCCATCTTCAGAGATTTGGGAGGTATGTTGGGAGTCTGTGGGTAAAGTCTCATTATCGTGCAAATACAGTACACTCTCGCTGTGATGACGCTTGGGCGTTGGGACACGAGAGCTGTGCACAATCAGCTGCGAGGAGGAAACTGGGAAATGGAAATAATATGATTAGTAAAAGTGGGTCCACGGCTTGGCCAGTACAGTCAGTCGCCTATGCTCTACATTCGGAAAAAAACACAAAATCAAAGAAATTTGACTGCGTTCTAAGCCAACACTCAGTCAATGCCTGGGCATAGTCCTGGACAGCAAATTAACTTGGACACCCAATGCAGAGGAAATGCAGTCTATGCATCCAAGAGGATACTGAGCTGTGTAGATTTTTAAATCCTAGCACGAAAAGTTAATAACATGTAAATATTGTGCTAGTCACTGTATTCTTGGCCTTCTCTTTCTGTGCTCTATTCTCCCTTCATACCCTTTGAGCATTCTGAAACATGATTTAAATCAAAGTCTTATGAGTTAGTTTATTCATCCCCTATTTTGTTATTGAAGCAAGTAGGCTCAAGCGGAAGTCTAAGTTAACTTTCCGTTTGTGTAGTGAAATGGTAAAACTGACCAAAAGTTGTCACTTTTATATTCCCGGCTTATCGATTTTAAGCCTTTCTTTTTTATTTCCTCTGAGTTTTCCAAAACCTCTCAATTTTAACTTATTTTTTCAAGTGTAGCTCAGGGAAGGGTTTATTTAAAAACTTACCCGATTCGGCAATGGCACTATAGCCCGTGGCATGACTCGCCTCAGATACATCGCTCATCGAGCCCAACCATTTGAGTGTCTCTGTGGAGGAAGTGCTTTCGGAACTGTTGTTGTTGTTGTTGTTCGTCGAGTTACTGCTGCTGCTGCTGTTGTTACTGGAGGAGGAATGAGCGGCCTGACTGCTGCTGCTGTTGTTGCATTGACGTGCCAATAATGGTATGGGCGATGGCGCCACCGAATTGCTACACACCGAGGATAGATCATTCTCTGACCAATGATGTGATTGACGCGACAACTGATCGCTCTCCTGACGTAATCTGCAAAATAGTTGGGCATTAGTTGTGTTCAGAATAACCACCAAAATGGCAATTCATTGCGTGCTACAGAAATTTCTGGTTTTCTGGCTTTTAGCCTTCAAATATTTTCAACTTTGGGGCAAGTTCAGACACTTGAGAGACCTTGAAAGCTGAAGCTCAAGCTAGTTTTGTTTTCGGTTTGCTTTACCAAGAATTTTTTATGGCTTTATTTCGTGTGTGTAAAAAACACAAATCATAATTGTCTCATAATTGTCGCTGGCAAAGTATAAAAAACGTGTTTTGCAATGCATCTTCCTCTGCCACCAGTACTCACTTGTCCAAGAACGGTGTGGCCGATGTGGAATCCGAACTGGACACATAACTGTGATAGCCTTCAGACTGTGCATACGATGCCTGCTTCTGATGATGGAACGCCGTCTGATCGTAATACGAAGACGAGCGTATGTTGTACTCCTCAAGACCGGCTTGGGTTAGACCGCACTGATCCGACTGCGATGATTGGCGCTGATGCTGGTGTGGCTGCATTTCATCCTGGAAAGAGAAATTTGCACACAAATTTCGTAAATTACATAATCATTAGTTATGTGACCCCCAGCGCTGATTTGCAAATGATCGTTGGATAATTATGGTGGCTACTATTTCTCTTTCAGTTTTCGGGTTTTTGGCTTTTGTTTACTCATTAGATAATTAAGTGAAAATTATTGTAGTGCAAACCGATAAGCAGCCAAGACGTTAAACATACAGTTGCCAATGCAATTGCTAACGAAATTTTGAAGTGCAGTCAACAACAACAACAACAAAAGCGACGACGTTGAAATAGCACGGAGCAGATAGAGGGTGAGACAGGCGGAACCAAACAAACAGACAACCGACAAACAGAGCGTCCATAATAAGCCGGATTAAGTAATGCTCAACCCAGGGATGGCTAAAGGAGTGAGTCATAACATAAGAGGGGAGCTGATCAAAGCAAAAAGTTACAATTTGACTGCACAAAAAGTAATCAGCTTTAGCAGCACAACGGAATTTTTGCACCCAGCCGACTGCGAGATCAAATCAAGTACGAAAATCGAGCTTAAGTCAATATCGAACCTTCTTGATTAGATCCGACTGAGGCATCAAATGGAACTCGAGTAACAAGACGAAATCAATCCCGTGTGTACTTGAATTAAGCTGAAGTCAAGCTCTCCGGAGCTAAGGTCGGGATCAAGCCAAGAATTTCGGGATTTGGTTTGAGAAAATCGGGACTTGACCGACTTCTGACATCGATTGGGATTAATTTTAACCCGGAAATCTCGGACATTTGACTATCCATTTCGACTATCCTCTTCTTCTAATGAAGTAAAACTTGAGAAAAATTGTAGAGCCAATGGGTGCCGCGTTTGCTTACAGGCTGTCAATTTTCAGACCTTCAGAACAAAATGTTCAACACAATTTCTTTGAAAAGTCGCTGCACACAAAAAAAATTGGAAATAATATTATTTTGATACACGAAATTAGTTAAACAATTTTTTTTATCAATAAAAGCCTATCAAATTGAATTTTTGGGGTATTAATTTGATACTTAGAATAATAATGTGATACGCAAAAGTATTAATGTGAAACTAAAAAATAGAGGGAAGCTAACTTCGGCTCTACCGAAGTTTATAAACCCTTGGAACATGATATTTGCTGCCAGTTTGTTATATGGCTATACGATATATTCATCAAAAAAGTTTTTCTTACTAGAACTGCATTTTGGACCGATCGTTCCTATGGCAGCTATATGCTATAGACATCCTATTTGAATCAAACTTGACAGAATTATGTGGTAGTATATAATATTGATCTGTACAAAATTTGGGAGCGATAGCGTTGAAAACAAAAAAGTTTTTCTCACTAAGATTCTTTTCCAGACCTATTTTTTGTATGGCAGCTATACTATATAATTGTCCGATTTTGATAAATCTCGGTGAAATCATAGAAAACATCCAAGTCCGAGGGTTGGTAGCGATAGCATTGAAAACAAAAAAGTTTTTCTCACTAAAACTAGTTTTTCGACCGATCGTTCCTATGGCAGCTATATGCTATAGTCATCCGATCCGGCCGGTTCCGACAAATGTGCAGCGTATTTGTACCAAAAGACTTCGTGCAAAGTTTGGTTACGATAGCTTTAAAACTGACGGAGGAGATAGCATAGAAACAGACGGACGGACAGACGGACATGGCTATATCAACTCAGCTCGTCATGCTGATCAAGAATATATATACTTTATGTGGTCGGAGATGCTTCCTTCTGTGCGTTACAAACATCCGGACAATTTCAATATACCCTCTCCAAGGGTATAATAATGTTCTCTTTCAACGAATGTTAGTTCGAAAACATCAGTACTTAGTTCCCAGACGACGTGCTGAAGATAAATACCCATTAGTTAATCTCAGTTCAGTATGGAGCACGCACTTCTATACTTAAATGTTATATTAAAGGAGCTCAGCATATATGTTTTTGACGTCGTTCTTGGAAAAATATGTAATTAACAAATGTAACTCTTTAAACAGGACATATACCACTCCGCAATACTGCTGTGGCTGTTTCTGCACTTTGCCAGATGACGCCCAATGCGAGAGGTTCAAAACAAAGACAGCTGCAGAAGTGGCGTTTTTTGACAATTATTCGCTTAGGAACCGGTCCGCGAACTGAATCTTATTCTTTTCGAGGAGGTCGAGACTACGGACCGATACTTATTTAGCATTAAAGAAGCTTGAAGCGTTCAGTTTTAGAAAATTATTCTGTATTCTCTTTTTTTATTACTATTCTAAATCTAAAACAAACGAAATGGAAGCAAAGCTACAAACCCCTTAAGAAAGGAATTCATTTCGGGGCTCCATACCTCGAAACATTTGACATCAGATTCACTGGTCTTAGATGCAGGTTCGACCCTGGGTTCAGTTTATTTGTTTTTTTTTTTACCCCCCTTTTCTCCTGCCTTGTCCTTAAAAAAAAACTTTCTAGAACTAAGAGCAAATGCTTGGCTTCAAACTCCAGCTGTTTTATTCACTTTTCAAACAGAAACTACCCAATTCCCTGTCATCACATGTCTGCCAACTCTTTGCTGCATTTAAACAGTTCCGTTTCCATCCCTAGCTTACCATAACACACGCGTCGTATACTTAATATTTTTTAATGTTTGCGCTTGCGTCTCCCACAAAAGCAAATCGAATTGTAAATACTCATGCATAAAGCTAAAAAACAAAATTCACAAAAATTAGCAAAAAAAAAAAGAAACAAAAAAATACCGAAATCGAAACACGAGACCAAGCCTTTGAGCCACTTGACTGACATGGTTTGCCTGGGCTTGCGCGAGTCTCAATGATTTTTGGGGGATTGGAGTCTACGTGGGCAGCTGCTGTTGATTGTCTTTTTGACTTTGGCGCCACAAATAATGCTTAATGGCAAATATATAATAACAATCATATGACGACAGACAGCGACATAGAGACTTGGCCTGCAATTGGCAGTCGGCAATAAGAACTATTTTCTGGGTCAACTACTTAGGTCTCAATTCTGCCTTGGGGGCGCATCGGCAAGAATTTTAATGGTTTTAACGTTTTTGTTCCCAAGAGACCAAATCCAAGTCATTCACTCGATCGTTCATTTGACGTCTGTTCGTCGTGCCCGTCAGTTTCATTTTGGGGGGTTTCGGCCAATTGCCGTAATTATTTTGTCTCTCTAACACGAATTTAAATCAGCAACTGTCCCACGGGGCCATGGTTGTTTTTTGGGGCCCTTTACTTATTTGATTCCTTCAACGGAGAGAAACTTCTCCTAGACAACAGCTAACCCATAATTATACGGCCAACAGCTGTGCGCCCATGTGAAATTGCTCCGGATGAGCCCAAGCACCATAAATCAATGGCTAGATGAAGGAGGAGGGGAAAGAAAACTGGTGCAGTGGGTCAGACCATTGGAGGCAGCCGTCGGCCAGTTCTTAATGGACCACGGACAAGTCCAGGCGCGTGTTAAATAAATCACTTGATGAATAGAGTGTTAAGCACGCCTGGAGGCTAGGACGGGCAAAAAAGGAAACTAGGCATACGAACTTGTGGTTTGGGGAATGGTTGAAAACTGATTGAGAAATTAGGGGAAAAGTTGAGAGATGAGAATTTCGGTTTGGAAAGAAATTGGAAATAATAATACATAAATTCATTCATCACCCTATTTAGCACAATCTTACTTAGTTGGGTGTATTAGTTCGCCTTGTCTAGTTTAAGTGTGACCAGACGCGATTGGTTACTTTTTATTAAAAAGTTTCACCCTTTTTAGTACAATCTTACTCTGAAGTTGGGTGTAAGTGTGACCAGAAGAGTTTAGATACCTTTTATAAAAAAGGTTCAGCAATTTTAAGGGAAATTTAACTCAGAAGTTGGATGCATTAATTCGCCTTGACTACTTTAAGTGTGACCAGACGCGATCGGTTACTATTTTCACCCTTGTATAGGGTATATTAAAATTGTTCAATTGTTTATAACGTATAGAAGGAGCATCTCCGATATAAATAAAGTATATATGTTCTTGATCAGAAATAGGAGCTGAGTTGATATAGCGATGTACGTCTGTCCATCCGTCTGTTTCTATGCCAACTCCTATGCCAGTTTCAAAGCTATCTTAACCGAACTGCACATTTGTCGGAACCGTCCAGATCGGATAACTATAGCATATAGCTGCCATAGGAACGATCGGTCGAAAACATAGTCTTAGTGAGAAAAACTGCTTTGTCTTGTCTTAACGCAATTGTTCCCAAACCTCGTATTTATAAGTTTTCTATGCTTTCACATAATTTCCCCAAGTTTTATGAAAGTCGGACAACTATATAGAATAGCTGCCATACAAAATAAAGGTCTGAAAAAGTTTAGTAAGAAACTTTTTTGTTTTCAACGCTATCGTCCAACTTTTCAAAACAAAACTTTTGTGCTCTTAACCTCCAAACGTCCACAATCTTAATGTAACAAACTCTCCTCCGTCTGTTTCTATGCCAACTCCTATGCCAGTTTCAAAGCTATCTTAACCGAACTTTGACGTGTTTAACAAATACCACTGCGACCGTCAACGAAATAGCATATAGAGACGGCGAAAACATGTCTTAGTGAGAAAACTCTTTGTCTGTCTTAACGCTATTGTTCCCAAACCTCGTATTTATAAGTTTTCTATGCTTTCACATAATTTCCCCAAGTTTTATGAAAGTCGGACAACTATATAGAATAGCTGCCATACAAAAGGTCTGAAAAAAGTCTTAGTAAGAAAACTTTTTTGTTTTCAATGCTATCGCTCCTAAGCTTTTCAAAACAAAACTTTTTGTTTTGTTGCGTCTTTATACTCTCCAGTTATGAATATTATCGGTTTCCATACAATCTTGGGGAATTTGGTCAAAATCTGATATCATAAGCGCCATCTATTGATGAGTTTGGGAAAAATCTCAGCTAGGAATGTTTAAAGAAAAGCATTTAAAACCTTAATTTATATAAATTACACAAGCTGCAAGGGTATATAAAGTTCGGTTGAGTCGAAGTTAGCTTTCCTCTATTTTTTATAAAAAGTTTCACCCTTTCTAGCGCAATCTTACTCAAAAATGTATTTGCTACGTTCACACTGTCCTATATTTACTTTGTATTTAAAATTGTAGGAGTTCTACCACACTTTTGTTGTCTCTGAGTAATGAAATTTGAAAACCAGAACATATTTACAATCAGTTTCCTTTCCAATTGTCATTCATTCATATTTTTCTACCCCACTTTATTTAACCCAAGGGTCATTTCCCCACAAAAGCATTACTCAGTCGTCTTAAGTATTTCATTTTCATTTTAATAAATGCTATCAAAAGTGTACGTCAGCGTTTGAGTCATGCCTCATTTGCTTGTGTACTCATATGCAGGTCAGTTAGTCAGTTTCGATTGATAAGAGGGCCCATGCTTTTGGAAACTTAACATTTATTTACTCACACGTCGGATTCGCCTTGAAAATCGAAATTGTACAGCAGCTTGGGGAAGCATTTGCATTTTCTCCGTCTCATCTCCATTTTGAGTTTCGTGAGGAAACTTTTCTTGATTTGCGTTTTCCATTGTCGCTGACTTTTAATGGCCAACACGAATTTGACTCTTTTAATGGAGTCTCGCTGTCTCTGGCTAAAGAAAACGCGCCCCAAACTCAAGAAAACAAAATAAGAAAAAGAAATTTGCAATCAAAATGCGAGCAAACGTGTCGGTTCAGCTTTTAGAGGTAGAGGGGGAAGCCGCAACAGCAGCTTCAACTTCAACTTTGCGATCGTGCTGGCGATTTTGAATTGGGATTTGAATTTGGCAATTGGCAAGAGCACGAACCGAGAGTGCGCCGCAGGCCCAAAGCATTAGAATTGAATTGCAAAATGCGAACTAAAGTCCTGTCTCCCTTCCCTTGCACAGTTTTTTGCTTGCGTGCAATATTGCACATTTATCGTCAAATTAAACGCATATCGCTGTCAATCTGTGCCCAAATTGGACACAGTCACAAAACGGCAAGCCCGGCCAACAGTGAATTGACCAAAACAACAAACAAAACGCTGGCACACTGACCTGAGACTTAAAAAAAAGCATCTCATTGAATGAATATGTTATATCAATTACAGCATGAAGCGGTTCAACAAGTTACAAATCGATGCGGAAATGCTTATTAAGACAATTAGGGTGTTCACCAGCCCGCGTAAAAGAGTAATTGTGTAAATTTACGCGACGCAGCTATTGAGCGCCCCTAAAAGGATTACCCTCGTAATCTTTGGTGTAAATCAGCTGTTTTTGACAGGCTATGAGTTTTTCTGTCACTTGTGTGTGTCAAAGTTTAATACGTATTTTTAAAGCATTAATTGTAGGTGTACAAATCAAGCTAAATAGAAGCATGAACAAAAATTAATAAAAAAAAAATTTAAGATTTGGACCATGATGCTGTCGGTGAAGTCGTAGACGACCTTATGGAGGATCTTACTGCAATTGCATGCTGGCGGTGAGGAACCAAGTTCTGTGTGCACAAATAAGTCAACTGGCGAACCAATGTGCTACCATTTTTCAATGACCAATGGATCCGTGCGGCCCCATTGTTTATGTCGACTGCATTTCTACCCCAAATGGAACTTTAGTTGTAGGTAGCACTTTTCTGTTTGGGGTAGTTTGGAGAAGCTGCATCAATAAGGAAAACTACAACTATGTTTACAGTAGGTAATGACAACTCTCTAGGTGTTGTTACAGGGAGAGTGTAAGGAGCTATTTTTAGGAAGATGTCTCAATATATTTACTGGCCAGATGCAGTTAAACCGACAAAAAATTTTAATTATTGTAGGTGTGACCACATATTTTTAAGAGAAAAATCTCGAAATGGCGTGATATCAAGTATTTTTGTCCATACTTTGAATAATTTTACAACACTTCTACTATTTTTTCTTATGTGATTTCTTGTTGTACGCTGGTGAACACCCTAAATATAGTACAGTAAAAGCTTTCCCAAACTTTTTCTTCTTCTAAAGCGGAGATGAGTTCCCTTATCGCATGAATAAGCTTTACCGGAATCCGCGAATCAATCGACTTTGAATTCATTTTGAAGAAAAATATTTATCTGTTGGTTTAAACATGCTGGTTCACTCTCAAGGTCATGTTCTCTTGAATATGGTATTGGGGTATGGATGGGGTATTCACCAGCCCTCGTAAAAGAGCATGAGCTAGTGAGCGACCCCTTGTGACTTACAGCATTATTTGACAGGCTGTGAATTTTGCTGTCACTTGAAAAATGCCAAGAGAAAGTGTACAACAAGCACTGAGTAACCAAAAAAGGACACGGTGCTTCATGAAATAGAATTCATCGATGGTAGGTGTACAAATCAAGCTAAATACTACCAAGAAGAAGTATGAATTTATAAAAAATCTTTAGGTATGAACCATTATGCTGTCGTTGAAGTAATATACGAGCTTATGAAGGATCTAAGTCCAACTCCATGCTGGAAATGGAACTTGAGTTACAGCTTGCGATTGCACTTTATCGTTTGGGGTGGTCTGGAGAAGCTGCATCAATAAGCGAAACTGCAACTATGTTTATAGCAGGAGATGGCAGCTCTCCATAAATTATATATTTTCTTGATCAGCATCAACAGCCGAGTCGATACAGCCATCTCCGTCTGTATGAATGCACATATCTCAGAGATGGTGAGAGATATAGGTTTAACATAAACTGCTTTGCGCTATTCTCATGGTGACGGTTTTTCCTCTCAAGTCGTTTAGGAATTCCCAATCTGGCATTGAAAGGTAGCTGCTGGCTGTCAGCACAAGTAGGCAAAGATCGCTGATCGATATTGTTTGTATTTTACAACAAAAAATCAATATCGAAATGATACTTTTTTAATATCAAAAGAAATATTGATATAGATATTTTGTATATATCCGGCAACCCTACCCCGGACCGAGCCTCAACCATTTGAGTGGCGTGCAACCTTGGTTCAAAAAGTAAAATTTTTAACCACTTACAAACCAGAGTTTTTAACTAGCTTTCATACAGCTCAATTTTGAATTCTTTCGGCTTTGGAACCACTGTGCAATGGCCGGCAACCGAAATACTTTGCTGTTGTGGTTACTCTTGGGGTCTTATGTTTCTTTTTTTTTTTTTTTTTTTTGGGACTGCATGCCAAAACAGCGGAGGTCTCTGCCGGCTTCACACTTTCGCAAGGATGACTCGCCTTTCGCCAGCTGTCAAGTGGTCAGTTGGTGGAACCTTTAAGTGGGCCACAATGAAAGTGAATCTGCGCTTCATTAGTAATAATTTTGGGCATTTAAGTGGCGAAAGAAGGCGAGTCTCATTAGTGGCAAAAGATTTCGGGCAGGATATGGATATATTTTGTGCTCATATGTGACGCGGTGCATCCTTGACCTCAATGGTTTTTGGATTTTGTGGTTGCGTTAATAACTTTTCAGAGAGAGAGAAAAGCAAGCCAAGCGCAGAACTGGTAATGGTCATGGCATGGTAACTGGTCTGGGGTCTGGCCTGGTATGCTGGCTGCTTGGCCTGGCCAAAAGATTTATGGCCAGTGATAAGTTTCAGGCGTGCAGCAAATAAGAACGAACATGCCAAGAGAGGAACGCAATCAAGACACAGGCCAAAAGGAGCCTGGGACAAGAACAAATAAATTGCAGTGGCTGCAAAACGGGTTCTTCAGCTCCACCAGAAGGTCATAAGCATACGCAGCGAAGCGAGGCGCAGCTTGGGGAAAACAACTGAAATATTTGCCATAATTAGCATGGCGTCCAGACCTTTAATTAGGCAAGCCTGACTGGCCGACAGAAGAAATTTTTAATTAGAAAGCACCAATTTTCACTTTCCATTGAGAAGAGGATGATCCACGACGTCAACTGTATCGAAAGTCAATGGAGTCTCATAACCAAGAATTTCAACAACCACAAAAGCCACCAGACGAATCTTAGTAATGGGAACGAGTATTTTGTTGACCTCAAATTTTCGTGGCTTGAATGTCGCTTTGTCTGCGGCTGAGCGGCAGCAGCTGCTGTTGCTGGAGGAGAAACAAAAGTGAAATTTACGGCTCGTGTGGGTTCAAGAACTAGAAATGAAATCGAAGCAGTGCGAGCCTAAGGAAAGACCCCAAATGCATTTTCATGTAATTAATTAGCTTGGAGCGCAGAAGAGTTTGCCAGCGGAACAATGGTGAAAATGTGTTCCCTTCCGCCGTGTGTGTGTGTGTGTTGCACCTGTCGCAAAGAGCTGGGCAATTATTTGTTATAATTTTCTGCTGAAAAAATGCAAAAAAAAAAACCCACTGGCAATCCTTCAGTGGCAGGCAGCAGGCGGTGCGAGTTCAAAGAAGTTGCCACAAAACAATTTAGCTGGAATCTGGCTAGAATTTAGCGCTGGCAGGCGGCATTGTTTGCCGCTCTTGCTGGACTTTGCTGGCATTAATTAATTGCAGAGCTGACGCTGTATGGAGTTGGAGTTGGTGGGAAACGAGTTCGACGGGCAACACGCAGCCACTAATGAGCACTAAGAGATTCTGTTTGAGCATTGGAAATCAAAAAGAAGATTAGCCGATCCAGGAAATGTTAGATCAACGAAGATTTGTTGCCCTTTTAAAGTGACACAGTGATCCCATTTTTCTTGGTTTATGCAAATATGTATGGAAAGTGGCGAAGGCAAAGCTGTAACTGGGAATGTTTGAAAAGAGTTTCAAAGTTCAGGTGCAGGAATGACAAATATTAGTGGAGATAAGCACGTTACAACTGATCCTCCTTTGAGATTGTCCGCGCAATAAAGTAAATATAAACAACTACACACATACCACTTGATGATTAAGTGTAAATTATAAATCTCACACACCTCGCACAACTATCTCAAGGTGTTCTTAGCTATAGCTTTTAGTTTATTTGTACTCAGCGTCTCTCGGTTTCTAAGAACTGAGTTGATTACGATTGGAAATCTATCTCGGCTTGCAACTCTCGAACTCTCTAGCGACTGGCTCTTATGAGAGGCGAAGAATGCCAATAGCCATTTCGTAGTGCCATAAAAAAGATTGCGCGGGTCTTCGATTCACTTTGTTTGGAAAATCCGAGACGCAATAAATATTTTTTCAAAACGAAATTCATTAAGCATTGTTGTTAATATAAAGGGTGATTTTTTAGCTATTATCATTTTGGCAACACTGGTTTAAACAGCTCACGCACGTTTTGTGTTTTGTTTCACTGTCAAACATCTTCAGTTTGTCTATAATTTAACCATGAATCGTCTTACAAACGAACAACGCTTGCAAATTGTTAAATTTTAATATCAAAATGCGTGCTCTGTTAAGAAAGTTCATCGCGCGCTTCTTCCATTTTATGGTCAGTTTAATCGACCCACTAAAACGGCTATTCGGGCTATTGTAACTAAATTTCGCACCAAATTTACATTGTTGGACATTGAACCACCAACACGCTTACGTAGAGTGCGAACTGAAGAAAATATCGCAGCTGTATCGGCCAGTGTTAATGATGACCATCAATTATCGATTCGTCGCCGTTCGCAGCAATTGGACCTCTGTTACTCAACAACGTGGAAAATTTTGCTGAAGGATTTAGGTGTGAAGCCTTTCAAAATACAGCTGGTGCAAGAATTGAAGCCGAACGACCTACCGCAACGTAGAATTTTTGGTGAATGGGCTCTTGGAAAGAAATAATTTTCTAACATTAAATTATATGGACCGTACTATCGATTCAAATAAAGATTTCATGCACTTTTCTCAATTTTATTTTTTGTTTTTTTTTTTAAACTTTCCTATAGCTCTTAAAAAATCACCCTTTACAATAATTTTTAAATTCTGTTTCATATGTCAACTTCACTATTGTTCCTATTCCAAACTTTTGCATTAATTTTTCCATGCATACTTGTCATTTCTTGTATACTACATAACAATAAACATAAACGATGTACATTTTTTTGTATTGTGTCAAATTGACACACCAGGGACTCATGTTCAGCATGGGGACGGGGCGAAAGCGAGCGCGAAAGAGACAGCACTCACATCAGCCACATTTTCGCGAACGGCTAATGCGTCTGTGTGAATGTGTATAAATCAGCTAAATAAAATTTCAATGTCTACTTTTCGGGAGATTCTATTTCGGACGATTGTTCTACATAAAATGTAAGTTTAAGTTAAAGTTTAGTAAATTTGTAAGAATTTTTAAAAAGTCGAGCAAGTTCACCCCGGAAAGTGTATCAGCTCGAGCTAATTGTTGTGTGTGTGTGTGTTCATGTTGGTTCCAGCTAAAGATCTCTTTTGGCGAAATATGCGCTCATTTCCGTAGCAAAACAAAAGCTTACGGAAATGAAGCAACGATTAAGGTCTCGATCAGCCGCAGCAGCCAACCAACCAACCAACAATCCATCTAAACACATTCCAAACACTTCAACACACCAAATGTCCAATGCAGCGTCAAGTGCTTTGGCTGATTCGACAAAAAATACCAGAGGCAAAAAACCAAGATGAAGCGAAAAAAATCAAAAAATAAGTAAGATAAACGTTTACATCTAAACCCAAAATATTTTTCTTTAGAAATCTGCGCATTCATCTAAAACAAAGAAGCTAGAGACGAATGGGCGACCTTCGTCAAGCCCATTACCATTACAGTTTGTTTTGTCAGCTCCAGCCCCGGCAAGTGGGCGTGGCCACAATTAATTCGATTGCAGCTAAAAATAGCCCAAAGAGACTGCAACGCCCCTGGCGCAAAAGGTGCGTGGAATGTGCCTAATCGTCGATGCCAAAACTTGTTCTATGCCGCCGCCTGCAAATGGAGAGAATGTGCCGACGACCACCATCAATATCAATGGACGGAAGATGGCCGAGCAGCTGGGAGTCTAATGTCTAATAACTGGAACTAAAGCGTGCGCCTGGCCAGTAATTAGAGTTTGGAAAAAAAAAAAAGCGTTACAGGCAAAGCGGTTCAATAACCCAATGGATGATCGGACCCTGGCATTCTCTTTCACACAGAGAGTCACAGCCAGGGGCAGGCAGCACGAGGAAAAAAAATATTCTGCCACAAGATAGCAATCCGCATATGAAAATGAAGCCCACAAACCAAGAATGAAGATGATTAATCAACGCCCCCCCGAAAACTGGAAATTTAAGCAGTGATAAGGTCATTGCTGTTCCAATTCACATCGTCCGTAGACGCGTTCACCAACTTTTCTCCAACTTCTGTGATCTCGGAGATGTACACAACTATTTCTGTTCATAACCTCTTTTCTCTATGCTTTGTTCGGTTCTTTCGTGCCACGCTCGGAGGCAACATTTAATTGATCGGATTCACTTTGATTGATCGGATCGTCGCTGTTGATAATGGTACCGTTAATTTGGTAAATTATTTTGCATTTCAGACGGCCAAAGCAATTCATTTCCCAATGTGTGGCATTCCATGTGGATGAATTGCTTGGGATGAGATGGCATCAGTGGGGTGGGAGCTTACAATTATATCAGTTAAGGTTAATGGGTGATGGAATTTATACGTTTTGGTGTGACTAATGGAGGGCACGAAATGAGAGCATCACTGGGATATAAGAATAGAAGCAATTGGAGCAATTTAATTATGAAAACTACAGTTGATTTAACATGGGAATTGTATGCAATCAAGTCTAGGTAGTCACACTTAGCTTGACCTTTTGCAAGGGTATCAATCATGGGTCGGCAATGTGAGCAGAAAAGTTGCCACTGACTGCTGACTTCAAGGGTGGGCAAAACACACACGGACATTTTGGCATTGCATATGTGTGTGTGCAGCCACCGACAGGAAGTTCACTTTGCTTGGCGGTATTGTTGGCAAAACAGCGCAGCGACGAGCTTATACGCTTTTGTAAGTTTAAGCAGAAGATACAAGTAAGAAAGTCGGTCAAGCCCGACTGCAGTTGCAGCGCTGCTGCTGCGGCAGCGAACTTTCTTCTGGTCATAACTTTACCGATAGATGGAGCCACTACTTGATTTTCAAAACTGACCAATATATGGCTATGTCTACTCGGCTGTTGATGCTGATCTAGAATATATATTCTTTATAGGGTCGGAAATGATTCCTTCTCTCTGTTAAGTTGTATGTAACATAAAGTGAATATACTCTGTGTACCTTTGGTTTAGAGAAAGGCAAAGCTCACTTCGTCTGTGTCGAAGTTCTGATACACTTGAAAAAGCTAGTCTCAATGGTTAGCGACTTGGACCAAACTTCGCAGATCAGCTTAAAAACATTCAATATTACCCATGACCGTGTTTGAGAGCGGTAATATTGAGAACAAAACAGTTTTTCTCACTAAAACCCATTTTCCGACCAATCATTTTTATGGCAGCTACAAGAAGTAGTCATCCGATTCGGTCGGTTCCGACATATTAGCAGCGTGCAGTCAAAAGATGACTCTGTGCAAAGTTTCAGCTCGATAGCTTAAAAACTGAGGGACTAGTTCGCGTAGAAACAGACAGACGGACAGACGGACGGACAAAGCTTAATCGACTCAGCTCGTCATACTGATCAAGAATATATATACTTTATGTGGTCGAGAATGATTCCTTCTATGCGTTGCAAACTTCTGAGGCAAAATACACTCGTGCAAGTTATATAGTTTTGTTTTTCAAATACTTCCAAAACAATATTTTTTTCTGTAATTTTGTATTTTAGTAAGGATGTACAAAACTTTCCCATCACTAGTTTAAAAATAATAATTTTAACAAGACGGAAACAGCTGTTTTTTTCTCTTGGCCGACGAATATTCCGGGAAAGTACGAATTGTTTTGGTTCAGTGGTTTATAGACATTTTAAGTCACCGGTTCGGTTCATAAATTGTTTTTTACAGCTAGCCGTACCCCGATTTTGTTTCGATTTAGTGGATTACACTTCAAATATTATAACGCCAGTTCCAGTTTTTAAATTTACGAACTTTCTACAAAATTTCAATAGGTCCTTCGAGTCGGATATTGTTGAAATCATGTTTTATAGAGTGGCCATAGAGTCCCAAAGTTCCAAAGAACACTTGTTGAATTTGTTGAGATCAAAAGATCTTGAGTTAACAGTTTAACGAGTCGCTAAAAGCTCGTTTAATTACTTTTTGAAAAGCTCTGTCTGAAATTGATCAGCGTAGCTTTCTAATGTATATCTTTCCTGATTTAAACTTACGCTTTAATAATATCAAACTCTGGTTGGTTTGCGCTTCGGTTTTTATACCCTGTACCCATTAAAAATGGGTAAAAGGGGATCATGAAGTTGTGCAAATGTATTTAAGAGGGGAAAAGGAAACATTTCCGACCCTATAAAGTATATATATTGTTGATCAGCATCAACAGCCGAGTCGATTTAGCCGTCGTCCGTCCGTCTGTTGTATAACGCTGACTCTCAGAGACTATAAGAGATAGAGACACAAATTTTTTGCTGATCATAGGTGTATACCGTACCCTCATCAGTTTGTTTCAGTTTGAAAAATTTTTCCCCTAAAACAACGAAAAAAACTGTCAGAGCCCACAATTTTAAAGTTACAATATCGTTGGTTCGCATATTTTATCTTTAACCGTATATCTATCTTTTCTCAAAAGCGCAACATGATCCGATCAAAAACACCAAAGTTATTCACTAAACAAACATGACAAAACAAAAAAAATTTTTGTAGCGAAAAGCGCCAACCACATTACAACAGACTTCCCAGCCATGGCCGAACATAGTACTTGCCAATTCACACCGAATGCCTGCCGAAGGCGTGCATCACTGTGTGTTAGAGCTGGGTTCTTCCAGAAGAGAGCGCGGAAATGTGCATAGCTGACCAAATATCGAAACTCTATTGAAAAACCCTCTATCCTAGCCTTATTCCACCTTCCATTCAAAGCTTAACGTGGCCTCACACACACACACATTAATACTTTGCCAAACATAACTTTTCATGCCACAGACAACATTCTTACGGCTTCATTCATTCCCAGTTTGGTCAATTAATAACACAATAAAATCTCAGCCGTTGTCTGATCCTGTTGATGACGCCCTCGAAATCGAAAGCCTCACCCAAAAAAACACAAAAATCACATAAACAAAGTACCGTTTTGTCGTCTGATTTCGAAATCATCTCCAATGGGGGTTAAGCAATGCAAATGGAGGTCAGCCCCATAATTCAATTAGGAACCTGCAGCGGGTCGACCAAATTCCAGGTTCCACTGTGCGTGCGTGGGTTTCTGTATTCAGCCTTCACTTTTGTGTGTCTTGGAAGGGGGGAGCAAGTGAGTCAGCATTGGATTGGAATTCTGCGCGCTTTTGAGGATTTATTAACAAGAATAATAAAAAGAAAACCGAAACAGAAACAGAAACCGCAGAAACCGGTTGGGGAGACTTAGACTTGAGACTTACCTGTATGGAGCCGGCGACTGATGCGGAACTGAAGCTGGCATTGCTGTTGTTGTTGTTGTTGATGTTGTTGGCGGCGTTGCCATGGCGACGGCCATTACTATCCTTGGACGTTTTCAGCAAAATCTTAGACACCACCGAAATCTTGTTGTCCATTTTGGACTCGCAGCTAGAGGTGCTAGACGCCGAAGACGATGATGATGACGAGGACGATGATGAGGAGGAGGAGGGCGACATGGTCACACGGTTTCCGCTTTCTTTGTGATTTCGCATTTTCATTTAGTAACTTTTTCGTTTTGTTTTGATTACTTGTAGTTTTTTCTTAATGTTTCATCGTTTCCTTTTTTTGTTTTTCGGGGCCCCCAACTAAGAAGGGTCAGGGTGAGAGGCGGAGGGCGAATTAAGTGTGATGCAATGACATTTGTTAAATTATTTTAATTTGTTATGGCGACATTTCGGTGGCTTTGCACTCTTTTTTTTATCTCAAAGTCCGGTCTGCGTCTCGCATCTTTGGAATGCAGCGGCAAAACCAGAAAGCGCGCGGGAACGGAGGTAAGAAAATTGAATCGATTTTCGTTGTTGCCGTTGAGTTATTTGGGTTTTTGTGTAATAACTTGGAGAGCATTATGTGTGCGATGGAAAAAAGTGAACCAGGTTTACATAACATTGACCCAAGAGGCAGCCACCAAGACGTACGTCTGCCTAAGCCAATAAACAAGTTTCCAATGCGATTTGGCCAGTGCATTTTTCTGTCAACCCACGCCACCACCACGACGCGTCGTCTCTGTAAATGTCATCCCCACTCTATGGTTTCTATGCAAATTGATGTCCATTAAGCCAAGCAGCCGACCAGCTGCCACTTCTCTGGATTCTCGTAAGCCCCAAGTGTTTAATGCATAATTATGAGCCTGGGCCCAAGAACTGGAACTGCAACTGAACTGCAAAATGCAGGCTAAAACTGGATACTGGATTCTGTGAGGTGTGTGTGTGTGTGTTGACAAACCCAAGCTGAAGCCTGTTTCGGTTAGGGGGCAAAGTACGCGGCAGATAAATCTACAGTGCAATGACATTAGGTTTCATCTATGCACTTTCCAGCCATGTGAAAGCTGCCGAAAACTTGGAAAAAAAACCAATTTGTTAATTATGACCCCCGGGTAGAACACTAAACACGCACTGCAAAAGCCTTTCATTATGCTGCCTTTACTGCTCCTCCAGCGAAATTAGACACTTTTGCTGGCCTAGGGTGACATACACCACAAATATTCCAACGCCAAAATGCAAAATGACAAAATAAAATAATAAAAAAAAAAAACAAAATGCGGAAAACATGCTAAACCAAGTGGCGCCAGCAAAATGGGCACAGTCTCCCAACTAACTCAAGTTGACAGTTCCAACGCTGTTCCCCCTGTCTTAAACGAGTGAACAGGTTTTGCAGCAGGAGGTCAGCTCTATGTAAAGCTGCATAGATCAATATTATTGATCTAAGAGGTGTTGAAATTATAAAAAAAAACGATTCTGTCCTCTCAATTTGGACGACCCTGATAGAACGTTAGCTAAATCGATTCGGATGAGTATCCACTCTTTTCTTACCAAGACTGTTTTTCAAAACTATCTTTTGCATGGCAGCTATACTATATAGTTGTCCGATAATAAAACTTGGAATTATGAAAAGGCATAGAAAACTTATAATCATTGGACGTATTCAGCAGATAAATCCGATTTACGATTTCTGATTTATGATTGCCGATTTTACCTGCTGAATATAGTGATTGACGATTGAGATTGGGAAATTTGACAATCATGCTTGTTGAATAGAAGTGTTAACGTTTTGCTGGGTCAGCCTACCTTTGCGCAGACATTCATTTGAAATTATCTATTTAACCAATCCATAAATATTCGAGATTGTTTTGCATTGATGAAAAGTACTAAAGCCACAGAATATCTTAAAGTATGCAATCAATTCCATTCAGCAGAGACTCATCAGCAATCGCAAATCGTAAATCGGTAATCGCTAATCGGAATTATCGCTGAATACGCCCATTATAAACATAAAAACTTTGCATTATACATCTGTGCAATTTTAAATATACCCTGTGCAATGGTATACAAAGGCTGTCGGGATGCGTTCCGACTACTCTTTATGCAGGGTCAGTTCTCAGTCTCGGTGACCGGCAGAAACAGCTGATTCAAGAAAAATGAAAAATGATTTGCCGTCTAAATTGTGTAAAGCAAAAAAGCAACGATAAATAACACAGCGATTAGTGCAACAGAAACCCACCATTTGAATTCTCGTCGGCAAAGCAAAAAAAAATTTTAATGCGTGCGCTCGCACTACCTGTCGCTTCAAGTGTCAACCAAGGAGAATGAGTATCAGAGAGAGAAACTTTGCTCTGTCGACACCGCTTCCCAGCGGCGCAGAGCTCAACGTGTTCTGTCGAAAATATGCATTACGCCTGTCGAAAAAGTAATGTACTACAATCGCTGACTTTCGTTAGACAGATAGTAATCGAAAACAAACAGACTGCGAAAATTCTGCATTACATTTTTAAAAATAATGTACTCATTCGTAATGGGAAGTTCGGCTCTGGCATACATCCTTAATACCTAGTAATGCAGGTTGTCGGCAGTATTGTATGGGAGTATTTCCTTCATACTGATGGCAAAGTACCGCTGGGTTCTGTCAGTTGTTCGCTCTCACTTAGGCTCTCTACCCAGCGGCGCAGAGCTCAACGTGTTCTGTCGAAAATATGCATTACGACTGTCGAAAATGTAAGGCACTACAATCGCTGATTTTTGTTAGAGAGATAGTAATCGAAAACAAACAGACTGCGAACATTCTGCATTACAATTTTAAAAATAATGTACGCATTCGTAATGGGAAGTTCGGCTCTGGCTTACATCTTTAATACCTCGTAATGCAGGTTGTCGGCAGTCCGTTTACAAAGCGGCCATGCATATGGCAAAGTAATGCAGATTGTATGGGATCATTTCCTTCACACTGATGGCAAAGTAACGCAGGAGTAACCCATTTTGTAATGGCAATTTGCGCCGCTGGGCTAGATACTTTTGGGTCAGTTGTTCGCTCTCACTTACGCTCTCTGGATACATTTGGGAATATGGTCGTCTCGCTGTACCACATGTTTCTAATAGCACTACAATCGGGCACTATGTTTGCCCTGATTGAGAGGAGCGAAGTTTATCTCTAATAATTATTGCTCCATGTTTCAACTGCAACGAATTTTGGCCCGAAGGGCGCGAAATTTTGAAAATGTGTTCTATCCGTTTTCTGTATGAGAGCATTTTCTCTGTTGCCAGTGGCAACAGCTCTGCTCATATTGACGATCCCTACTTTAATCCAGGGCCGGGCAAATGGAGAGAACAACAAAATGTGCTTAAGAAGTTAATCGTCACCCAAAAATTTTGGGCGAAAAGTTATGTAACATCTGTATGTAACATCATGTATATGAGGGCGAGCCCATTTGTATTTGTAATCCATGTAAAATTCTAAGAAAACTGGCTTAAAAACCATAGGTCCAAAACAGTGTTTTGTCAAGAAGAGTAAGTAAGTGAGAGTGTATTGGTGTACGAAAATAAAGCAGCGCAAACTAGCTCTGACCTACTTCATCGACCGCTGGGCTGTTCGCTCTCTTGGCACAAGCCTCGGCATGCGATTGGTGTGAATAGCGAAAAGTGTGCGGACCCTGCGGGCCAGGCGCGTCAATCGCTGTTCTAAATTCAATAAGAAGGTTTGAATTCGAGACGGAAGATACAAGAGAGCCTATTTCTACTTCAAATTATTCTTCTAAAACTCATTTGTCAAATCTTTTAAAACTCAACTAATTTCATACATTTTAAACATTTGAAAATAAAGAATGGAAAATGCCCAGCAGTTGCTGCTTTCGTTAGTAATATTTTCCTATTACGTTATTTTTTTTGCATTTCGAGTTTTACAATTATATTGTCAAAGTGCTTGGAATTCGCTAAGCAAATATTTGTGGCAATATCTCTACTAGACTAGACTCAGCAAGTTTTACCTTGGCCAGCATCTATCTCGCTCTCTCTTCCACACTGATAAGCAGCCATGTTCGCGGCGACCTTGTGGCAAAGCCAACGACCTTCACAATTCCCAAATATATCCCAAATCCAAATTTAACATCCTGCTGTGTGCTCTGTAGCAGCGGAAGTAAGCGATCTCTTTAGGTAGAAGATCGAACTGTTGACAACATCATAAAAGGCGAAGAAAAACAAAAACCGAAAAAGATGAGTTTCAAATGAAGCTGAAGTTGAAGGATGGCAGGCAAAAAAGGTGGCACCTTCTCGCTCCCACACTCCACACACACACACACACAAAGTGTAGGTGTTTTGCAGCTACCCAGAAGCGCAGCTTGGGAATCTTTGGTCTTTTGTTGTTGTTGCAAGCCAAGCGCAGCGAGCACTAAAGAAGACGTTGAACTTGCAGCAGGTTGCAATTTTTTATAAAAACCATTGTTGTTGCTTTTGTTGTTGTAGTTGCTAGGCCCTTTTTTGCGGAAATCCAGCAAACGAATTAAATTTAATTGTAAATTTATGCGTCGCCTTCTTTTTGTGTGAATGTCTCTCAGCCGCTGGCGAACTTCACCTTTGTTGGTGTGTGAGAATTGACAAAATTATAATGAGTTGGCAAAAGTGGCAGCAGCAGCACCCAGGTACACACATATAATCATAACACATAACCGGGCAGGTAACAATTTCCATTCATGTTTGTTTCACGTTGTCCGTTTGCACTTTGTTACGCTTGTTAGTAGCTGACACTACAAACAAAATTCCTAAAAATACATACTCAAGCTGAATTTATGACAACCTTTTTGGGCCCTTTCTCAGGTGTACTTAACCTGTGGGGGTATCTCTTCATCTTTGACAACTCTTTTAACTGACGGCGGCCACCTACGCAGCCTGCAGATATCATCAGCTGATAAGCAAACACTTCAAAACTACTCTAAACATTCACAAATCGCTCAAGTGGAAGTGAGGGATTTGGGTATTGAAGCATTGACAAAGGTCGAATTGTTAGAATTAATTGGTTGTTTTGTTTGAAGTAAACGAAAATTCAAAATCTTTTAAGAGATCTTTGTTCAAAATGGTCTCTTTTTGCAAGCCGCTGAAATAATTGTGCTTAGATCAGGGGTCGGCGCGTCGCTATCTACTGAGCATATAAAAGTGTTCAGCAGTCAAGAAACCGACAATTTACGCTCCTCGCTCTGCTGCTTCGCCAACAATGCCGCAGAGCAAAATGAACTTCGTGTCAGTGGCTAAATGTCAAAATGTGCATGTGTTTTTTGCCGGCCTTTGACTTAGATTTACTTTCTTTGAAGAAATGCAGAGTAAAGAAGAATATTCTACAACTTAAGAATATGCTTGAAACAACCTCTTCATATATCTTTGGTTCTCGATCTAAATTTACCCTATATCAGAAAACAGATCATCTCTGGGAAAGAACTAGAGATTCCAATATTATTTTCAATTTTAGACACGCCCCCTGCCGCTTTCCTAATTTGAAAAACACTCTTAACCGTCTAAATTGTGTTGGTAGATTGTTTAGATTTTCCATTTATATAGTTGTTAGCATTATTTAGGGATATAACAAGATTGGTAACGATTAGCAATCGAAGATTTGCCATAATAAGAGCCCAAATGCGAGAGCGACGGAACAAGAGAGGAAAACAGAGAGAGAAAAAAAGTTGTTATTAATCTTGAATTAAGCTGTTTCAATATCAAGTAAGTACGAAAATACTTGATTTATGACTTTTTAAATCCCGAAATATTAGAATCTGTCCTAACTGATTGATTTATTGATTATCAATATACCCACAGCCTAATGGTAAGAGATAAAAGGCTCAAATTTAAACAGTAGTTTCTATATATGACGAAAGTGAGCAAAAAAGGCTAAAAAGATCCAATTGCCAAAGACCAAGATGGCAAATCAATTTTAAGAACTGATTCCTTAAATTCGCATTTGGTAAGTCTATTTTGAGCTTGAACTAAGAACACGCTTTTTTATTTCAATACTATTGCTGCTCGATTTTCGATTTTGAATTTAATTTAAGTACTTCAAAGAACAAAGGCAAACCGTCCTTTTCGCTTGTAAATTCAAGAGACTCGTATTCCCATTTCTCCGTCTCTGTAGGAAATGATTATTTTTAAGTTTCAGAATTATATTAAAAACTAAAAAGTTTTTCATCTTTTTTTTGGAATGGCAAATCTTATGAATAAGTGTTATCAAAAACCATTTGCTAAGCCCTGCTCTCCTCTTCCGTCTAGTCCCATTCTTTTAATTTGTTTCAAGTTTCTTATGATGAAATCGCAATTTCTTTGGAACTTGTTTTTTCGCTCTCCCATCATAAAAATATTTTCCTGAGTTTATTTGCTTAGCTGCTTACACGAGTGCGACAACAACAACAACAAAACCAACAATTTTTGCGCAATTTTGTTTAAATGTTTTTTCTGAATTAAAAACAAGAAAAAACCCCCTTCAACCTTTTTCACAAAAATTTCAGCTTATTATGTGAGAAATTTACAACTCAAATCCAATTCGGAATACTTGCTGATGTTTCGTATATGTTTCTGTTTCTGTCTGTTTGCACTACTTAGTTATGACTGATAAGATTAAAATTAGACTTAGCCTGCCCGGCTTGGCGATAAGATAAAACACTTCACACACACGCCACACACTCTGGCGAAAGAGCGCGAGCACGTTTTAACTGGTTGCCGATGAAGTAGCCCCAAATGGAATGAAAAAACATAGAAACAGATACAATTCCATCAAATATGGCAAGGTCGCTGCATGGCAAGATGTTTGGCTTTTAATTAAATAGATTGTTATCGTCAGCAAAGTCAACGGCCAATTGTGTTTTTCACTTATAAGTTAATCTATCTACGCATTTCGAAATGAGTTCAAAACACCCAAAAAGAAACCGAAACGAAACACCCATGCTTCATGCTCGTCTTTGAATGCCGGTGAGTGTATTGAACTTGTGCTCCTCCGCCCTCAATGTTGAGCAAACAAGTTTGCTTTCAAATTCTTGATGTAGTATTCAATGCTGATGCTATGCGAGTCCCGACCCTCCTCCAACCTGCTGAAACAGCTGATAAGTTGTCACTTAAAACCTGCCCATCTGCCCCCGCTTGGCCTTCAAGTGATGATTTCCACTTATTTAATTGGTTTCCCTGCATTGCAACGCAAAAATACAAAATGTCACTACTCTTGGGGGGGATTTAAATTATTTTCCATGGTTTGTTTTTTTGTCATTTTATCATTCGTTATCGCAATCAGAGATTTCTTTTAATTTGTTGTTTTTCTTTCCAAGTACTTTTTTCACTGTCTTATGAATTTACAATGCTTGTTTTTGGTCAGAATAAGGGCGGAACAATAGATGGCGCCACTACTTGCACTGAACAATGAGGAATTTTAAAACTGACCCTTAGATGAAGTTCCAGTTTATACAGCTCCAGTCACAGATCCAGTTCATCTAACTAGTTCACACATCACTAACTACTATCGATGCTCGATACTCCCGCCTTTTTTATACACTTGAAAAGTGTATTCGAATTTTGCCCAGAAGTTTGCAACGCATAGAAGGAATCATCTCCGACCACATAAAGTATATATATTCTTGATCAGCATGACGAGCTGAGTTGATTAAGCTTTGTCCGTCCGTCTGTCCGTCTGTCTGTTTCTACGCGAACTAGTCCCTCAGTTTTGGAGCTATCGAGCTGAAACTTTGCACAGAGTCTTCTTTTTTTTGCACGCTGCTAATATGTCGGAACCGACCGGATCGGATGACTACTTCTTGTAGCTGCCATACAAATGTTCGTTCGAAAAATGGGTTTTAGTGAGAAAAACTGGTTTGTTCTCAATATTATCGCTCTCAAACACGGTCATGGGTAATATGTCATGTTTTAAAGCTGATTTGCGAAGTTTGGTCGAAGTCGCTAACCGTTGAGACAAGCTATTTCAAGTGTATCAAAACTTCGGTACAGACGAAGTTAGCTTTGCCTTTCTCGTTTTTATCTTACATCTCTAACTCACACACACTTAACTCTCTGCCATTCTGTGACAATCATTCTTACCGGCAACACGCCGTTTCCTATAAACCGAACTTAAACATAATCTGTGTTTTAAACTAAATAGTTAACGTGGCGTAGTTATAACATGAGAATCTTGTATCTGAGCATTATCATTTCTTCGGCAAATCGATAAATAATGCTAATTACTAAATAATATGCTCTCAATTTATAACAACGAGAAGGTCAAGCTAAATTCGTTTTTGCCGAAGTTTTTATACCCTTGCAAATTTTTTATTTTATTTTAATACATCAGAGTTTAAGAACGCCAGCATCAAAACAAACAATTTTTCGAAATAAACCCACTTTTCGACCGATAGTTCCTATGACAGCTATAAGATATAGTCATCCCATTTTGACCAAAACTTCCAAATCTGTGTAAAAGTGCATAATATTAATAATCGCTGAAGTGAGACACGTTAACATTAAAGAACAATAAAGTTTTTCTCATTAAAAACCCACTTTTTGACCGATAGTTTCTAAAGCAGCTATAAGATATAGTCATCTGATTTCGACAAAAACTTCCAAATCTATGTAAAAGCGTATAATATTAATAATCGCTGAAGTGGTAGACGTTAACATTAAAAACAAAAAAGTTTTTCTCACAAAGACCCACTTTTCGACCGATAGTTCCTATGACAGCTATAAGATATAGTCATCCCATTTTGACCAAAACTTTCAAATCTGTATAAAAGCGTATAATATTAATAATCGCTGAAGTGAGACACGTTACCATTAAAAACAATAAAGTTTTTCTCATTAAAACCCACTTTTCGTCCGGTAGTTCCTATGGCAGCTATAAGATATAGTCATCCGATCTCGACAAAAACTCCAAATCTATGAAAGCGTATATATTAATAATCGCTAAAGTGAGACTGTTACCATTAAAAACAACAACGGACACTATATAGACAGCACCCGAGCACGGAGGTTTTCAGAACAAATTATAGTAGTATTCGGGGGTTTAACCCCAAAACCCCCCTGCGTACGCCACTGGCTACCATACAAAAGATAGGTCTGAAAAAAAGTCTTAGTGAGAAAAACTTTATTGTTTTCAATGCTATCGCTCCCACTTTGTACAGATCTTTATTATATACTACCACACAATTTTGTCAAGTTTGATTTAATTGCCGAAATTAGCTTCCCTCTATTTTTCTCATTAAAACCCACTTTTTGTCCGGTAGTTCTTATGGCAGCTATAAGATATAGTCATCCGATTTCGACAAAAACTTCCAAATATATGTGAAAGCGTATAATATTATTAATCGCTGAAGTGGGAGACGTTAACATTAAAAACAAAAAGTTTTTCTCACAAAGACCCACTCTTCGACCGATAGATCCTATGGCAGCTATAAGGTATAGTCATCCGATCCGGTCGGTTCCGACATATTAGCAGTGTGCAGTTAAAAGAAGACTCTGTGCAAAGTTTCAGCTCGGCAGCTTTAAAACTGAGAGACTAGTTTGCGTAGAAACAGACAGACAGACAGACGGACGGACAAAGCTCAATCGACTCAGCTCGTCAGCCTGATCAAGAATATCGGGTGTGTTCCAGAAATCTCTAGAGGTTTTCGTATAAACGTTAGCATTTCATATTACAGCTTTTGTTTATAGTTTAGGGCTCAAATATGCCCGGCTACTAGATTAGATGACAATAGTTGAGCGATTTGAAACCGCCTGCTCAAAGCCAAGTAGATTTGATTGGCACTTTGCAAATAAAGTAGTCCAAGCTTAGTTCGAAGAGCAATCGTTTATACGAAAATCTCTAGAGATTTCTAGAACACCCCTGTATATATAGTTTATAGGGTCGGAAATGAATATTTCTATGCGTTGCAAACTTCCGGGCAAAATTAGAATACCCTTTGCAAGGGTATAAAAAAGTCATATTTTCCACAGTTTTGTAGATAGATTTGCCGGAGAAATGATGAAGATCGGATGAGCGGTTTTCAAGTTATGAGCAAAAAAGACCAGTGAACCCAGTTGTTAGTTGAGAATTATTTTATTTTTTATCCTTATTAGGTTTAATTAACTTTCTTGTTATTATTTTTGTTAAATAAAGTTCGGTTAAGTCTTTGATTTTTAAAGATATTGAATTTTTACTGGTACCAAGGTGCTACGGTGGAACCCAAAACGGAAATTAACCAGAACCTAAAAAGCAATTTTTCTATAAAAAATAAATACTAAAATACGTTTCGGTTTGCTTTCCTAAGCCCTAGTTTAATTTACAGAATTTACAAGACTTTCGAAGCGACAACTTTTTTCTACAATAATCTTGCTTAGCATATGGACAACTTGAATGAGCCAAAATAATTCAGTATTCATTGAACAACTAATTGAAAAGTGATTTAATTTAGCCTTTACTGCTTTCAAATGCAGCGTACAGCATCTTCTTTGTTTGTTTATAACATTAGCGCCGTCCTCTTGACCCTCAACTGGGCTATCAACTCCTACATGTTTATTTCCTTAAAACTCAAAACTCATGTTTGAGTCACACAATTGAGATTTGTCTCAAATGTGTTTGATGAATTAAGTTTCTTACCGCAAAATGTGTGTATGCTGCTCGTTTTTGCCCTCCCCTCGTCTGGCGCCAATTAAAATAATCCAAAACACGTACTTGGCCACCTTTTCTGGTTATGTCTGACTAAATAATATGTTTTTTTTTCTGAGGGGGTGGGGGAAGGGAACGTGTAACGTGGGGATTGCAGCTGCCTCGATCAAGCAGAAGAAGTTTTCCAAGCGCGGAAAATGGCAAGCGCCAAAAACTGGTTGGGAAAATTGTAAAGGGGTCGGCGGCAAGTGTGGCGGGGGCGAAGAAAAACTTGTTGTTTGGTCAAGATGAAGATGAACGAGTTAAAGAGCGGAAGATTTTCCACCACCAACCAGCAAAAGAGAGCTGAAGGCTGAGCTGGGTTTTTGTTTATGTTTGCTGAATTTTGTAATTTTTAAGGCACATTTGTACACGATTTTTGTTTATGTTGATTTATGGAGCGATTCGTGCTTTTATTTCTTAAATCAACGTTTCGTATTTAATTTTTTAAACTTAAAAAAACATTTCAATTAATTTCTGTTTCACTCACACACACACACACACACACACTCTTGAAGGCTGCGCGGGGCCACAAATGAACGCGGCGGGGAGGGGGGAGTATGTAACGTTTGCTACTTTTTCTTTTGATTTGTATTTTTATGGGGGTCTTACAAACTGCACGAGACGAGAGCCAAAAGTAGACTGAGACTCGATCAAGCTCACCGACACACACAGAATTGCGAAAATGCCGCAGCAAGCCACGTTAACAAGAGAGCGGGCATGCGAGCGCGTTCAAGAGAGCGGGAGAGTGATTTACCTGTGGATGTGTGTGTGTGTGTGTGTTAGATAAGTAGAAACAAACCCAGTTGGAACACTTGAAAGAAATTTATGAACGTAAGAGCCTGCACTTTGAATTTCAACCCAAAACTTTTAGCGGGTAGAAACCCCCAATTGAACGCTTTCCGAGATTATGTGAATTTTAAGAACCGATATATTACTCTTAGCCGAATTCGAACCGAACCGTTTTGAGCCCGGAACTCCTACTTTCTTACCGTGAACTGAACCTTAAACCGTAGCGTTAAAGAACATATAGCTGAACCTTAACCTGCTCCAATCCCAAATTATTGTTTTGGTTAAACAAACATTTTCTGGAATGCAAATCTCAGTGTTTTAACGAAATTTTAAACTAACTTAAAAAGTTATGTTTAAGAAATAAGTTGGTTGCAAATAATATCATGTATTTTTCTCGTGAAATTAAAATAAATTTATAAATTGACTACGGGCCTTTTTCTGAAAATGCCCATAAGTGTTGAAAATTTTGCTAAAAAAGTTTATTATTTTATATTATTTAAAAAAATTAACAGATATTTTTAGGGTTGTCGAAAATATTATCGATATATCGAAATATCGATATTTTTGCACAAAATGAAGAATATCATTATCGAATATTTTTCGGAGGTGATATATCGGATATCGAATATTTTTTGGTGATATTTTTCGGGGATATTTTTGTTTTAGCGTTCGGTAACGCTGTTGTGAATAACTGTTTTGTTTGCACTGGACATTTAAGGCAAAATGTTTGAAAGTTATTTTATTAAATTTGATGCACAGAAATCGCAGTGCAATAAAGTTGTAAAGACCAGTGGCAACTCAACAAATATAAAGGTGCACTTAAAAGCAAAGCATGGAGATGCTTGGCAGAAATGAAGCTTATCAACGGCAAATGTAAGTATATGTATATCATTTTGAATTATGGGAATTTGTGTTCTTCGTGTGTGTAATTGGCGCCTATTTATGCATTTTTTATATTGCGGCTGCACGTTAAATTGTTCTGGAATTGAACATAAATACATATGTGCATGCTTGCATATGTTCGTAAGTCTATAAGGGCATAAACAGGCTCGGACTTGTTCAATCTCCGGAAGCTCTAATGTAAATCTATAATTTTATTTAAAATCTTCGAATTTTTTAGACGAAAATTCCATCAAACCAGACATTAGTAGAGGATACGATAAAGAATATGGGAGCCTTCAAAGGTAAATATGGAAACTAAATAATTGAATTTTCTTAACAAATGTACAAATGTACGTGTGTCTGTTTGCAGATAATGGACGTAAATCAAATGAAATATCGGAAGCTGTGTTACGTATGATATGCAAGGACAATCTTTTTATGTCCACTGTGTGGAAAAGGAAGGGTTTATGTACCTTATGAGGAAATGCGTGCCCTTGTTTAAAATGCCAAGATCTGGGTTTTTTTTTACAGGTAACAGAATTGATTAAAGAAAAGTATGATAATTGTAAGGATAATGTGAAACAGGCGTTTCAGCAAATCTATAGTTTTTCATTCACCTGCGATGCCGTTACCATTACCAACTCTATCAGAGCCTATCTGACGGTTACAGCTCATTTTGTGAGAAATGGATCAATTGGTTCTATTTGTCTTCAAGCCGATGCTAACTCAACAATCACCAGGACAGGGGAATAAATTATTGGATCTGTATTTTAATTTACCGTTGTTTGCCCTGGAACGGGACCCTATTAAAAGTGTGGTTTCTGACACCAGAAGCCGAATGACCGATGAGCACATAACTCAACGCGTCTTTCTAAAATCTTTGTCTAACGATTATTGTTGAAATCAGAAGTTTTTAAGTTTCGAAGATTTAACTGAATAAGTTTTTTTATGCTTTGTAGTTCGAATGCTCTAGTTTGAAAGATGATGAATTAAAAAAGTAAACACTGCATTTGTTCCATAAACTTAAATTCATGAGTAAGTTTTCAGAACTTCTTATGTTATATATGAAATAAAAAATAAATATCTTTCGTTAATTTAATAATTATGCATTAAATCTATATTTTTGCGTAGTCAGATTGTAGTTCTTATTACGCGTCAAATGACGCCTTAATTACCTCAATAGACCTGTTCATTGTTAAGATCCGGGCTTTTATTGAAAAATATCGAAAATATCGATAATATCGATGTTTTTGACACCAAAATATTTATATCGAAATTATACTTTTTCAATATCGCCAAAGATATCGATATACATAGATATTTTTGAAATATTCGACAACCCTCGATATTTTCCCGATTGACTTGAAATACGGTTTGTAGGAATAGTTTTGTAATGTGGGAGTATGGGAAAATCCGCCGCCAGGATGAGGAAAATGCCGGAACATTCCGCTTGAAATCTCTTTTTTATTCAAAAAGAAAAATGGAAAATCTAGTTTCCAATTTTGAAAAAACCACTAGTGAGAGTCAGAAAATGGATGTGTCAAGGTTAATTATTATTTTTGGGCCGAGCATTTCTATATATTGTGTGACCTCTACTAAATATAGATGAGGGAAGGCGTCAGCAAAAACCTTGATAGAATCAAGTGAACCATTTTATTTTGAAAAGTCCACTGACTGGGTTTGTGGTTCGGTTTTTGAGTAAAAATTGTGGGGCTGTTTCGGTACTATTATGGTCTCCACCAAAGAAACATTATAAGAAGTCAGATTGTTAGAATTCGAGTGGGCAATGCATTTGCCCCCATGGGTTCACTCTTATCACACCCCCAGAACCTAAGCTAACAGGTAAATACATGCAAACAAACATACATACAAATGCATAATTTGATTTAATACTGAAAAAGTCACTTATCTACTCACCGACAGAGTGAGAGCGTGAGAGAGCGGTACTTACTCACCCACTTACTCTGAATGTGTTTCTCTGAGAGTTCAACTCTCTCGTCTCAGAACCTGTTGCTTGTCCAGTTCTTGCAAATGAAATGCTGAAGCCAAGAACCTGTTAGCCAAAAAAAAAGAGAGAAAAAAGTAAAGTAACGTGTGGCAAGAAACAAAGAAAGCCAGATGAAGGAGCATACAAAAGGCAACATCAAGAAAGAACAAAAAACAAAAAAAAACGGCTGATAAGCAAGGCCGTTTAGAGCAGAAGCCGCAACAGCCTCAGAAGATCATTTTGTGTTTCACTTGAAAATATTGATTTATGTTTTGTGTGCACTTTTGATTTTCTATCAGGAGCAGAGCACTTAATTTTGGGGACCACCAACGAACGAGCCTGACCCAAAGCTCAAATATCAAATATCAGGCAGCAGCAGCAGGTGCTAATGAGCCAGTTTGTTCTTCTGACCAAAGCTGTAACGGTACAAGCGAAAGGTTGGCCAATAGATGCAAATTTTTGTAGAAGGTGAAAGAATAAAGAACAAAAGCCTAGCAATCAATTGCCAACGGATTTTGGCTATTAACCGATTTCCAGTCACTATCCAATGGCTTGAGGTTCGCACCTTTTGGAACTATGAACTGAACTACTCTTCCAATTAATCATCGCTTTAAGGTTTTGCACAATGCGAGGGAGAGGGGAGGGGGAAGAGGAAGAGGGAAACAAGTTTTATGGACGGGGGAGAGCTTGGAATGTGCCTCGACTATCAATCAATTTTTTGTCTATAGGCCATTACCAAATCTGTGGACCGGCTTGATTTTCCATAGAGAAACAGCCCCCGACTCCCCGCCCCCTAATAAGAGCTGAAGGTTATACGGACTCACACCCAGTTTTACACTTAGGAGACCCATTTTACGTGGGAACAACACACTTGGCCCTTATTGCAAAAATATACATCGTACGTTTTGCTAGGAGCGGACCTGAGCTGTGTGAGCTGCATTTCAATTGGCGACAACGTCATCAGCCTTTTGCTCCATCTGGCTGAAAATTTGCATGCCCAACCGTATTATGACATACATTTCAATTTTTTCAGTTTAGATAAAGATGCCACACTGCAGTTTCGGAGCTTTGAATGTATTTTTAAATGCAACAAAAGCGACAGCGACCAGCGGACGGACGACATTTGTTGTGTGGCCCCCACGGGCTATGAAGTTCCGCCATTGGGGCGATGATGTAAACATCGAAAACAGATACAGATACAGTCGGGCCTGACCCAAAGCTATTTCTTTAAATACAGTGAATAATGATAAAAATAAAAATCACTTCTAGTAAAACTTGGCTTAAATGTAACTGCTACAGTGAGAACTCTTGAAAGTTCCCCAGAGTAACGAGGGAGAGTTTCTAACTTAGAGTGAGAGAACACATATGAAGTTGTTGTTGCTCTACGCTTACACTAAGAAAATCTATTCGTTCGTAAAATAGGTACCGAAATTTTTTTGCTCAGCACTCGTGCGTACTAAACAATTTTAGTTTATTACAATTTAGTACGAAATTATGCTTTTTCATAATTCCACCAAGTTTAATAAAAATTGGACAACTATATATAATACTATAGCTGCCACAGAAAAGATAGGTCTGAAAAAAAGTCTACGGAAGAAAAACTTTTTGGTTTTCAATGCTATCGCTCCCAAACTTAATTTTTATCAATATTATGAGCTTCCACACAATTGTGTCAGGTTTGATTCAAATCTGGTGACTATAGCATATAAACTCTGGTGCAATACTATAGCCGCACCTTGATTTTTCAGTGTACGCATAGAAAGAGTAGAGGTAGAGCGTTCAAAATGAGTTAAAATAAGTGTCAAACATCAACACTCTCAGTGCAAAAATTTAACCGTTATGTTTCATTTTCGTTTTGTGAGCGGTGCACTACTATAGCCGCACAATCTACTTTCTTATTCTGTGTTTTCTGCCGGCGATTTTATTTGAGTACACTTCGTTGAGTAACTATTTGTAATAGATTTGTAAATATGCCAAGTGGGCCAGTGCTGTCAGATGTCGAGAAAGGCCAAATTTTGGCGCTCAAAAGTGAGAATTGCTCATTTCGTGAAATTGTCTGAAAAATTGGACGATCCGACGAAGTTGCGCGAAATATTTGTAAAAACCGAATTGAATATGAAAAAAAAAACACGGAGGACGTAAGCCGAAGATAAATTAGCGTGACCAGCTCTGATTGGTGAGTGCTGCAAGTAATTCATTAAAGACGGCTAATGCGTTAGCGGCTGAATGTGGCCTAAAAGTGTCTCGCTGGACCGTTGCACGGTCTTTAAAAAAGTCTGAAAACATAGTGCGACAAAAATTGAAGATGGCTGCATGGTTACTGGATCGCCATAAAGAAGCCCGGATGAAATTTGCCAGAGATAACATGGGAACTGTCTGGACAAAAATAAGACGATCTTATAGAGCAACGCAAATATTAATTTATCTTTCTAGATCATTTTCTCGGATGGGAAACAGTTTAATTTGGACGGTCCTGATGGATTTTCGCACTATTGGAGGGATTTAAGGAAGGAATCCCTATACTTTTCTAAGAGAAATTTTGTAGGAGGATTATTGATGGTTTGGGCTGCGTTCTGCAAGTCTGGATGCTTTCAGCTGGCATTTCCAAGCACTCATATGAACTCGAGAGTATAAGTGGACATTTTGTAAATAAATTTATTGCCTTTTCTTCGTAACCCAAGGCGTAAAAAGTTTATTTTCCAACAGGACAACGCATCAATACACGGCTTGAAGGCAGTAATGTGCGGTTTTTGGAGTGGCCCGCGTGCTCCCCGGACTTGTATCCGATGGAAAACCTTTGGGCGTTGCTGGTCCGAAGGATGTATGCTCAAAACACTAAGTACAATAGTACTAAGGAGCTCAAATTGGCAATAATTAAGGCTTGGGAAGAACTGTCCCCTAAAGATTTAAAAAACCTCACAGATAGTATGCAAAATAGGATCTATGAGTTAATTAGTGCTAAAGGAGGTTACACTCATTATTAAAGTGAATAAAAATATATTAATTCTTTAACATTTTTCTATAAATTATTTAATTTAATATAGTGCGGCTATAGTAGTGCACCGCTCACAAAACGAAAATGAAACATAACGGTTAATTTGTGCACTGAGAGTGTTCATGTTTGTCACTTATTTTCTCTCATTTTGAACGCTCTTTCAAACGGTAATCGCAAAGTTTTTCAACCTCTACTCTTTCTATGCGTACAGTGAAAAATCAAGGTGCGGCTATAGTATTGCACCAGAGTTTAGCAGCAATAGGATCGATCGGACGAAAAAGAAGTTTTAGTGAGAAAATCTTGTTTGTTTTCAACGGTAGAGTCTTTATGCTTTCCAGGCTTAATTATTTTCTGCTTCAGCACAATTTCAACGATTTTGATCAAATTCGGATAAATATGCGAAAGTGGTGCCACCTATTGGTGAGCTTGGGAAATCTATCTCTGATCTATTCCAGCTCAACTCGGTGATACTTAAGCTGTATCCACTGTGTGGTTAGAGGAGAGCGCGAGCTCATGTGAATAGTGAAGATCGACAGCTCTGTCCTATAACCTGGCGGCATTTGCTGCGGGCCAAGCTTATGCTTCAGTTTGTCAGTTCGCCAGTCAGTAATTGGATTTGCGCGCTTGTGCGTACTATAAATCACACACACACACACTCAGACACACAAAGCCCGAGCAGGTTTTGATAGCCAAGTCACCCGCTCATAACAAAACTGCAGACCGTGTGCTGGAGCTGTAACTGGAGGAGACCCATAAAGCTCTGTGTTTGTGTTTTTTTTTTTAACTATTTGTAAACTGACCAAAACGGTAACAGCAAAATGAGGCAGCATTTTTGTTATGTTTCTTGAGCTTCTTTTCTTCATAAATGTTATAAAGAATATTATTATCATCCGACTGCATTAAAAGTTTAAAACTAAGCTTACGCAACTAACTAAAAAGGTGTCCAGAATAATGTTTGGTGTAAAATTTACATGACATTCGTTTGAAATTATTAATGACAGCTTCAGGTTCATAAGTCATGTGGAAAGTCTGGTTAGGGCTGCCCCAAGCACAGCTGGAGGGGAAGAAATTCTTAGAAACGCTTTAACTACTATTTTGTATGTTGTAAGAGTTTGTTTACTTTGATTTATTCGACGACCTCACACTCACACATGTTGTAAGCGGATGTTGCAAATCTAAATGGCCAGGTTCTGGGCCCACAAATTTGAACACTTGGTGTGTGGTCGTCGTTTTACCTCAAGCCCCACATGTGGCTTGAACTCTTAAAATGAACTTGTACTTTCCTTCGAGTTACTCAAGTTTCAGCAAGAAGGAGTATTGAGTTACGCAAAATAAGAAAAAATGAATAACAAACGAAAACACAAAAAAAAATGTAAGCTTAAACCATCAAGTGGCAGATGGAAGCATTTCAAATTGCCGCCAAAGACAAAAATTCAAAAATGATGACGATTCTGGCAGCACAGTTATCGATTGGCTTTCGATAAGTGGAATGAAAGAGAGCTGCGCAGACAGTAGAACCTGCTGATGAAGAATATGGATTGAGCAATTTATTCAAATTCGGCTTACTAAGTTAATTCAGATTTTTACAAGAACTTTAATTAAGATTTAAGACAACCTTTAATAAATATTTTGTATAAATTTTGATAAAATTATAGAAGAATGGAGAAACAGTCGTGACCAAAAAAATTCTTAAAGGGTGTGATGGTAGTATAAAAACCCTGCCTGGGTTTGGATTAGCTGCCGTTTTCTTTTTATTGACCTTTGAACTTTTCAGCTTCAGAGTAGGATTAACGATACTATATCTCGTAAACGATTTTGAATTTTGCTTTTATGTCTTCAGCAAAGTTGTTGCTCTTGGCTTAGCCTACAAAACATTTCTTTGTAGCAAATCAAAAAAATTACATCTTCGTACTTAAAATTACAAAAGATGTCGGAAAAAATCAAGTTTTCACAACGTTTTTCAAGTTTTTCGAGTTTTTCCTGAAACCCGTTAGAAATTTGGACAAGTAATATAGGTTAGACCAAAATATACAAACCGTTAGTACAAACCAACTTCAATTAAGTTCTCTTTCATATAGTTAAAAGCCCAAAAGCATGAAAAACTGTCATAAAAATTCGAAAAAAACGAAAATTATCGGTAAAAAAGTAAATAAATTAAATTTCTTTAGTTTCATTTTTTAAGTTATATTTTTTATACAATTTTATTGATTTAATACAAAACAATCGAAATTTTTGATTGTGTCAGCCAATTGCTACCAAAAACGGTAATTTTTCGAGTTTTGGTTAAAATTATACATACTTTAGGGCCCTTAACTATATGAAGGAAAAATCGAATGAAGTTGGTATTTTCCAACCGATTGTTTATTTTAGTCTAAGCTACTTTTTCGTCCTTCATTGCTTAGTCAAATTCGTTAAAGTTTTCAAGAAAAAGTTGAAAAACAGTACAAAATGAGGGGAAATCATGATGATTATACGACATTTTTGCAATTTTGAGTTTAAAGATGTGACTATTTTGACTTGTTACTTAGAAATGTTTTGTAAACCAAGTCAAGAGCAATTACTTCATTTCAGACGTCAAACCGAAATTCCAAATATTTAGTTTACGAGATATGGAGTTACAAGTCCCAATCTTATGCTTAAAACTTCAAAATGCTAACCAGACCAAACCCAGCGAAGGTTTTTGTACTACCATCATACCCTATCAGAATTTTGTGGTCTCGACCGTATCAACTTTTTAGTGTTGCACAGTGTAATAGACCAAATTAGGGTATTTTTCGGCCATATTTTATTACATTTTCTACCACCATGGCTTTTTAGACAAATTTTCATTAAAATTTGATCAAATTATTTGTCTGTAGGAGTTTAGCTACATAAATTCATACTGAGTATACACTTTCTTTCTTTCATAGTAAATCATATTTTGGACTAGGTTAAAAAGCAGAACAGTTTGGTTTCTTTGAAACCGTTATACCGACCTTTCCTAAAGTTTTGACCTTTTCCGGGGCTTAAAGGGTAAAAACCATTCCATAAACCACTCAGGGTACCAACTTACGAAGAAATCGACTAAATCTACCTCTAACTTTGACAAATTTTGAACTGAGTTTGGAAACAATGTCATTAAGGATTCTTTGGAACCCATATAATACCTACTTTTTCCAAAATCCGACTTAAAGTTCTGTCTCAGGGTACTAAAAGAGTTTATTATACTAAAACAACACTCTTAGGACCAATATATGAGAATATCTTCTACATCTAACCAAGATTCCTACAAATTTTGAACTAGGCTATTAAAAAGAAAGTTAGAATGTTAAAAACGGGACGTATAGTAACTTTTTTGAACCGAAAGACCGTGTTACCATTTCAAAATACCACTCTGAGGACCAATGTTCAATTAAATAGCCGGAATTTACTGTAAACTCCGACAAATTTTCTCCTAGGTTAATGATAAAGAATGTTATTGATTTATATTTTTTCTAGAATCGGGAAGTAAGGTTCCTTTTTCGGTCTTTAACATTATAGCTTAACTCATGGGTGTACTCGGTTTTCAATAAAGGGCACCTTTACTCTAATGCCATTTTGGCTATATACTTAAAAGCCTACTTCAAACATCAGATAATAAATTGTCAAAGCATTTAATGAAATCAAAGTAATACAGGCATGTTCTCAATTCCACGCCAACATTTCGAAAGTGGAATTGATTCATTCTGAAAAGTAATGCTTGTTGGTCGGTGGAATGAAAAGTATTGCCACAAAAGTAAATTTTTTCTTATTTCTGTGATCAATTTAGAAATTGTTAGTGAAATTTAATTGGCATTCTAGTCTTTTATTTATTTACAAACATTAAGTTTTTCAATGTGTCCAGATTTTGGCTGTGCAAACGAAAACGAAGAGTGAAACCTAAAAGTCAGCCTCTCTCATTTCCGACTGTTCCATTTTCGATCGTTTCGCTTGGAATTCTGGTTTCTCTCTTGTGTATCTAGTGCCATTCTCGCTTGGTCCAGTAGATTGCGAAAAGTAAAAAGAGAGCCATTTCATTCGAAATTGAGAACACAAAAACAAAACCGAAGCGGAATTGCGTTCGATTTACTTTTCAAAAAGTAGTGGAATTGAGAACATGCCTGATAGTTAATTTGTAATAAATTTAAATATTTTAGTGGATTTGGGTATTTTTAAAGGACAGATAATTCAAATAAAATGGCCAATGTGCGGCTCTAGTGATGTGAGCACAGCTTAGAGCCAAATGCCCGGATTGAGCAAAAACAACAACAACAACAACTTTAGTTACTTAAATATCCATTAAACAGTAACTGAACAATACAATTCCAACTTTCCTAAATCAGTGGGAGCTACAGTTTACCGCAGATCAAAAGCCTCGTTATAAAAAAATAAGAAGCTAACTCCTCAAAGTTTACTAGAAAGTAAAGCCTTCGTTAAAATATATAAAAATAATAGAGGGAAGCTAAACTTCGGCTCTAAACTAAACATTAAAACTAGACTACTTTTTCGACCGATCGCTCCTATGGCAGCTATATGCTATAGTCATCCGATTTGATTAAAACTTGACAAAATTGTGTGGTAGTATATAATATTGATCTGTACAAAGTTTGGGAACGATAGCATTGAAAACAAAAAAGTTTTTCTCACTAAGACTTTTTTCATATCTTTTGTATGGCAGCTATACTATATAGTTGTCCGATTTTGATAAATCTCAGGGAAATTATGTGAAATCATAGAAAACTTATAAATACGAGGGTTGGGAGCTATAGCATTGAAAACAAGAAATTTTTCGCACTAAAAGTACTTTTTCAAATGATCGTTCCTATGGCAGCTATATGCTAAAGTCATCCGATCCGGCCGGTTTCGGGAAAAAAAGACTTCGTGCAAAGGTTGGTTAAGATAGCTTTGAAACTGACGGAGGAGATAGCATAGAAACAGACGGACAGACAGACGGACATGGCTATATCAATTCAGCTCGTCATGCTGATCAAGAATATATATACTTTATGTGGTCGGAGATGCTTCCTTCTGTGCGTTACAAACATCCGGACAATTTCAATATACCCTCTCCAAGGGTATAAAAAAGAAACACTTACATTAAATGTGCACCCCGTATACCAACACACTAATTTAATTTAATTGAAATAAAAAATTTATTTCCACTGTAACTCCTAACCATCGAGTTTGGAACTAGTTCATTGAGAGCTAAGAGAGGGCAAGAAGAAGCAGCTGGCAACAGCTGTAAATTAATCAATATGAACAACTGTTGATTGAGAACCCAAACAAAGAAATGTAAAAAGCCATAAAAGAAAATCTAAAATTAATCACACTCCCGGAAAAGACACCAACTAAGATGCATTCCGCTCAGGCCCAGGCACAGGCTCGCGATAAAATCTTCAAAAGCTGGTCAGGCATCAGCGAGGTGGGCATAATCAAGGTAAATCAGTCGCTGCATTTCAATTTGAATGAAACCAAACTAATTGGTTTACCGTGTTCCGTGTTTAAGGAGGTGGCCACCAAGGGAGAACACATTGATCTTTGCCTGGAGTATTGGGCCAAGAAACGTAAGATTCCGGTTCAGGAGTATAAACATTATTTTTATGATGTGGTCCAAGCCTATGTGCAGCGCCTGCTCTCGGAGCGTTTGGTGTGCAAGGCGGACAATGTTTTGCATAATGTGGAACGGGATGTCAAGTGTTTCTTCTATCAATATGCTTGCGAGTGCCAGGATGAGGATCTAAGTGAGTTTGTGCTGGACCACTTGCGTGGCAAGGAGCCGCAGATGTATGAGCAAGAGCTGTCAGTTTTGTCGTACTATTGGTCTTTGGTGCAGCAGCTAAGGGAGTGTGGCAGTTTAATGGCACGCCACAAGGCTCAGTTACCAAGAGTAAACATTGAGGCCTTGATGACGATGCCGGAGGAATCACTGCAGTTGCTGCTGGTGGAGCTGTACTTTACGAACGGCAATGAAACGCTAGTTTGTGAGCTTAAGAAGGAATTGGTGTGGCAACATTTAGTGGACAATCAGCTGAAGGACAAACTGCAACGCTGGTGCTGCCTACAAGCCAAGAGTGGAGAAGCCTTGAGTGCCTTGGAGCAGGCCTTTATGAAATGGCCAATTGAAAGTTCAATGTATGATTATGCCCTGGAGCAGCTCATACAGCCGGGTGAACCTTTACGGAATTACTTTGCCAGTGCAGGTTATTTTTTTCCAGATGAGGCCGGGGATATGGCCATCCAATTAAGGCGTCTGTGCACCATGGGTTGTTTGGGGCAGCATCAGGAGTGGCTAAGTCGTCAGCCCTTGGCCAGGCATCTTATGGAGCAGGGATATTATAGGCTGCTTTTGATGGATTGCGTGCCCAAAGCAGCCCTGGAGCAATTGGCTGGCAGTTATAGAGCTCATGAACCTTTGATGGCACTCATCAAGGATCTGAAAACTTATGACATTAACCAATTGGAGGGGTTTCAGCTGGTAAATTAAGTTTTAAGCAAAATTTGTTACTATTTTGACCCTTTTTGTTGCTTTTAGATTTCCCAAAGTGTGCAAACTTACTTGGAGCGTACACATTTGGATGCGGCCCCCCAGGAAGAGCATCCTTTGCTTACTTTCTATGATTTTCTATCACAAGAGCCCAGTGTCAGCTCCATGGAGGGTTTTCTTACCTCCACCAGTCTCAGTCGAGTGCCCTATTTGAAATCCTTAATATCACGCTTTGATCATGGACCCAACGGCAGCAGCCTGGCCACACCCACACCTCACGAACTGTTTCTCAAATTCAAGCAAATTAATCTGTCACCCTTGAAGGATAACGAGCTGTGGAGTTTCTCAAATCCACGCCTGAGTCAGCGTTATGCACGCAAATCACAACTGAACTACACCCACTATTTGAAGCAACAGCGAAGCGCCTATGCCGTTTACTATTTGATCACGGAGCAACTGCAGCTGTATGGCCAGATTACCAAAACTCAACTGTTTCATGCTTGCGAAACGGCCACCCAGCTGGCATTGCAACATCCCAACGATGAGGAACTGTTGGCCCACTGTGTGGCCTGCTGTGAGATGTTGGGCTTTGATACCCAACTCTTGCGTAGCTTTCTACAGCTGCAGCGTCTAATGCCCCCCAGGAAGGAACTTGGCCTTAAAGATTTGCTAAACCAGTGGGATCAGCAGTTGGTTTTTCGTCTAAAAGAAGAGTTTCCCTTGGATTTGTATCAGTCCTTAATAAGTTTGGCCCTCAGACAATTGCCCGGCAGTTGCTTACCAGCTGCTGTGCTTCAGCATTTTGCTTCACTTAATGATTGGTGGTCCTTGTTGCTGATCTTTCAATACTTTGACCTGCCCTTGAGTGAGTTGAAGCAGCTGCACTTTAAGTGCCCCACTGTGGGTGTGCATCTATTGCGTGCTTTAAGCTATGAGACTCCCAGCGATCGTTTGCACAAACGAAAAGTCAGACGCAGCGGCGAAGTTCCGAACAATTCATCGCAGGATAACATGACCAATTCCTCGCACAGTTCCAGTCAGGAGACCAACCAACAGCAGCAGCAGCAGCAACCTTTGGCGGAGCCTGCTCTAAGCTTGCAACAGGATTTGTTTGCTCTTATCCTAAGCAGCAGTAATAGTCTAACCGATGAGCTTATACCCAACACAGCCAAATTTCTAGAAATGATGCAAGGAAATGGACAGCAATGCTGCAGCAGCTGGCAACTGTTGAGACACTGCGTGCGTCAGAATTTACCCATACTGGCCGTACTGGCGGCCACTTTAAGTGAGCAGAATCGACAATGGTGTTGGCTGGTCTGGCTAACAGTGGCCAGTGGGCAATGGCAACATTTCAAGCAGGAGATTAGTCAGACCAGGGAGCAGGAACCGGCGGAGTATGTATGGTCTCTTATACGAAAAGTGGTGGCTGGGGGACAGGTGAATGTCCTTTACCATAGTTTTCACATCTTTCAGCCGGTGAGTTGATAAATAACTAGTTGATTAGCCGGCAACGCTCGGATACTTTGAATTATGTGCGTTATGAGAGCGTTTATATTCAACTACCAAACCGATTCTAACTCCATTTTACCAATCTATGGACAAAATTTCAACAACTTTCCTCATTTCGGAGTTGTGCCTCTGAAACACTTTAAAACTGGTTTAGTATGCTGATACTAGAGCCCTGTATGAGTTGAATCCAAGTTCCCTTTGACATTGTCTCTGATTAGATCTGTCTATGAACTTTTGCTCATAGCTGAGGCATGATCTATGTATATGATCTGTTTGAAGGGATTCAACTACACACTAAATTTCCAGTTCATAACTTCGGATTTATGGTTCTGAACCACTTTTGACGCGGTTCTTAATCGCTCCTGCCGTCTGGTTCGAACCCGGGAAAATAGCTAACTTTATACAATCAACATACAGTTCCAGTTCATAGCTCAGATAATTTCTCTGATATAGCTGTGAACCATTTTTGAACCGGTTCGGAAGCGGGAAGATATATAATTTTATACTTCGGTCCCACACACACCTATTTTTCACTTCATAATTTAGATTATTTCAGAGTCTTGCCTTTGAGTCACTTTTTAAAATGATTAATTCTTTTGGTTTGATACCGGAAAACATCAAAATTTTAGAGTTCCACCACTTTTTAAACCGGTATTGACAGCTTTCAAACTGGATCACTTTCTTTCTTAACCATCTTGAATATACCATGAATATTTTGATCTGTTCAGGGGTATAAACCACATTGAAAATCATTTCAATACTTTTGACTATTTATACTTTTGACAAAAGTTTATCCTATATAAACTTATTCCAAATTCTTTAAACCCCCATCTGAAATACCAAATACAATTTTATTCAACAGTATCGATATGATATTTCGACAGCCTGATTGAAACGCCACAAACACTAGCCGAATGCATGCCGAGGCTTGGGCCAAGAGAGCAAACAGCTTTTCGATGAAGAGAGTCGAAGAGAGTCGCTCACTTTAAGGTCTTGCTTATGTTCCATAATTCCCTTTTATATAGATTTCCATCTGCTCATCTTTCACCTCTTCTTCTTCCAGCATTGTAAATTTATTCACCTGTGCCGCTTTCTGCAGTTGACCGCCCAGGCTCAGGATTTCAGTGATACCACCATACTGGAACTACGTCAATTCTTCTGCAGCTGGAGTCAGTATGACTTGGAATTGCCTTTGTGCAGGCCTTTGCCCCGCCAGCAGCTGATGCAGCGTTCCATTGGTTTACTTCTCATACAATTGCAAGCCATTGACTGCATTTTGCTGCAGCAACGATTCCTCGACTGCATTTGCCGCTCGGATGTGGGTGACATTTGTGATTTGCTTGACTTTTGTCTGCTGTACCGTGTGTTTGGTGTGGCCTCCTCTTGGATCAGCCAATTGCAGCTGGATTTGACGCAGCTGTTGCATCGTAATAGCTCGGAATATCGTCGACTGGTGAATGCCCTGACCGAGGCACGTGCCTATGAGCAGGCCTTGCAGTTGGCCAGTCTGTTGGAGTTGCCGCTAAGTGATATAGTCTACAACAAATGGCTGGCCGAGTTGGATGCAGGTCATTTGCGTACTCACTTGGAGTATGAGCAGGAGATTGAGCAACATGCCTTGCCTCCAGCCATTTTGGTCAACTTTTTGCTGCAAGCTGCCGCGTGTCAGATGGGTCTAAGCCGCTATGAGTTACTCCAGAGCACGCTGGGTGTCATCAAACGACATCACTTGTTCCCCAATGAATCCTTTGACCGAGATCAGATAGAGTATGATATGGTCTGCTGCTATTTGGAACTACCAGAAGATTTGATAAGCAGCAACAGCAACTTGGCCATTTATCACTCGGAGTACTTTGAGCAAATAATGCTTAAAGAGCGTTGTGTGCTGTACAAATCCTTTTCAGAGCTGAAGGAATTGGCCGGTATAGATGATCTCAGCATAGCTGGGAAATCGGCCTTGAAGCCGGAAATGGAAAAACGACTGGAGCAGCTAATTAATACTTTAATAGATTTGGGAGACATAGTGGAGGCCTTGCGTTTGCAGGAGTTGTTTGAATATCGACCCAAAGATTTGCGTTTTATAGTCTTTGCCATGGCCTTGGCCGAGGGCATGGCCAGCATATGTAATCTGTCGCTTAAGGAGCGACAGCTTCTAAGTGAGATTGAGAAGAGCGCATTTCCCAAATTTAATCGCATCACACTTAATCAGCAGAGCAACACCATAACCCGCTGTGGCAGTGATCTCTCTGACAGCTATTCCGATAATGTGGCCTTGGAATTTGAGGAAATCCCCTCCAAGGAGAAACAACAAACACTAGACACCTTGTTGGGTATTTGCTCCAAACTTAAACATGGCATGGAGCTGGGCAGACGCATAGTGTTGTCGTATCGTGCAGCCATGTACTTGGATAAGGAATATTTGGATGTCTTACGCACCAAGGATGTGAGTATACTGCTGAAGAGTGCGGCTGGAGAGGATTGTTTGCAACGTTTAACGGTTGTAAGTGATATACACATTTCCACGCGCATGACTGCCATGGAGGTGGCCGAAAGTCTAGCCCTGGAGTTGACCACCTGCATTGTAAGACCTCGTTTTTACATATTTGAGGCCAGCCCACACCCGCAGCAACAGCCACGTAATACGCTCCGCAATGCCGATCTCTGGGGTCACAGCATAGATCGTGATTTCCATTTGTTTCTCGAACTGGCTCCCAATACCACTTTGCTGGGTAACTGTCTGCTAGACTTTTGTGATGCCTTGAAAGCCTATAGGCGTTATCAGGATAACAAGCCCTACGAGCAGACCGAGGCCTTTGTACGTCTCTCCAGCATCATTGCACTTTATGGTCTACCCAAACCCTCTTCGAGCGGCCTTAGGCCACAAGTACTCTCCCACAAGAAACAGAATCAAATCTATGTGGAACTCCTAATCAAAGCCCACTTGTGTTTTGTGCACGAATGCTCCATGGAGGGCATTGCCAGTGTCTTACAGCGTGCCAAACATTTGAACAGTCAGCTGACTAAAGCCAAATCCTGGTCCTTGGTGGTGCGTCTACTTATAGGCATTGCCCGCTATCGAGAGATGTTCTATTGCTTCGATTCTTTGATTGAGCATGAACAATTTGAATCCCTTTTGGGACAATTTGATGAGGATCAAAAGAGTGGCCTGCGTCAGGCTATACTCAGTTATCTGCGAGAGTATCAGCCCCAGAATGGTAAGGAACTGTTACGTTTAGCTGCCTTACACTTTTTGATGTACAAAGAACTGGCCGAGATGTGGACGGAGGAGGCAGAGAATTTATTGGGAAAAATACGTCAACAAGCTGAAGTCAATGGTCAACTTAAATGCTCCTTGGAGGTACAATCGCTGCTACAACAGGCCTTGGAGAATTATACGCATGCCACAGAGAATTATTTGCTGGACAATAAGCTGCGACTGGCCCAGCAGATGGTATCGCGAGCGGAACTTATGGCCATGCAGTTGGATTTGTGTAACAAGGCGCTGGAGAAGCGTAGTGTAAATGCTAATCTACAGCTGTGTGTAAGTGTGATAGGAGTGCAGTCCAGGGATCAGTTCAGGGAGTTGGTCAACATGCAGTTGAGGTAAGTTGAGAGAAATTTTCAACAAAATCGCGATCCTTTTTCAGAATTTTCGGAATTTACTCTCTTTATATTGTGCTCTCTTAGCAAGGGGCCAGGTTAAGGTTTCCAAAATTGTGAATTTTGTAAATTTACCCGCTTTATTTTGTAATTTCTAAGCAAGGGGGTCAGGTTGAGGTTCCTAAACCGTGATCCTTCGATCCGGATCACCTCCTTTTAAAGTGAAATGTAGCTTCTTCAGTATTTCAAAAATGTACTCTCTTTTATTTTGTAATTTCTGAGCAAGAGGGTCGGTTTAAGGTTTCCAAATACTGATCCTTCTTTTAAAGTGAAATGTAGCTTCTTCAGTACTTCGAAAACTCATGTACTCCATTATTTTCTATACATTTTAGTGTACCCCAAACCTTGATTCTAAGTCGCGCCTATGGCTATGACATCAACTGGAGCGAGGCCCTGTTGTCACAGTTTGTACTCTTACAGAGGCGCAACTATTTGCAGGATTATCGCTGTCATCAGCGTATCAACGATGATGTCATTGATCAAGTGGTCAAGGGGTAAGTCGTATCATTCACCTTGCTTACTTTTGGTAAAACAAAATGCTTTTATTTTAGCTACCTGTTGCACTCCCAGACTGAAGACCCTAATGCCAAACAAGAGGAATCCCTTGGCCAGCTGGTAGAACTATTGAAATCCGTTACCCTCAAATACAAATTGGCCTCCATTCTGGGCATGAAATCCATTGTCATGTCAATGATCAACGATTCACCTGTTTATTATCTGCGCGATACGAATTTCGGACGCAATGAATTCCACAATACCGTCGATATGTGACAAATATACCCCCCTTGTGATCTGTTTATCTTGAATAATAATACACCGAATAATGTTATTAATTCAGTTTGTATATGATTTTATAACATAATTGCTTAACGCCTATGAAAAGTCCCACGAGAAGAGTGATCACCAACGGAAAGTCCATTCTGAGTGTTCTTGGTTGAAATAGTGAACCCTTGGGTCAGGGAGGAGGCTTATATATGCCGACTTAGCTGGCGAAACTAAAGAAAATTTTTATGCTGAAAGTAATCAAAAAGTTGTTTACTTTACGCTTTGGTTAAATATCAAAGGTTATCAGGGGAAAAACTCATGCGGTCCTTGACCAAACAAAAGGCGTAGCAAGTTTTCAATAGAGAATAGAGCGAGACCCCTTCCTACTAAGGCAGTGATCAGATATAGTCATATAGTCAATCCATGTGGTTCCGAGTTGGAATCTATTTATTTATTAATACACTTTTCTTATAATCTCATTTCCATATTTCGAACAGTCAACAGAATCATCTTAATTTCACAGTGCTTACTTCTATCAATCCAGTTTTGCGAAACTTTTTTGGTGGATTTTGAAAACTGGTTTCACTGCTGCTTATCTATGGTCCAGACTCTCGCCAGCCGTTTCACACTCAGTCCTCAATCGCTCGTGCCATGACAGTGACATCGTTCAATCTGGTGACCAAAGGTTACTTGCCCCACACTTTCAAGTGTTTGTTTGGTATTTTGTCTAAGAGATTTATATGCTTGCAGCGTCCCGGCTGGGAGTGCGACATGTGCAGGTAATATTTCTTTTTACCTGTGCCTATCTGGCTTTCCATAACGGCATCAACCTGAGTGTGGGCATTGTGGCCATGACAAATGCCAATAGCAGTAATCCCAACTATCCGGAATATCAATTGACGGAGCAACAAAAGTCCTATATGCTGAGCAGTCAGTTTTGGGGCTTGTGCTTTACTCAGCTTTTGGGTGGTTACATGTCCAATCGTTATGGTTCGAAGTGGCTGTTGTTTGGTATTACCTTGGTCACTGCTCTGCTAGGCATTTCCTTGCCTCAGGCCATGGCTTGGGGTGGTTGGCAACTATTCTCCGTAATACGTTGGCTGCAGGGTGTGGCCATGGGCGGGTTGTGGCCTTGTTTTTATACGCATCTGGCCAAATGGGTACCCAAACAGGAAAGGAATCGTTTGGGTGGTTTGATGCAGACGGGCTTGGATTTTGGTGTTATAATGGGATATGCTTTGAGTGGAGTGTTGGCGGCTTCTCCGTTCGGTTGGCCCAGTGTGTATTATGTGCCAGGTGAGTGCAGACACTTAATCCCTATACATATAATCAGTTCTACTTCATTTCCCAGGCATCTTAGGATTGGTGTGGAGCCTGTTCTGGTTGTGTTATGGAGCCAACTCTCCTGCCGATTCACCTTACATAAGCTTGGCCGAACTTAAGTTGATACAACTGGCCCAGGAGCAAGAGCTGGCCGACCGTATTCAATCCCCGCCCGTGCCCTGGCGCCAGATATTCACCTCAGTTCCGTTTCTGGTATTGGCTTTCTGTAAGATGAGTCAGACCTTCAATACATACACCCTGATGCAACAGATTCCACGCTATATGAATGGCATCTTCCGGTTGGACATTCAGCTGAACGCCTTACTCTCAGCCGTACCCTTTGTGGTTATGTGTATGATGTCCTTTTTGTGCATCTTTCTGGCCGACTATTTGACACGGAAATGCAAAATTTCGTTGGTGGTTCTACGAAAATCCTTGAACTCGGTGGCCTCTTGGATACCAGCCGTGGCTCTCGTAGCACTCTCCTTTATAAGTACTGAAAATGTAATGGGAAATATTGGCTGTATGATAGTTGCAGTGGCGGCCACTGCTTGTCAGGCCATAGGCAGCTCTCTGAATCATTTGGACTTGTCACCAAACTTTGCAGGTGTGCTCTATGGCATAAGCAACACGCTGATGAGTCTAGCTGGAGTCATATCGCCTCTCTTGATAGGTCTAATTGTGACCGTTGAGGTAAGTCAAATGGAAGAGTGGATGGACTTTTTTTTTAAGTAGATATACTCCTAATTACAGACGGATCGTACGCAATGGCGTATGGTGTTTCTGGGAATTGCTCTCATACTATTTGTGGGTAATTTATTGTACCTAATCTTTGGACAAATGACGGTTCAGACTTGGAACGATCCCAAGCAGGTGGTAACCAAGACTCAAGTTAATCAAATCAAACCAGAATTGGAGATTACATCTAAAAGGTCCTTGGAAACGTTTTCGTATTTGTAGACAATAATAAAAACTAAACTGTTGTAAACGAGGTTTTTTATCGGTTTTTGGGTCTTTTATTTACACCATATTTACAATGGCCGTGTTTACCAGCACAACGATGAGAAAAACTATCAGTTCAATTGTTAGTGAACGAATGTGATCACTTGTTGTTAATTTTTGTCATTTTGGTTAAAATCAAAAGATAGCTTTCACGATACCATTTTCACCTCAAAATTACATCAAAGCGTTAAACAAAATCCAATTAACTATTTGGATGGATGATGTTTGATGTGTGCTGGTGAACAGGGCCAATGTTTACTACTTACGATGTCTCTTGACAGTTGTCCATCTTTCTTTTACTATCTGCCGCCTTCTACTCTCGATCTCCATTCTTTATATTCAGTGTGACCATCATTCGATTACAAATACCATAACACTAAAATATCAATACATTTAAACATATTGGCCGCCATTTTCAAAAAACTCCAAGGACTACCATCAATTTTAAGGAATATTGAACTAAGAACTTTAAACGATAAAATTTTTTAAATTTATTCAAAGCAATTCAGTTTCAAGTTTACCTCTTTAGCACATCATGACTAACCATTTTAGTTTCACATACACATATAACATCAATCCTACGCCTTCACCATGGAATTCCCATTTGTTTCGCCATATTTCATATAATTTACCAGCAATCTTTATAAGACCAAGTGCAATCAAAGTTTTTGTTTATACTTCAAGATGTACATTCAATTGGTTGTGACTCTTCTTATTGGATATTTCCTGGGCTGAAGCTATGCTTCATCATTTGTAATTGTACCCATGAATGCCTTAGTCGAATTGGAGGATTAAGGCTGGATTCGGAAATCAATGGAAAGTTGAAATAAAAATTTAAAGAAATGTTTTAAAATTATTATTTTTCAAATCTAAGAATCGAGATCTTGTCGCACTGCATTCTGCTGCTACATTAAAGTGGGGCTTGACCGACTTTCTTACTGGTTTTCTGAACCTGATAACTTTCCTTTTATTCTGAGAACTTAAGAAAATTGTTTAATTCTTAATTATTTAGAAATAAAATTTTATGTGCCAGCTGATACTTCCCTTGGACGATCAGAAGACTCAGACACAGCGGAGCGGGAACCCTTTGAGCTCATAGGGTGGGTTTTGCTATGCCTAAGACTCAACGTACATAATTTTATTATTATAGAGTCCCTTGCCAAAGCCTCATTCCGAATTCTAAAACAATAGCAGCGGACTTCCCAACATTGCGAAAACTTCTCCATAGATGCAAGGTCTAGGGGGTTGTTTAACACTCGCGTTCTTTACCTCTCAACCAATGATTCGCAATCAACAACATTTCTATTTTAACATAAGAATTAAAAGCTAGCGATCGGTTGAACGATAGTCGAGTTATAAGGAAAACAAAAAAGTATAATGGGTAGCACCGGCCGCAACTGCAATGGGCAATACTTCACACACTTTATGGCTCTTTTGCTAATTTGTGTGGCTTATAACTTAAATTATTCAAATACATACAAACTTTGGGGTGTACAGAGTATGTTGTAGTCGGGCTTGACCGACTTTCTTTCTTGTTTTCGTGTCCACGCTGCCGTAAGCTAATTCTGGGAACCTCTGCTTTCAAACAAATATATTTTCATTTCTATAAATTTATTACCCCAACAAAGTAAGCTGTTGCTCCATCTAGCCTTATGTCAAAACTGAAGTCGAAACAAATAGAATAGAAACATTCAGTTGAATCCAGAATCTCGTGCAACAATGAACACAAAATCTAAATTTACAGTTCCAAAAAAAAAAAAAACATTTATATTATTTAAGCTAAAAGTGAAAAGTTAATTTTTTTTTGTATAAAAAAACAAAACTAAAAAAAAAACGACCCTCGGCAGATTCCAGGATTGTAAGTATGTAACTAAGATCAAAGAAAATATATGGATACACGTTCTTTTCTGAATTCAATTGCAGGAGAGAAGGACGCTTGGTAGGCACAGCATACGAACACGGTACACGGTAGCTGAACACAAAGATGAAGACATACAAATTGAAGATGCATACATATGACTACACTTAATCGAAGCGAACTGAACTAGTCGGAGGTTTAGGTGTTGATCTCACATAGATAAAGCATTTTTGGATGACCAAAAGCTTTCCCGAAATTTTGGGGAACAATATGGCGCTCAAAATTTTTTGTGTCACAAACAACAAAATTTATGTAAAGATTTTTCGAACTCAAATCAGAATAACCAAAATTCTGGTGGAAATATATAAAATTTTGGACGCTGACAATTATTTTGGTTTAAGTGCTGTGGGTGGAATCTGATATCTGATTACATATAGTGAGCGAGGACATTCCATAACCTACAATGATTCAAATGATTACAACCAAATTTGTACAAGCAAATACAAGCAAAAACCTATTAGACTGAACTAATGCTTGCAAAATATTGCGGAACCGCATCTCAGAATAGTTTGAATCGGAGTACTTAACATCCCTTTACCGAAGCATCTAAACAAAGCTTTAAACTTCCGGGTGCGTAGAATTGCTAAAACATCTAAACTCCGCAGCAAACCGTGAAACTGAACCTCTAAGAATCATTTTGTTTCCGGTAACTTAGGACCAGTCCCTGTACCGAAGCTTCTTAACCGGTTAAGGGTTAAGGTTTCGGTTACGGATTTAATCTTTGCTCTAAAATCGATTTAAAACAAGTGAGAAAGTCGGTCAAGCCCTACTATAACATACTCTGTACCTGGAGAAGGAGCTCAATGCAGCGCTGCTGCTGCGCTCATTTCTAAGTTTCTCTTTCGCTCTATCTCGCTCTCTCTTTGTTGAATGAAATACGTTTTGGTTGTTTTAGGCGGTGGGGGAAGGCATTTTTACTAAAAAAATAAGATACTGATGAACAATATCTCGATTTAACAAAACAGCTAATAGTGTTTCGACGTTTCGAAGTGACGTTTCCACATTGTACGATTTATGACCCAGTTAAATAAAAGCGATAAAAATATTTCGTTTTTGTTAAAAAAACTATAAATAAATAATAAAAACGGCAACAGCTAAGCACGTTTCGTAAGATGCGACCGACATAGATGCATCTCAAGAATAGCTACGTCAAATTCTTCTCTCTGAACCGCAATTATTTGTGGTCTCTACAAATAGTTGAACTTTTCAATGGAAGTGGCTGGCACTATGCCAGTTTTTGGTTTCGATTCAGATTTGTCTTGAGCTTCAGTTGACACCGACTTGGCTCCATTCCAGGGCTGTACCGTCATTTGTCCAAAGATCAGGTACAATAAATTGCCCACAAATAGTATAAGAGCAATTCCCAGAAACACCAAACGCCATTGCGTACGATCCGTCTGTAATCAGAAGAATATACATAAATAGTCCATCCACTCCTTCACCTCACTTACCTCATCGGTCACCGTCAGACCTATCAAAAGAGGCGATATTACCCCCGCCAGACTCATTAGAGTATTGCTCATGCCAAAGAGTAGTCCAGCAAAATTTGGTGCCAAATCTATATGATTCAGTGAGCTGCCTATGGCCTGACCAGCAATGGCTGCCACTGCCAAAGTCATACAGCCTATATTCCCAGGCACATTCTGAGCACTAATAAAAGAGAGTCCAACGAGAGCCAGGGCTGGTATCCAAGAGGCAAATGTGTTCATGGATTTTCTCAAAACCACCAAAGAAATTTGTCGTTTCCTAGTCAGATAGTCGGCCAGAAAGACACACATGTAGGACATCAGGCACATGACCACAAAGGGTACGGCTGAGAGTAAAGCATTCAGCTGAATATTATATCGGAAGATGCCATGAATGTAGCGTGGAATCTGTTGCATCAGTGTATAGAAATTGAAGGCTTGACTCATCTTACAGCCTGCCAAAACCAAATAAGGACGTGAGGTAAGGATCTGACGCCAGGGCACTGGCGGTGTTTGACCCTGATTGGCCTGCTCTTTCTCCTGGGCCAGTTGTATTAGCTTAAGTTCGGCCAAACTAATGTTTGGTGATTCGGCAGGAGAGTTGGCCCCATAACGCAGCCAAAGCAGGCACCAAACTAAACCCAGGCAGCCTGGCAAAAGCATTGAGAAAGGATTAAAGTATAAGTTGTGGGTGGAAGCTTACCCACCTGGCACATAAAACATGCTGGGCCAACCAAACGTAGAGGCAGCCAATACTCCGCTCAAGGCAAATCCCACTATGGTTCCCAAATCCATGCCCGTTTGCATGATACCACCCAAGCGATTCCTTTCCTGTTTGGGTACCCAATTGGCCAGATGCGTATAGAAACAAGGCCACATGCCGCCCATGGCCAAACCCTGCATCACACGCACCAAGCACAGAAGTTGCCAGCCACCCCAAGCCATGGCCTGAGGTGAGGCGATGCTGAGTAAAGCGGTGACCAGGGAAATGCCCATCAACAGCCACTTGGTTCCATAACGACTGGACATATAACCACCCGCCAGTTGGGTGAAACACGATCCCCAAAACTGACTGCTCAGTATATACGACTTTTGTTGCCCCGTCAATTGATATTCCGGATAGTTGGGATTACTACTATGGGCATTTGTCATGGCCACAATGCCCACACTCAGATTCATGCGCTGATGGAAGGCCAAGGTGCCGCAGCTGAAAAGGAACAAAACCTGCAGATGCCGCACTCCCAGTCGAGGGGCTGCCCGTAAACTTTACTACAAAACAAAAAATTGGTAATGGGAGGATGTGTACATACCTTTAGTCACCAGATCGAAGGAGGACACGGTCATGGCGGAGCGAGCAATTGGTGGCAACGACCGTTGCGTATGCACTTGGTTATCGAACTGATCATTGACTGAACTAAAGACATGCAGTGAAACCAGTTTGCAAACTAAATTTTTTGTGTTTGGAATTCAGCACGCTACGTTGTTCTGGGTGTGCTGGTCTAGAAGCGACTGATGTAAGCTGGGAGATGCCATGAAAGTGAAACGTGCTTCAAAAGCGACTCATTTAAATATGAGCCGGCTAACTAACAAGTACTTAATAGAGTTTGATAAGAGTTGAGAACTTTGAAGCACTCTGATCCTATGTAAGGGCTTGACTCTCTTTAGAAAGCAATTAAAGTGAATTAAACTTAAAAATTTTACTATAGTCGAGCCTGTGTCGATCATTCGCATAAAAAAATTTGGCCATAAGGAGCTGATTTGGCACCTGTGTACAGGAACGGCCGTGATAAGCAGCCCTTTAGTTCAGTTCGTGTAGGGCCTGAACAACGCAGAATTGTAGAAATTTTGTAAATTTTATTTATATAATTTAGTAAATATTATTTACATATTGTCCTGGTTATATTAAAAACAATTGTTTCAATAGTCAGGGTACCTTTTTTCAAAAGTTATGTCTTCAAACCAATATTCGTTGATTTCTGGTGTGCTGGGCTGGATAGTAGCCTATTAACAGATCAAAGTTAAAGTTAAGCTTTGAAATTCACGATTTCTTCAATTTGCAAAATCAAATTTGATCCTGTTTATGCAGCTTTTGTAAATTCACAAAATGACCGGTGCACATTAGACTGAACATAATCCTATGGAAATTTTTTTTTTGGAAATGTTCTATTCCTCAGTGTCCAAAAAAATTCGTTATAATTTCTAGTTACCGTAATGAGAAACAAAAATTCTAAATTTTAAGGTGTAATACTGGCGCCGTGGGCTTAAAGTTGCCACATTAAATTTCAATTTCCCCTTTTTCATTTTACTTTTTCGTAAAAGTATCCTTTGAGATGCCAAACATTGTTGTTTAATTTAAAATTTATTTTTAAAAAATATTTTATGCAAATGTGGGATATAAAGGATTCGAACAGCATTTATTTGATTGGCGCCTTGCGGGCAGAGCTGAATTCAGCAAAGCTATCTAGAAAAGATGTCTTGGCGGTTCTTCTGCATCATCCAAGAGGAAGCAAATACTCATTAAGGGTCAGCCTAAACCTCAGTATCCTTCAAATTGATGGTGTCTTCAAGTCATTTGGGCTTACCAGGAAACTAGGAAGAAATGTGTGCAGAAGCTCAAGGAAAGAATGGTGGTCGCGATAAAGAGTTGTACTGCAACAGAGAAAGGAATTTAATGGACTGTTTATTTACTGAAAAGCCTTAAAGTTGTGAATGATGTCTTAGAAAGAGGCGTGAAACTAGCTGAGGACTACAATGAGCTCTTTACAAAACTCGATGTTGCATCTTCTTCAATGCATCGAAGAACACAGACAATCCAATCCTAGCAGAAGAACTACTATTTATTTTTAATTTTTTGGCCGGCCATTTAAATTAAAGTTTTCGCCAGCAAACAACTTTTGTGGAATGACTCGTATATGTTAGTTTTTGGTTTCTTGTTCGGCTCATATGCATATCCATGATTAGTAAAAAACCTTGAAAACATAGCGATTAAATTTGCTAAACACTTTATTTTATTCTTGGACAATGGTCAAATTATGAAGAATTCCACGCAAACAAAGCCAGCGTAACATGGAATGTCCGGGTGAAAAATGCTTACGCCCAAGGACCACTTCATCTCACGGTGTGTCACATACCGATCCTGCAGTATTAATTCAGGCACAGCATTGATTGTTTCTGGCACAGCAACCGTTTTTAAGTTTGGCATCTCAAAGCTTGCTTTAATGAAATAGTAAAATGAAAAAGGGGAAATGGAAATTTAATGAAGAAACTTTAAACCCACGGCGCCAGTACTAAATGTTCAAAATTTCGAAGTTTTGTTTTTCATTACGTTAAGTAGAAATTATTACGAATTTTTTGTGCCCTGAGGAACAGAACATTTACAAAAAAAATATTTTTCATATAAGGGACGTTCAGTCCAGTGCACATGAGAAAACACAAGATTTGGCATTACCAAAGATAAGTTGGCTGCGCCTCGGCATACGGCGAATTCATAGTTAACTGTGTAATGGTGTTTATACACTCACTTTCAGACCCATTTCATGAAATGATTTTGCAAAATGAGCATAGCATACACGTAGTAAAAGTTACTTTGCGTAAAATAATACACAATCTCAAAGATTAACTTTGCCTTAAATACAAAAGTATAGTCTACTTTGCGGCGGAGATTATTTAAATGTACTTTTAACCTTTTCCTACTGTTTGGAAGGATAAGCTGAATCTTGTACCCTTACTGAATACTCCCTAAAAACTAAGCCAGTTGACTGCTAAGCCATCGCTTTTATTCGAAATCGATCCATTTAAAATCCAACTCAAATCAACTACAAATACAATCATCGCAGCGTACGCTCGTGATGATCTAGTTAATGATACGGTTTCCAGTTTATTGACTGTTGTCTAACTGCAAGTCATTACCGTCGGGACTACATCAACAAACCATAATAATAACAATGACTGTGGACAAATAATTAGAAACAGTAGCATCTGGAAAATGTGGCTTATCAATGAACAAACATGACCATGACTAAAACTGGGGAACGGGTGGTGGTTGTCGTATCAAGCCAATTACACACGCAGATTGGTTGGATCAAAGGCGATCATTTAGTGATAATTAAAACTATATTAGCTGGCGATTAGATATGAGCAGAGTATTAGAGAGGAAAAACGAGAAAATGGGGTAAAATACAGACGAAGTTTTTATACTCTTGGAAGTGGTAGGTCCAGCAAATCAACTTTTATGATGGAAATAAGTTTTCCGGTATTCCCCTTCTTCGCAACCCTTACCATATGCACTCTCTGCTTCCGCGAAGTCTACGAAAGCCATGTGTAGCTCCGATCTGTATTCCGTGCACTCAAAACGATTCTTGCAATGAGCTTCAAAATAGTGGGCAGCCATTTGTCGCATACGCGTAGGTCAATCTTTTTGGGAATTTTAACCAAGATGCCCTCTAACCGTTTTGTGGGGAGCTCCTCCTGAACTGCTCCTTTACATATTTAAGAGCATAGCCCATAAAACTTACTTTGGTACAGAAATATTTGAAATTTTAAATTTTGACAACCATTTCCAAGCCTACAAGATTGGGTCTTCGACTGGAACCGACAAATATTTGTTGATGTAGGTGCTTCCATACATTTATATCTAACTTGATAAGATATAATATTATAATATATTTCGTAATATCCCGAATTTGGATTTGAATTTCAAAACGCTTCTGTACGAGATAAAGCAACGATTTGTGCAAAAGAATGTAAATGATTTCCGACCCTTAAAGTATATGTATTCTTGATCAGCATCAACAGCCAAGTCGATGTAGCCATGTCCGTCTGTCTGTCTGTATGTATGAACGCACAGATCTCAGAGATGGTAAGAGATAGAGGATTGACATGTATGGGACATAAATTCAAATACTTGCAGGTAAAATAAATTTATTTTCCATTTTTGCGACGCTAAGTTTTTTGAGAAATTTATAAAAATAACTAAAAAAACTGATTTTATTAATCTCCTAATTCATTTTTAACCTTTTTTTTTTGTCGGAAGTTCATAATTTTCAAGTCAGCTGAAGTAAGCTGTAAGTCAGCTGGAGTAGATTGCGCAACAATAGATCAGCTCCAAGTTTATACATGTAATTTATTCAGAAAATCTATTGCTACAAGCCTGCCTTTGGGATTTCCAAGCGGTCTTGGCAGTTCTGTCATGGGGTAGTTTCTGCCAGCTTCTAGCAGACGGGCAAAGATCGCTGATGATAGAATAGTTTTATAACTGAATTAAAAAAAAGCGCTACTATCAAGCTTAGGTCATAAATGAATATACCCCTTTATGTCAGTGTGTAAAAGGGGCTTGTCTTCATACCCTGGCCTAGACCCTAGCGCACCAACAACGTCACATCATCTGGCATACCCAAAAAAACGTTACACAAAAGCGGGCGAGTCAATAGTTTATTATTAGCTTCAGCGTTCTCATATCACAAACAGCTGTGGCAAATGTTTTCGGAGAGCTCCACACGCATAGACACTGGCACGGATGTGTCTCACTCAGTCTTTCACCATACCAAAATAAATCCCCCGATTAGATTATGTCGGCCGAGTGGAGTAGCGAAATCGGTCACAAATCAAAAGTCGATTGCATCAATTGAAATAATTTACTTGAACTGGAGGAGGCACACATGTCACGTCTTTTAAATAAAATAAATATAAATTACAACCTGCTTATGGTTAATACTGATTAAAACAAATTCAATTGTTCGACCCGCTTCCGCCACAAATCAATCCGTGTCCATTAGCTTAGCCGTATACCTTTCGGGCCAGCTGATTTGTTGCTCCAAAAGAGGATCAATGGGTGGGGCTATGGGTAAAGCGGGAGGGTCAGCTTTTTTAACAGACTCTGGATCTTTGGGTTTAAGGTAGTCTTCGGCATCCCAGGGTTGAGCCTTGGCCGAGCCCCAGATGAGAAAAACGCAATTGCCGAGGAAGAAAATCAAGGCTGCAAGGCCGAACACAATTTGCCATTGTCCGCGATCGTGCTAAGGGTTAACAACAGACAGACTGGTAAGTAAGTTGAGTTGGCTAACGACTCCAATGACTCACCTTGTCTACGACAATGACACCCGCTATCAGTGGAGTTAGAATGGGTACCACATTTGCCACCGTGTTACTTAGGCCAATCAGAATACCCGCATGATTTGGTGAAAGATCTATGCTGTTCAGGGAACTGCCAATGGTGGCTCCACTGTTGACTCCCACACTGACTGTCATCAAGGTAATGGCCAGTATCTTGTGCTCCTCACCCAGGAAACCAATGGCTATCAAGGCAGCTGCCGGTATCCAAAAGGACAAAGTGTTGAAGAGTTTCCTCACCGAGGTCAATGACAGCCATTTGCCTTTAAGCAAAATATCTGCGGCTATTAGATACACATAGGAGAGCAACCACATGGCCAGGAAGGGTAACGAAGAGAAGACAGCATTGCTTTGAATGTCCATGTTCAGAACACCATTCATATACGAGGGAATCTCTGCCTGTAGGGTACTCAACCCATAGGTTTCCGAGCAGCGTGTGACCAGCAAAGCCAAAAATGGCACCGAACACCAGATGGCCCGCCAGGGTATGGGTATGGTGCGCTCATGAAAGTCCTCGTTATGTTGCAGTGATGATTCTATATATTTACACTCAGTCTCGCTTATAAATCTCGATTCGGGTGCATTGTTGGCACCCAGTATGAGCCAGAGTAGGCACCAGGCGGCACAAAAGCCACCAGACACATACGAAATGCCCGGCCAACCCATGGCGCTTTTGGCTATCATGCCGCTCAGGAACATGGCCAGAACGGTGCCGCAATCCGTGCCCGTATAGCTAAAGGCTCCCAGTCTATTTCTTTCCTCGGGTGGTGACCACATGGCCAAATGTTCGGTAATGCAGGGAAAGATGACGCCTTGGAATAAACCCTGCAGTATGCGTATGGCGCAAAAGACTTGCCAGCCACCCCAGGAGATGGACCAGGGGGTCATAAAGCTGAGCACGGCGGTGCCAAAGCTGGCTATAAATAACACCACTTTGGCTCCAAAGCGACGACACAGAAAACTACCCGGACAGAGTGTCAAAATATAACCCCAGTAGAAGCTGGACAGGATGTAGGACTTGTGTTTCTCATTCCAGTTGTATTCCTAAAGGAAAAAGAAAGTCGTCACATCTGGATTCTATATTCAAATCCTATTTATTTCAAAAACTCACGGGAAAATTTGGATTTGTGGTGGCTGCATTCGTCATGGCCACAATGGCCACACTTACATTAAGTCTGGCTATGTGCATCACCGTCAGTCCCAAAAAGAGCAACAGCGATTGCAAGTGCCTTACTCCCAGCTTGGGACCTTTGTCTAGCTTGCAGCCCATTTTCCCGTCGACGTTGAACACCGAAATGGTTCTGGTTGTAGCCCCAACTGTATTGGCCACATTTATACAACTGCAGAAAGCTTCGAAAGTTTGGGCCAGACCCCGTCCACGAAATCATTCATATTTATAATATTTTTGCAAATCTTTAGCCACCACTTGACGCAACTCCTCCATCCAGATGCAAAAACGTTGTCGTCAATCTATTGTGTCCGAAATACCTTTCACCGTCCTCCACATGGCGGAGGGGTGGTGGCGTGAGTCAACGTAGTATCTGTAAATATTGATAGCTTGGCTAAAAACAAAACTTTGCCAGCGACTACGACTTGTTTATTTGCCCGAAGATTTATGACATGTAGCACGTTTTGTCAGCTGCTGCCAACCAGAAACTCTAACCATAAAGTTAAAACGGAAAACACCTCCCGGAATGAATGAATTCTTTTTTGGAATATTTATATTCTATATAATTGTTGATTAACAGCCGAAAACACAATGGATCGCAACTTGATAAGCGATGCTACCCGCTAAATAAATAATAAATCGATAAGACTTGAAATCTGTACCAGCCAATTTCTATGGGGAAAGAACAGGAACAAAGTCGGTTTGTGATTAAATGGTATAAGAATTTATTGACTTCTCATTAGATTTCAAGTAGAGATGGGCTCCGGGGGATCGATTGTAGCCCGGCACGAAAGCGGCACGAGTCAAAAACTTAAGTCGTTCTTATCAAGAGTTTCAGAATCAAACTTATGTTGCTTATAAATTATCCAAACCACACCCTTTTATACTCTGTTTTAAAGGTACACAGAGTATATGAAGTTTGTGCAAAAGTGTGTAACAGGAAGAAGGAATCATGCCCGACCTAAAGTAAATATGTTCTTAATCAGCTACAACAGACGAGGCTATATAGCCATGTCGCTCTGTCTGTCCGTCCGTATCAACGAAGGGATTACAGAGATAGTAAGAAATAGAGCTTTGATATATATGGAACATATACTTCTTATAATTGCAGGCAGATCAAGTTTATTTTCAATTTTTGCCACGCCCCTTCCCACCCCCGCAGTTTGGAAGAAACTTCATATCATACGTATATTTAGTAAGCAGCATTATTTATCGTTTTGCCGAACAAATGATAAAGATCACATGAACGACAAGCGATTTCTAAGGAAAACCACAAATTATGATGGGTAGCACTGGCCGCAACGGCGATGGGCAGCACTTCACACACACTTTATGGCACTTTTGCCACTTTGAATGGCTTATAACTTATATCGATCAGATACAGAGTTAGCCTTATACGACGGACACATTCGCCAACACTATAACTTTTGACAGCGATGCCAGATCGACTAATTACATAGCGTGTTTGAAGCGTCAGTCCAAGTAGATTTTTACCATGGAGTAGTACACTCCACGATCTTAAGGACTATCTTAAAGACTCATACTTTCTGTATTTTTCCTAAGGAACACAACTTTTGTCACAGTGCGATGTCTGCTATCATAATGAGCAAATGTTAACATTAATCTTAATGATCAGTTAATTAACATAAGAGTTAAATCGAAATTCAGAAGGTTTATTGGATAAAAATGCTAAATAATAATGTTGTCTTAAAAAATAGGGCGAAGTTGTAACATTCAAGGAGCAAAAAAATCCTTTACTAGCCACACGAAAACTCCGACAACAGTCCATCATTTGAAATACTTTTTGGGTTCGACATGGACATTTTTCAAGGCTTATTATTAACAATTTATTTTATAAACAATTCAGACGCCGACCATTGGAGATCGGCCTCGTCAATCAAATCAAAGCAATAAAAACCATCTCAAAAATAAACCCGGCTCCATCATTGGGTACCGCATGACTTGAAGAAAATTCACATCACTAAGCATGTCAATATCTGCGATTCATTGCTCAAACGTAACCAAAAACGAATCAAAACACGCAATGAAAAATGGGTTGCTTACAATATAATCAAGTGAAAGCGTACGAAGAGAGATGAGCCAACTGGGACCCATATTTACACAGAAAAAAATAAAATAAATATCGATTTGGTTAATTTAGCATTTTGTCAAATGTCATATTTTTCATTTCATTTCATTTTTGCCATAAAAATATAAATTTGTCATAAAAAATATAAGGAACAAATGGATTTGAAAATGATATTAGAAAAGGTTATATTTTTTAAAAATCCTTCCAAAAGAATGTAAATGTAAAATTGGCTATACAGCCCCTCAAAGGGGCCAAGCCAAGCTTCTCACAATCTCTTGGCGTGTGTGCTTTAAATTTTTCGCACAAGAGAAAGGGACCTACAGCCTTCCAAGAGAATGGTTAAAGGAAAGGGACATAACTTAATTAAAAATAAAAAACAATTCTTTATGTGGTTGCAGATGCTTCCTTCTATGCGTTACAAACATCCGAACTGTTTTAATATACCCTCTGCAAGTGTATAAAAATGAGATCTTGATATGATTAAAAATATATATTAGAACAGGTTAACTTCAAGTGTGTCAAATCGACTTTTTGTTGATATCAAAAAATATACTATGGAGGAGATTACATAAATAGTTTGTTTTTTCAGTGTACCAGAGAAAGGTATTATTTCACTAAATGAATTCATTAATTCGGATGCACACTGTCGTTATCTAACTGAATTAAATAAAGAAAGAAAAAAGTGGCATATCAAACTAGCCAATCCTAGTGTTTACAACGTTTTGAGTTATTTATCAAACTTTAGCCCCAGCAATTCCACGTTTTTGAATTGACTGCAGCTTGAAAATGTATTCCAGTGTTGGCATGTCCCCCCAATTCAGCCAGCATTCATATCTTCAATTTCATCAAATTCACTACAGGGGTCAAACAAATACAATTGCAAATAAACGGTGATGCACTTACCCAGGAACAAAAGAGAGAGCGAGAGCAGCAGAACCAAAATATACTATTTTATTAAACTTTTATTTTAAAAATAAATTCACAACACAAACACTAAACAAAAATTAACAAAAAAAGGATATGCGCAACGGCAGCCACACTGATCGCGAGAACACAAAAGAGAGAGAGATAGAGAGAGCGCGCGGCTGCGTAGCATAACGGGAAATACGGCCAAACAATTTTATGTTTAATTGAGTAGAATTATTAACTAAAAGCCGCAAACAGATTGAATTCAACACAACAAGTAAGCTAAGATCCACCCGGAATGAAAACTTTATTTAAAAACGCATTAAGAAACCGAAGTTTGCAACAAAACTAGGGAGCGAAAGCGACACACAGCCGTCTGTAACGATAAGTAATTATCGAACTGGCCATCTATCGATGACTAATGCAGGATGTTAACAATTTGAATTTTGAATTCAAATTCAAAGGGAAGTTTAAGGAATTTCTTTTGAAAAGATCACCCATGTAGAGGTGCGGAATGTCTCTTTTGTTTATTCATTATATTCGACCGCTTGTATGTATGAGAACCGTAGAATATAGCTCGCGTAAATAGAACTAGTTCACGACGGTGTTCAAATTTTTAGAAAACTATATGAAACGTTAGTTACAGCTGTGTTTTAACATAAAATAGGTTCAGCACACGAAAATCATTTAGAATCACCATCAACCCTTCCATATACTGGAAAAAGTCTAATTTTGTTGCCTTGTGTAACTTTTTCTGTCTAAGCTTTAAACTGAATTTGGTAAAGTTATTGAGTTAAAAAAAAATTTATTGACTCCTTCTTAGATTCTTAGAAAAAACGACTCATATTTAGAGTGATTTCCAAACTCTATTCAAAGATTCTTCATCAAAAACTCGGAAAACTCTAGGGGTTAGATAAACGAGGGTATCGTTGCAAGATTCAAAGTTTGCACACCATCAACTGAAGGATTTGAAGTCAATAGCAGCCTTCTCTTTGCTAAAGGCCAGTTCTGGTTGTGCGGGTATTAAATAATCCGGAGCATCCCAGGGTTGACAGTCAGTTCTGCCAAAAATCAAATAGAAGCAGTTGCCCACAAAGAAAATGACAGCGGCAATAATGAAAACAATTTGCCATTGAGAGCGATCGTTCTGCAAGAAGATAGAAAAATTAGTGTGAAATACCTAGTATAATAATAATCACTTACATTATCCACCACAATTACGCCCACAAGCAAAGGCGTGACTATCGAGACCACATTGGCTGCAGTATTAGTAATTCCCATCACTATGCTGGCATGATTTGGAGACAGATCAATTGTATTAAGAGCACTTCCAATGGTGTTACCACTATTCACACCCAGTGTGACGGTCATCAAAATAATGGCCCAAGATTTGTGCTCCACATCCAAAAATCCTATACCTATTAAGGTACAGCAAGGTATCCAAAAGGCCAGGGAGTTAAAGGTCTTTCTCAAAGCAGTCAAAGTCAACCATTTGCCATTTAGAAGAATATCCGCCGCAATCAAGTACACATACGACATAATCCACATGGCCAGAAAAGGCAGAGCTGAAAACAAGGCATTGCTCTTCATATCCATGTCCAAAACTCCACTCAAATACGAGGGAATCTCTGCCTGCAGTGTGGTAAAACCCCAGCTCCAGGAACAGACAGCCACCATTAAGGCCCAGAAGGGCATAGAGGTCCAAATAGCCAGCCAGGGTATGGGTATTATGGTCTGATGATAGTTTTCGTCATGCTTCAAAGAGGTTTCTATGTACTGCTGCTCTGCGGTTCCAATAAAACGCGATTCTGTGGCATTATTGGCCGCAAAGATGAACCAAAGAGCACACCAGCTGAAAGCTACTCCGGCCGACACATACGAGATTCCAGGCCAACCCAAGGGTCCTTTGGCAATCATGCCACTTATAAACATGGCACACACATTCCCACACTCAATACCCGTTTGACTAAGAGCGCCCAAGCGATTGCGCTCCTCGGGTGGACTCCAGCGAGCCAAATGCTGATAAATACAGGGAAACAGCAATCCTTGGGCACAGCCCATGAGCACACGTACGCCACAGTAGGCCTGCCAGCCGCCAAAGCTTATAAGATAAGGCGTCAGAGCACTAAACACACCGGAACTTAAGGTACCCCAGAACATGACGCTCTTCACTCCAAATCTTTTACACAAATAGCCCCCAGGAATTGAGTAAAAACGTAGCCCCAATAAAAGCTGGAAATGACATACGACTTCTGTGCCCCCGTCCAGTCATATTGCTGTAGAATAGAAGATATCTTAGGTAAGTAATCAGATGAAGGTGAGAATTAAGAAACTTACGGGAAAGTTGGGATTGGTAGAGCCCGCATCGGTAAGGGCCACCACTGAAACGCCCACATTCAGACGTCCTATATAGATACAGACGATGTTCAGAAAGAGAAGTAAAGCCTGCACATGCCGCATACCCACAAGGGGTCCTGCAAAAAGTTGAAAAATTAAAATAAAATGTAGAGAAGTTTAATATCCCTTCAAATCCTGAGACCTTTTCTGGTAATTTAATGCAATAAAATTTCTTATTTGTAAACACTAAAATCGGTGTACTTGATTTGTTTGCGTTGGCGATTTTGAATAGTTTGAATCAGTCTATAAATCTCTTTGATTGACAAACTACTTATCGTGAGTGTAAATAATCAGCAAGCCACTTAATCTTCACCAAGTACGCACTTCCTTAGTACGGTTAAATCTTTACCAATTTTTCCACTTGCACTTTCAATTCCTTACCTTTGCTTAATTTGACATTCATTTCAAAGTATCCACTTTTCTGCAGCACTGTTTCTGTCTTCCAATTCGTTTGAAATGCAATCGTCAAATGCGTGAGCCTTAATAAAGTTACAAACTTTTGGAGCTAATCAAAATTATTTTTCAAATGATAAGCCAAGAGAGGCAGTGGAATCCAGATCTGTCCTCGGCCAAGTGTAAACAAAATGAAAATAAGTACAATTGCTATATTTGATTGACTTTGAAGAGCTTTTGAGTTTAGCGCCTAGTTAGCTTTTAGTGGGACCAGGTGCGATTTAATTTTGACGTTTGGAAATTTGCCAGAGGGAAATTTTTATAAAGCAGAAATTAATAATAAAAAAAAGTGAGATTCAGAAGAGTTCGGAAAAATTGTATATTTCTGTTTTCTTAGAAAAGGTTTTAAATTTGTTGGTTTACCTTAACAGCACATTAAACACTATGGTTGTAGTGCATCAATTTGGTGAGAGAATAACTTGTCACGACATGAGTTATGATACAAATATTTGAATAATCTGATTTGATTTATTATAGGTTATAGACCAGTGGTGGGCATGATCCCAGTGCTTCGAGATTTCTTAATTTATTCTTTTTGTTGTGGCACAAGCAGAATATTATTCTTACCAAAGCTACATCAGTAAGACATAAAACTCCTTAATAACAACATACAGAGTAAATTCCGAGTTTATAGATTACACAGCTTCTGAGAGATGGATCTGAACCACTTTTGAACCGGTTCAAAACCGCCTCGAAACCGGCCGTGAAACATTAAAATATCCAACTTCATATCGACAATATACGGTCTAAATTTCAAGTTGATAGCTTAAATAACTTGTGATATGGGACTTTGAATCATTTCAATTCCGGTCCTGATTCAGTAAAATAACCAACTCCATATGGCCAAACTACAAACCAGATTTGAAGTTCATAGCTGAAATAACTTCAAGGGTTTGGCTCTGAAGCACTTTTTAACCGGTTCAAAACCCTTAAGTTATCGAATCGATATCGGTACAAAACTGGTTCTGATCTACAGATAAATCCAACTCCATATTACCAAACTACAGACCACATTTTGAGTTCATTGCTTAAATAAACTCTGAGATATGGCTCTGAACCGCTTCTGAATCGGTTCGATACTGGTCCTGATCCACTGATATATCCAACTACATATTACCAACCAACAGATCAGATTTCTAGTTCTTAGCGTAAATAACTTCCAAGGTTTGGCTCTGAAACATTTTTAAATCGGTTTGGTACAGGTTCTGACACTATATTACCAACCCACGGGCCATATTTCAAGTTCATAGTTTGAATGACATCTGAAATATGGCTCTGAACCACTTTTTAACCGTTTTTGAACTAAGTCTCATTCCTGATCGGCATTTTGTGAAGATCGGTTCACAAAACTCAACTTTAATGAATGTACCTTAAACACAAGTCCCAGGCACTGAAGGCACCAATTCTTGTAAATTCGGCCATGGGGAGTTTTTTCGATTTTGGTGAGGGGAACCTACTAACAAAACGGAATACATTACAACATAGAGGCAAAATCTTTACCTTCCTTATATTTTCTTTATTTGTTATTACACAGCCAATTAGTTTGTACGAAAACGTAAGTATTCACACATATGATTGTTGTTTGCTCGATCGCCTTTTTCTCTTACCTCTTCACCTGATGTGTATAGAAGTCTGGCTTATACGGAACAAGGATACATACAATGTCTAGATATACATCTCACTAATGGCTCATAGAAATGAGCAGTAATCTGCAATCGTTACACATTTAATTTACAAACGAATGTCTTCTTGTTAAAAGTTAGAAAGTCACAAAACAATGAAACTGTCAAATCGCACCTGGTCCCACTGAAAGCTAACTAGGCGCTAAACTCAATAGGTCTTCAAAATCATTCAAATATAGCAATTGTATTTATTTTCTTCTGGATTGAACTGCCTCTCTTGGCTCTTATCACTTAAAAAGTAAGATAAATCAATCTAATCTTACTAATTAGCCCCAAAAATTGTTAACTCTATAAAGCCTCGAGCATTTGGCGATTGAACTACAAACTAATTGGATGACTGGGACAGAGTTGCAAAAAGGTGGATACTTTGATATGAATGCAAAACTACACAAAGGTAAGGAAGTGGAAAATTTGCCGTACTCAGAAAGTGCGTACTTAGAGCCAAGCGAACGAGATTTATGGACTGATTCAAACTATTCGATACCATTTTAGTGCTTTGAGATTGTGAAAAATGCAAATTAGTGTTATTATTGGATTAAATTTTAAGAACTTATTACTCATATCATTATAATTTATTATACTTTTTGCAGGACCCCCTGTGGGTATGCGGCATGTGCAGGCTTTACTTATCTTTCTGAACATAGTCTCTATCTATTTAGGACGTCTGAATGTGGGCGTTTCAGTGGTGGCCCTTACCGATGCGGACTCTACCAATCCCAACTTTCCCGTAAGTTTCTTAATTCTCACCTTTATCTGATTACTTACCTTAGATATCTTCTGTTCTACAGCAATATGACTGGACGGGGGCACAGAAGTCGTATGTCATTTCCAGCTTCTATTGGGGCTATGTTTTTACTCAATTCCTGGGCGCCTATTTGTGTAAAAGATTTGGAGCGAAGAGCGTCATGTTCTGGGGTACCTTAAGTTCCGGCGTGTTTAGTGCTCTGACGCCTTATCTTATAACCTCTGGCGGCTGGCAGGCCTACTGTGGCATACGTGTGCTCATGGGCTTAGCCCAAGGTGTGATATTTCCCTGTATTTATCAGCATTTGGCTCGCTGGAGTCCACCCGAGGAGCGCAATCGCTTGTGCGCTCTTAGTCAAACGGGTATTGAGTGTGGGAATGTGTGTGCCATGTTTATAAGTGGCATGATTGCCAAAGGACCCTTGGGTTGGCCTGGAATCTCGTATGTGTCGGCCGGAGTAGCTTTTAGCTGGTGTGCTCTTTGGTTCATCTTTGCGGCCAATAATGCCACAGAATCGCGTTTTATTGGAACCGCAGAGCAGCAGTACATAGAAACCTCTTTGAAACATGATGAGAACTATCACAAGACTATAATACCCATACCCTGGCTGGCTATTTGGACCTCTATGCCCTTCTGGGCCTTAATGGTGGCCTTCTGCACCCAATATTGGGGTTTCACTACACTGCAGGCAGAGATTCCCATGTATATGAATGGAGTTCTGGACATGGATATGAAGAGCAATGCCTTGTTTTCAGCTCTGCCTTTTCTGGCCATGTGGATTATGTCGTATGTGTACTTGATTGCGGCGGATATTCTTCTAAATGGCAAATGGTTGACTTTGACTGCTTTGAGAAAGACCTTTAACTCCCTGGCCTTTTGGATACCTTGTTGTACCTTAATAGGCATAGGATTTCTGGATGTGGAGCAAAAGACTTTGGCCATTGTTCTGATGACCATCAGTGTGGGTGTGAATAGTGGAAATACCATTGGTAGTTTGCTCAATACCATTGATCTGTCTCCTAATCATACCAGCATATTGATGGGAATTTGTAATACTGCAGCCAATGTGGTCTCGATAGTCGCGCCTTTGCTTGTGGGCGTGATTGTGGTGGATAATGTAAGTGATTATTATTATAATAGGGATTTCACACTAATCTCTCTATCTTCTTGCAGAACGATCGCACTCAATGGCAAATTGTCTTCATTATTTCCGCTGTCATTTTCTTTGTGGGCAACTGCTTCTATTTGATCTTTGGCAGAACTGACTGTCAACCCTGGGATGCTCCGGATTATTTAATACCCGCACAACCTGAACTGGCCTTTAGCAAAGAGAAGGCCGCTATTGACTTCAAATCCTTCAGTTGATGGTGTGCAAACCTTGAAACGTGCAACGATACCCTCGCTTATCTAAGCCTTATCTAAATAGAATTCGGAAATCACTCTACATTTGAGTGGTTTTTTATAAGAATCTAGGAAGGAGTCAATAAATTTTTTTTAACTCAATAACTTTACCAAATTTAGTTTAAAACTTAGGCAGAAAAAGTTGAGTAAAAACTTGCAGATCAAAAAAAAACACAAGGCAACAAAATTAGACTTTTTCCAGTATATGGAAGGGTTGATGGTGATTCTAAATGATTTTCGTGTGCTGAACCTATTTTATGTTAAAACACAGCTGTAACTAACGTTTCATATAATTTTCTAAAAATTTGAACACCGTCGTGAACTAGTTCTATTTACGCGAGCTATATTCTAGGGGTCTCATACATACAAGCGGTCGAATATAATAAATAAACAAAAGAGACATTCGGCATCTCTATATGGGTAATCTCTTCAAAATAATTCCTTAAACTTTCCTTTGAATTTGAATTCAAAATTCAAATTGTTAACATACTGCATTAGTCATCGATAGATGGCCAGTTCGATAAATACTTATCGTTACAGACGGCTGTGTGTCGCTTTTGCTCCCTAGTTTTGTTGCAAACTTCGGTTTCTTAACGCGTTTTTAAATAAAGTTTTCATTTCGGGTGGATCTTAGCTTACTTGTTGTGTTGAATTCAATCTGTTTGCGGCTTTTAGTTAATAATTCTACTCAATTAAACATAAAATTAGTTGGCCGTATTTCCCGTTATGCTACGCAACCGCGCGATCTCTCTCCCTTTTTGTGTTCTCGTGATCAAAGTGGCTGCCGTTGCGCGTATCCTTTTTTTGTTAATTTTCGTTTAGTGTTTGTGCTGTGCTTAATATAATTATTATACAGTTTAAAATAGATTTTGGTTGTGCTCTCCGCTCTCTTTTTTTGTCGTAGAGTAAAAGGCCACAAAAGGGCAATGTATGTAACAGCAGAAGGAATCTCTCCGCCATATAAATATATATATTCTTGAGCAGCATTAACTTTCCGTTTCCGTCCAAAACGCAGTCTCTGATGAACACTAGATCTCAAAGAGTAAGAGTGTGGCACCTTTCTCGTCAGTTGCATTTTCCCCCCCTTTGTCATGGATTTAGTATTATGATCGTCGCCAAATAAAGATACCCTTCCCTTACACGTTAACTGTTTTTCATGATACGTATATCGGTCTGCCGCACTTCTTTGTTCCTGGGTAAGTGCATCACCGTTTGTTTGCAATTGTATTTGTTTGACCCCTGTAGTGATTTTGATGAAAAGTGATGACATGAATATAAATGCTGGCTGAATTGGGACTTGCCCCACTGAATACAAGCTGCAGTCAGTTTTGATAACTTAGCTAGATCCAAGGGTAGCGATCACCAAACTCCCAAATCAGTATTTATGACCTGTTTGAGGCGATATTGGGACAAACCGTTTCTCACTAAACCCACTTCCGACGACATTTGTACGGCAGCTACAGAAGTAGTCATCCGATCCGGTTCCGCATATTAGCAGCGTGCAGTAAAAGAAGACCGTGCGCGCCCCCGCCGCGGAAACAGACAGACGGCGACGGACGGACAAAGCAATCGACTCAGCTCGTCATGCGACCAAGAATATATATTTGAGTGATTCTTAGCGTTACGCAAAAGATTAAAATTACTAGTATAAAAAGATTAAAATTACTGTCCCTTGTTTGCTACTGGATTCCTTTTCCCTGAACTCAACGTTGAGTAGATGAAACCTTTTCCTAAAAAGTGTGGCCCTTTGCTAGCATCAAATGTAACGTTTAAGTAAGAATCGATTTCTTCTGGATTGCAGTTGTTTTGTTGTTGTTTTTCAAAACATTTCATCTGCTTACAAAACAAGCTCATCTTAGTCGCACTTGACCCAGCTGATTGTATTTTAGTAATCAAAGTGAAAGAACAGAATTAACAAAATATTTATAACAATTTATTGACTCTCTCTTAGGTACAAACTAAAAGCGATTCGTTGGGTGATTTCCAAATTACACTCAGGGTTTTTTGAGTAAAAGCTCCACAAACTATCAAGTGTAGATAAGATAGGGAGTATTTCACTCTATCAACTGGCAGATTTGAAATCAGTAATGGATTTCTCTTTGCTAATGGGTGGCACGGCCAGTTCAGGTTGCGCGGGTAAAAGATATTCCGGATCATCCCAGGGTTGGCAGACGGCTCTACCAAAGATCAGGTAGAAGCTGTTGCCCACAAAGAATATAACAGCGGCAATAATAAAGACAATTTGCCATTGAGAGCGATCGTGCTAAAGGAAGATTCATAGATTAGTGTGGAATCATTAAAGAAATATCACCACTTACCGTATCCACCACAATTGCGCCCACCAGCAAGGGCGTGGCAATGGGAATTACATTGGCTGCTGTATTAACAATTCCCATCAAAATGCTGGCATGATTTGGTGACAGATCAATGGTGTTAAGCGAACTTCCAATGGTGGCACCACTATTCACACCCACACTGATGGTCATCAAAACAATGGCCAAAGTCTTTTGCTCCACATCCAAAAATCCTATACCTATTAAGGTACAACAGGGTATCCAAAAGGCCAAGGAGTTGAAGGTCTTTCTCAAAACAGTCAAAGTCAACCATTTGCCATTTAGAAGAATATCCGCCGCAATCAAGTACACATACGACATAATCCACATGGCCAGGAAGGGCAGAGCTGAAAACAAGGCATTGCTCTTCATATCCATGTCCAAAACTCCATTCATATAAGAGGGGATCTCTGCCTGCAGAGTACTCAAGCCCCAGCTTTCGGAGCAGCGAGCCACCATTAGAGCCCAGAAGGGCATGGAGGTCCAAATTGCCTTCCAAGGTATGGGTATGATGGTGGTGTGATAATTCTCACCGTGCTTCAAAGATGTTTCTATGTACTGGCGCTCTGCGGCTCCAATAAATCGCGATTCTGTGGCATTATTGGCCGCAAAGATGAACCAAAAAGCACACCAGATAAAGGCAATGCCCGCCGACACATACGAGATGCCAGGCCAACCCAAGGGTCCTTTGGCAATCATGCCACTTATAAACATGGCACACACATTACCACACTCAATACCCGTGTGAGCGAGTGCACCCAAGCGATTGCGCTCCTCGGGTGGACTCCAGCGAGCCAAGTGCTGATGAATGCAGGGAAACAGCAATCCTTGGGCACAGCCCATGAGCACACGTATGCCACAGTAGGCCTGCCAGCCACCAAAGCTGATGAAGAGTGGCGTCAGAGCACTAAACACACCCGACCACAAGGTGCCCCAGAACATGACACTTATCACGCCAAATCTTTTACACAAATAACCACCCAGGAATTGCGTAATTATGTAACCCCAAAAGAAGCTGGACAAAACATATGACTTCTCTGCCTGCGTCCAGTCATGTTGCTGTAATGAAAAAACACTTCTTTAGTCATCTTCCAAAATCAGCTTTGTTAAGAAACTTACGGGAAAATTAGGATTGGTAGAGTCCGCATCTGTTATAGCCACCACTGAAACGCCCACATTCAGACGTCCTATATAGACCGAGGTGATGTTGAGAAACAGCAGCAAAGCCTGCACATGCCGCATACCCAACACGGGTCCTGCAAATAAAATAAAATAAAATAAAACTTATCGTTCTATTACTCTACTTCCTGCTGAGTCAACTTTGTAGTCCATAAATCAGTAGGACTGACAAAGCCGCTTATCGTGGCTGTAAATAGTTCATAAGCCATATAATTTATGCCCCGTCTAAGAGCGCGAAGCGTGTCGTTGAGTACACAGTCCACTGGAAAGTCCACCAACTTTCCCACAGCCTTTCCTACCTTTGTTTATCTCCACTGTCATGTCCAAGTATCCTTTTTTGCCAGAGCTTGCGTCCCAACTGCACCACTGAAGCCAGTTGAATGAGTTCAAGCTATTTTAGAATCACCCGTGCTATTCCTAATTTAATCGCCAATCGCGTGTACCCTGATAAGGTAACACATATTTGGTTTAATCAATCTGATTATCCAATGATAAGCCAAGAGAGGCAGACCAAAATCACTCAAGAGAAACAACACCTGGCCTTGATCAAGTGAAAGTGAAAACACTTAACACTTAATGCTTTTTTCTAATTGACCAACTTTAAAGAGCTGACCTAATATACTATAAGGGCTGAGTTGTGCGACTAGACAATTTTACTACTTTACAATTTAAAGATAATGAATTCTTTATTTAATGAAACACATTTTACAATTGGCTGTACGGGTCTTCCCCAGATACCTGGTTGATGAGTCAGCATTTGGCAAGTGTAGATCTTGATTTAAAACTTTGCTTAAGAAACTCAACCAAATCTACTCAGTCCAAATCAACATCCAAAATCAACATCAACATAGATTCTGTAAAACTTTCCAACGATTGCTATAGAAAGGACAGTAAAACTAACAATAACTCACTTGTAGGAAATAAAGGAAAAAACATATTGTGAAAAAGGCAATGGTTGCGGGAAGGGTTCGTGATGCGCATAGTTTGTGAATCTTGGCTGTAGATATATCGAAACGAAAGGGACTGGATCGATAGTCGTTAAGGAGGGTTTCAAAAATTACTTTTGTAATTGAATAGGTTACTTCAAATTTTTGAAGTTTGGAACAAACAGATTTGGCCCAATGTTGGGTTATTTTTATGCCCTGTCCTTGAAAAGTCCTTTTCTTTTTTTTTTTTTAAATTTCAATATCTCGGACACCAGAGTACCTAGAGACTTGAAAAAAAAGTGTGAGTGTTGTTAACACTGATCAAATCATTGTATATGATTTTATTCAAAAAGACAAGAAAACTAAAAGGGAGCTGAAGTTCCAAATAACTCCCTAGTAAGCCCCGTTTATACTCTGTTTAAGTAACTGTTCAGTCACTGTTAAGTATAGTAAGTAACAGTTCAGTCACTGTTTAGTCTCTGTTAACTCACTGTTCAGTCACTGTTAAGTCACTGTTCAATCACTTTTTAGTCATTGTTTAGTCAATGTTTAGTCACTGTTTAGTCACTGTTTGTAAATGTAAAGTCACAGTTTAGTCACTGTTAAGTCACTGTTTATTCAATATTTCGATACTGTTGTCGCTGTGAGGTCACTGTTAAGTCACTGTTTAGTCACTGTGAAGTCACTGTTTAGTTATTGTTAAGATACTGTTAAGTCACTGCTTACTTACTGTTAAGTCGTTGAAAATTACAGTTTAGTCACTGTGAAGTCACTTTTTAGTTACTGTTAAATCAATGATCCCCTCTTTCCCCTCTTTTACTCTTCTTGCACAGCGTCACGTGACGCTGAAATCCAATTTTACTCCTACTAAAATCTTCCGTTCCGAAATTAAAGATATTTCACATCAAAAATGCCCAGTAATAGGAACTGAACAAAGTTTTGAAAAAAAAAAAAATTCAATAAACGCTTATTAGGCCCAAGAATGCTCCTTGCATTCACTGGTTTAACAGAGTAGGGCCGATACGGGGCACGCACACACACAAAGATTCTGTGATTTTAATTTTCTGTTCTGTTTATTTTAATTTTTATAATTAATTAATCACCTACCCCCTAAACCCATCTCTTTTTTTTTTTTTTTTTTTGTTTTTTATAAAAAAATAAAATAAACAATCACATAGAGTCCTAGTCGCAAATGAGAAAGCTTCCGTGATTAGAGGGGTAAAAATAGAGGAATGCCAACTGTGTCTCGGTCGAAGTTAATATATCCTTACAGACCGTATAATTTATATAAATGAAGGTTTCAAATGATTTTCTTTTAGGAATTTAATTCGCACTTTGAACAATGTTAGCCGATTGTAACTTAAAGATGGGGTTTTTGAACGTGCGATAAGATATTTGAGAATGGTTTTGTGAGACCGGACCTCACCATGTAGGAACACATCTGGTTATATGTGACTTACAGAAACTATCTTTTCAGGGCTTGTTTATACATTTCATTTGCTTGCCCAGTTTGGATGGAAGAGAAAGTTTGTTTACTTACCCCCAATAACTATCTATCCTAAAGAGCACAATAAGAGCCGACAAAAAACACCGAATTAAGGCGGGAAACAATTTTGTTTGGTTCTAAGGTGGATGAGAGGGCAAAATAGTTATAAAGACAACCGATTTTTGATTGATTTTGAAACGACAACCACAAACATGGGTTGTCTAAGCAGGTTTGATTGGTTTTTACTCTTCTATAAATGAAGATATTTTCAATTGATTGCCTATTTCTGTTTCTACCCACCGGGCAAGATTAAATGTTTATCTGAAACTCAAACATCAAATGGTATTTATCTTTCGCACGTCACTTGGATGTATCGTTAGTCTCCCATTGTTTCACATTTCCAAGATATGTTCTCTTAATAATTGACACTGGTTCTAAATTAGTCGTACACCTGCCATGTGAGATAAGTTTGCACAGCGATAAGGCAACGCCAGACGATTTCATTTCAGGGCAGTTCAATGTTATCTTAATAAACGATTTATTAACTAGTTTAGTATTTATTTCTATGTCCGGCCCAGCCGTGAGTAAATTTAATATATGACTATTTCAATACGGAAGACGCAGAGGAAGTCAACTGCTTGACTGTGTTTTGGCATTTTCCTCACTTCGCTTAGCCTCCAGTGCTTTGGCGTTTCCTTCCTCCTGCTGATTGAGTGGGCGTTTTTGATCCATAAAATCAGCTGCATCCCAAGGTTGATTAACCATCTGGCCAAAGATGAGGTAAATCAAATTGCCCACAAAGAAGACCACAGCAGAGATGATGAACACCACCTGCCACTGCTGGCGATTGTGCTAGAGAAAGAGAAAAAGAGAGCAAGGGTGAGTAAAGTGACTACCCCTTAAAAAAGGTCAACACTTACATTATCCGTCACAATCAGCCCCACCATTAAGGGAGTAATAATGGGCACCACATTGGCTGCTGTATTTATAATTCCCATCAATATGCCCGCATGGTTGGGTGTCAGATCAATGGTATTGATGGTGCTGCCTATAGTGTTGCCCGCATTGATTCCCACATCTGCACACATCAGCACTATGGCCAGGGTCTTCTGATTGCTGTCCAAGAAACCGACGCCTATCAAGCCAAAGGCTGGAATCCAGAGAGCCAAAGAGTTGACTGTCTTACGTATGCCCGTAATGGACAAAATCCCACGGGTAAGCAATATATCCGATATCAGCAAGTACACAAAAGCCATTATCCAGCTGGTAAGATAGGGCAGAGCGGAGTATATGGCATTGCTCTTCATATCCATCAGCAGCACCCCGTTCATATATGCAGGCATTTCGGTTTGTAGAGTGGAATAGCCCCAGGATTGTGCACAGCGCACAATCATCAAGGCCCAAAAGGGTGCCGAAGTCCAAATGGCACGCCAGGGTACCGGAATATTTCGCTTATCCTTTAACTCTTCCTCCTTGCGACTGGCATTGATGGAAGTCTCTATGTAACTCAATTCCTCGTCGCTGATAAACTTGCACTCTCTGGGTGTATTGGCGCCAAAGATCAACCAAATGATGCACCAGAAAACACCCACAACGCAGGAGATGTAAAAGATACCCGGCCAGCCCAGGCTGGAGGCAGCCACCTGACCACTCACAAACATAGCCATTAGAGTACCGCAATCAATGCCAGTATTAGCCAAAGCTCCCAAACGATTGCGCTCCTTCACGGGACACCAATTGGCCAAGTGAGCATGGATGCAGGGGAACAGAAGTCCCTGAAATATGCCCATGCCCACACGAATCACACAGTACGCCTGCCAACCGCCCCAGGACACACAGAAGGGTGGCAACAAAGCCAGCAAAGCCGAACCAATTGTGGATATAAACATGGTAAGCCTGGCCCCATACCGACGACACATCCAGCCACCCAAAAATTGAGTCATGCAATAACCCCAGAAGAAGCTGGACAAGATATACGAACGCTCCATTTCACTCCAGTCGTATTCCTATGGAAATAGTGGTTAAGGTTAAGTAAAGTGGGGGGCTGAGTGAAGGGTATGAATCTTACAGCGAAATTGGGATTGGTGCTTTCTGCATTCGTCATGGCCACCACAGCCACGCCTGCATTGAATTTGGCCATATAGTTGACCACAATCGAAAGAAACAGCAGAAAGGTCTGTACATGACGTTGACCCAGTACGGGACCTGTGAAGAAAATGAAAAATTTTAAATAATTTTGGGCAACACGTTATTGTACACACCCAACAAAATCTTTGTCCATATCAATTTGATACGCGTTGTCTCAAATTGAAACTGTAACCAGTATCATTTTTTCCTCAGCGTACAGTATCAAAGTGTCCTCACTACAGAAGCTCCCAGTTGGCGCTTACTCAAAAACTTAGTACTCTTAACCTCAGGCCAGAACCTCCTTATAACTGGTCACAATAAGTACAGCGTATTCGCTCAGAGGAAATGCCTACAGTTTCACTTTTATTCTACATGAACTTTAGAGTTTAACCACTTTAGAGTGCCCCGAAATTCCATTCCTTCAGTTGGCAATGCTGTCTTTTTCGATGTATATACGGAAAGAGAACAATATCCAGTCCTCAAGATTCAAGTTCCACGAATCATTCAAAATACTACACGCCAATCTTAGCCGAATTTTCTATTTTTTTCGGAGCCTATTTAAAACTGGTCATTTGGTTAGTCATGACCAAGAGCCACTAATGGTTACGTTGTTAATGAATCACTTGGTAGTTGTTCTCAAAATATCCTGTGTTCTCATCAATTACTAACCCGTATTTGTGTCCGCTGTCATTTCGGCTTTACTTTTCGACTATAAACCTCACGCGTAGCAGTTCCACGATCAACTTAAACTTCAACTGGCATACACTTCGCTTTACACCTCACACTCTGATCGATTTGACAACCGAAATCAGTGCTTTTCTATAAGAAAGAAACGTTTTCGATAAGCGGGCGCAGTGATTTAGCTACTTCACGCACGAGTTAGATTCTGGGAATGTGGGTTTACAAGTGGGTGAGAGAGAAAGACGCGTGCCTGGACGTCATTGTAAGTAAAAGTGTCATTTTGAGCTCTTCAGGGTTTCTAGTTCTAATCTTATCACTCTAACCCTGCCAATTATCATTTTCCATGTTTTCCCCATCCCCGGAATGCTTATCAACTTGCACTTCACTCCATGTATCCCCACCCAAAGTCAAGCCACTTGGCATGTGGGCAGGGGTCTAATCTGTGCTAAACGCCCCCCACTCAGGATGGTCAACGATAGCCATAACATTTAGCCCCCATCAATCAAAACAATTTAAACAAAAAGTCGAGTGCGGGTGAAACTCGGCTATGGATTTTTATTGGACTAGTACAACGACTTACAATACACTATACATATTGCTTTTGATATTGTAGTTAATCAGCGACTCTCCTCCTCCTCCTCTTGTAGACGTAGGATGTCCGCCTTGTTGATGAAATAATAGCTGGGTTGTCTGCCCTTTAAATCCTTGACGGTACGCTTGGCTCCATTCTGAATGAGAATGCGGCTGACGCTTTCCAGGGAATTTGTGCCCATGGCATAGTGCAGCACAGTGCGTTCCAGCTGGGGATAAATGGAGTAGATACAAGTTATAGCGGCCATTATAAAAAGATGTATGTCTTAGATTTAAGGTATTTTTAAGACGATGGTCACACTGTATATAGCATGGACGACAGGCATGAAGGAGCATAGATGTTGTAAATAAAATGGACGAAGCAGACAGAACAAACCCGTACCGTGGGCATATAGTTGTGTGTACATAAAAGCCCAAAAACTAACAGAAACAGTCGTTTTCACTACATCAATTTCAAATGAAGGAAGAGACATTGTAAATAGTAAACCGTGTGTATAAAGTAAACTGTGTAAATGATTTTTTTATGGGCTATACAGCCCCAAGGGGTCAAGCCAAGCATCTCGCAATCTCTCGAACGGCAAAGTTAATTACTTCACAGCTGGCTCCAATAGCTGGTGAAGGTGACCGGATGTGTAAAAGCTATTTTCTAAAGAAGAAAACAACTTTTTTTTATTAGCTGGACCGCACTGCAGGCCAGCACACTAACCGCTTGGCCACACCCGGTCACACCGTGTAAATAGTGTGTAAATAAAAGCCCGAAAAGCGTTCAAAACAGTCGTTTACTCTACAGCCATTTCAAGTGAAGGAAACTTACATTATCTGTCACTTTTAAGGCTTCGGGGCAAAGTTTTACCAAATGTTGCACAATTTCCTCGGACTCCTTTAGCACGGCTATGTGTAGGGCGGTGCGACCTGTGGAGAATTAAGTGGAGATATCTCTTACTTCCATGAATGGCACCGCCTTACCATAATAATTCTTAGTCTTAATTAACCACTTGGCATTGGATACAGCGGTGAGCTGCTTTACTCTCTCCGTGTTATTATCGCGTATCATTTGATGCAGTTCCTCACGGGATTCCTCTAAACCTCGCAAGTTGCTTAGAAACTCCATTAAATCCTGATGCTGACGCTCTGCTGTCACCTTAAGTATGGACTTTCCGCCCTCATCCTCTATGTCTAAGATATGATCGTAACCCTGCAGTGCCAGCTGCTCAAAGGGCTCCACATCGCCTGAAATATGCAAGTTATTTTATTGCTTTTTTAAAGAGTTACCAAATTCTTCGCACCTATAGCCGCCTGGGCCAATACATAGCGATCGATCTCAGCTGCATTATGCGCCTGATTGGCCTGCAGTGCCACATCGCGTGCCGTTCTATATAACTCATCCCTGTAGGTGACATCAATGCGCGACTCCTCAATCAAAGTGTAGAGTTGTCCCCGCCGATGGGAACGAGCGCAGGCAAAATGTAAAATGCTTTGTCCATGCTCATCCCGTTGCTCCATTTGCTGGGCGGCCAAAGCATCCACTTCCTCCTCATGTTCTGCGGCCAAGAACTGAGCATCATCTAGTTCAATGGTGTCCACATTGTTGGTAATGGCTCGACTAGTACTATTACTGGCTAACTTGGCATTGGGGTTGGAGTTAGCCAAGGCGGTGGAGGTGGAGCTGCTTTTGCTGCTGCCCGAGTGTACTTGGACTTCGGTTATGGGTTTACGTTCGACCATAAAATGTTGCAGATAACCGGTTAGATAGGCCACCGGATCCTTGGGACGTTTATGGGCAATTTCGGTAAGAGCCTTGATCAGAGGATCGGCCAGGGCTGCAAAATGAGATGAGAAGTTAAAGCAATGAAGTTTATATAACCCTGCAGGTGCTTGATCTAAGTGAAACTTCTGATTGAATACATATCTCAATGGGCTGAAGCTACACACAGAGGGAAAAAAACCTGCTCAGTAAGTAGGTTGCCTTCAACTCAATATACGAACAAAACTTTCTCCAAAATATCTTTTTTACTTTAAATATTAAATGGGCACAATTCATAGCTCAACCAATAATCAAAAAAATTTGAAATCAGTCCTCTAGACATGAAGACTTTACATAATAATGAGCAATAGTTTCTCAGAAGCTTTAACACACCATTGTGAATTGTGCAGCTTTAAAGTAGTTTGATGAAACTGCGACGCAAATTACAAATCTTTTTTAAATTTTTTAGGTGAAGCTCATTTAAAGAACTCTGGCGACGCGACTTTTTAAGAGTAATTAAACATTCGGTCATGTTGAGGTTGAGTTCCATCACACACAGTCTTATACTGTTTTTTCACTTTTTAGCAATAGATTTCATATTGTGTGAGTACGGAGTTTCTTACAATGTGTGCGAACTCTACTAATGTCAAACTGAACTTCCTTAAAAAAATCCGTAACTAATTAATTAAGAGAGTGTGCAGCGCAACGAACTGTAATTATAAAATCCTCCAGGGAATCTAATGACGTAACTTTTTAACAACTTTGACCATTGATTTCTGAAAATCTTGACGTGCTATAGAAATTTAAAAAATTGACGTGTATTCAGATTAAAAACCTCCGTCGAACGGTTTATATTTCATTCTCCGGCCCGCAAGAACCCAATAGTTGTTCAACTGTCTTATCGACGGTGCTCTCTGACCTAGAGAAGTGTCATAGGATAGGAGAACTTCTTTAGTGATAGCAGTCAGACTACAAGGAATCTCTCGTTGGAAAAGCTAGTTAAATTTGCGAACCGAACCTAATTTTTCTAAAAAACGTCCGGTGAGTGACGAAACAGTTCATTCGTTCGTAGAACCCGTAAAACCCGAACGACCGTTCTAATCCCACCGTTCAGCCTTGATAAATAGTCCCCTAAACGTGAAGCTACAAATGTAAGCAATAGCTCAATGCTCTAACACGCCATTGTTTGTTAAGTGCAGAAGGTACCGGGTTTGATTAAAGAAGAGCGGGGCCTAAAAGTAAGAGTTTTTTTTTTCTGACAGCCTGTAAAAAGAGACCACTTCTTGCGAGCTCTGCTTTCTCAGTCTATTGATGTATTCTCTGGTGTTCCCTAGGGAAGTCATTTGAGTTCCCCACTCTTAGACTAATTCCAACTGAATGGTCTCCACATTACCATAATAATAAGGATCATCTGCAATCTGCTTAAAAACACTGCTTAATTTTTTCCCGCTGTTGCTTAAACTGGGATACCAACAGCCTATTTCATAGACTAAGCACATCTGCACTTCTTAGTCTAATTCTCGCCGTATAAAAAATTGTTCTACTTTTTATCAATCCATACCATTTGTTATGAAAATTTCATAAAATACTTACATTCCGCCAAATATTTGCCCTGTTCTGTTTTAAAGATGGGATTCGATTGAAAGCTCACGGGTTGTGCCTGACCTGTAGGAAATAGAAAGCGGTGTCAATCACAACAGAGATCTACAAATACCACTAACCACACTTATGTTCCGGTACACAAAGCGTTTAAAGTTCGGAAAACCAAAATGAAGATGAGAAGTGAAAATTAACAAAGAAACTTGGCAAATTATATCAAAATCGTTACAATACACGTTGCACAAAACAGGAGGAGGGGGTTTCTAAGACGTAGTACTACGTGTAACTCAGAAAGCAAAACTTACGATTACGAGAAACGAAGCTCAGCTTAAGCAGAGGAAGAGGACTAATGGCTGGCTACAAAAGTATCAATCGTTTAGAGTTTATGGGGGATTACGGTGGTGCATTCTGGTATATACATTGAGATTTGTTTAAGATTAAGTTTCAATTGCGATCCACAATGCTGTTCTTCTTGCGCCTGAAGATCTTCACCAGCATGGTGGCAATATGCTTAGAATTTGTCAGCGACATGTCCTTCTCCAGCGATAGAATGTTGGTGACGGCGGTACAATAGTCCTGGAACAGGACATACTCTACAATGCCCATGCTCTGCATATTGATGAGGCGTACGGTGAGCTTGGACAGACGATTGGTTACCATGCTAAGACCACGCACCGAGCACAAGTGTCTGAGATTATCCAGCTCTTTCATCAGATTGGGCAGCTTGACTATGGTGGTCATTTTTAGACCCGTGCCCAGATAAGCGGGACGCGATTGTAGGTAACCCAAAAGGTAGCTCTCCTTGAAATGCAATTGGGTTTCCAGATAGGAGACAGCGCGACCCACTCGCGTATAGGCAGCACCCATGTCTGCGGGATCTCGGCTACTGCTGGTGGATATAACACGCAAATGCTCCTGACAATTCAACCACAAGGCCATGTTGTGTGCCGAGTTGACATAGACTCCACGTCCATAGGGCCACAAAGCACCATTGAAGGCGGTGGACTCGGCGGCCTGTACCAAGTCTTTGGTATCCAGCAAAGGTATCATTAGACCCAAATTGTTCAGCTGATGAGCCACCTCCGAGTCCGTTTCCAGCAACTCGGTAAGAGTATAATAATTCCCCGATTCGGTCTCCCCAATGGCCTCGGCAAAGTTGGCGGTGAAAATCTTTCCCATCATCACACGCTCGGCTTGCTCTATTTGACCTATGGTCAAATTTAAAGGCAACTCCAACTGATCCAGATTGCGTGAAGCCTCAACTATGCAGCGGGTCACCAGCAGCGGTTCATCATCGTAGACAAAGGCGGCGGTGTTCAACCGCTCGCCATGGTCCATGGGAAAGTAGGCGAGACGCGGTTGCGGCTTGAAGTCAGCATCAATGCTCAGACAGTGCATATCCTTGAGCAAAGGGACCAGAAACTCCTGGAACACCACGAATACATCAAAATCGGGAGCAATAATACCACAATTGATGTCCTCCTCCAGATGACGAGTCTTGGAAGTTTTACGCATGGCGGGCCACAGCACATCGAAGAGATTGTGATCCAGGCGAGTCTGGCGACGTTTGATTTTCTCATAGACGGCACGTTTGAGGAAGCGACTCAAATAGCTGGTCACCGACAGCTGCAGCGAGGAGGCGCTCAAGGGTTTGCGATGTGCCAAAGCTGAGGCGCTGCTGGCACTCAGCAGCTTACCCGACTCCACTATGACGCTGAAACAACGCTCGAGAGTGCGCGAAATCTCACCATCCTGTAGCTCGCGGCGAGCACTGTGCAAATCATCGGGTACTAACCAGAGATACAGTTGATGATTAGAGCGGTTCACACACAGAAACACACACACACACAAACTGATGCAGAGCCCAGGGCTGGGTGCAGAGCGTGCAGGGAAAAAGGCGCAGGTGCAGGTGTAGCTGATGATGAGGTGTGTTCCCCTTGTCCTTAATACCCACCAAAGATGTCATCAACATTTTGTATAATTTCATTAAAGAATTCACGATTTGCTGCCATTTCCAGCTTGTTCACTTAACGCCCAGTGCAAAACTGTGGCCGTAATCCCGTACCAACCCGCCTTATCTAGTACATACAATGTGAGTGGAGTGTGTGACTAGCGAAGGACGTGTGCTGCATGTGCGACCGAAAATCGATGACTGACGAGGCCAGAGCCCAAGCCAATCATTCCGGAAGTTTGAGTTAGCAAAACAAATGTACTTAATTATTTCTGTGCGCAAGTGCGAGTGAAACAGCAGCTACCCCCTAGCCCCTACCTTGATCGCTGAGCAACTGGTTCTCAAGTTCCTCCGCCCCAAATACATTCAACAACTCGGTGTAGGTGAGTATGTCCTTTGACTTGTCCACATCCAAGTAGAACTCGGGCGTATGTCCCAGCTGCGTGTGTTTGGATATTGAATTTTAAATGTCACCATCTCATATTCATGGGCCGCCTATTGATTATTATCGCGTTGACATTCATTTGAAAGTCAAGCCCAAGTCTACCCGTCACACATGTGCCCCGATTCTCAGCCTAATTTTTAAGTTCTTACCTTATCCAGGGCTTTGGGATTGGCGCCCAACTGTGTCAGCATATTAAAGAAATGACCATTGTCCTTAATGGTGGCCGCATAATGAAGCGGTGTGCGCCCATCATTATCCGTAATTGTCATGGTTTCCGGAAAACGCGAAGCCAAATAGCGTACGATATCTACAAACAAGGAGGGGTAAGTTGTGAGTAAGGTGCTTGACAAAACGTTGACAAACCCGAACGAATAACGGTTTGGGTTACGGTTACTGTTTTGGCCGATCGCTTTTTTTCCGATTACGGTTATATTAACAGAAAATTCTAAAACCTAAGCAAAAACACAAAAACGGACCAAAACAAAAAAAAAAAACCCCACCTCCACAAAATTTCTTTCAACAAACAACAAATCCCCAGTCAAAAAAAACAAAAATGAAAAAAATAGACTAAATTAATAAATGACAGAAATCTAAGATATGATATTTAGATTAATATTGAAATTAGAATCATTTAATCAATAAAATGAGATTATAAATGGGGCTTTGATCTTTGTGTGCATTGTGTGTATGTCAAAGTTATATTTTATACTTATAACCGTAACCGTAACCGAAACCTGAAACAGAATTAGGTTAATAACCGTAACCAGAACCGTAACTGATAGTTTTTCGGTATTCGTCCGTGAGCCTTTGACTGAGTGCTTTACAAATCTCATACTACGGGCTCAGTAGGGAGTTTAAGAGCAGAGGCCTCAAGCGAAGAACAAAAATAGCGCTCTACAAGTCGCTTATCATCCCAGTCCTGCAATACGGCGCAGAAGCATGGGCAATATCATTAGCGGATGAGGCGGCGATGGGCGTTTTCGAGCGAAAGATTCTTCGCAGGATTTATGGACCTTTGAAAGTTGGCGAGGATTTTCGCATCCGAAAGAATGACGAACTGTATGAGCTCTATGGGAAAATTATTTTGTTTAACCCAAAGCAACAGCGGCTGCGCTGCCTGGGATATGTTACCCGTATGGATGAACAAGCTCCAGCAAAAATGGTCTACAAGAGGAATGCGAAAAAATTGGGACATGGCAAGGTGGGACGACCACCTCTAAGGTGGGACGACCAGGTGTGGAAAGATATTTAAGCTTGGCGTGAAAAACTGGTGCCAGCTCGCACGGAGCAGAACACTGGCGGAATGGTAGAAACGGCCGAAACCATCGAACGGTTGTGATGCAAGCATCGGGCCAATCAAGAAGAAGAATAGATATGATGGATATAGATAGATGAAAAAGGTAAACAAAAAGGATATTTTTTAATAAATGATGCAACAAATGATGGTCCAGTATTATAGAACTATTTTGATGAAGAATGTTAAAAGAAATAAATTTTTTTGGAAATTAATTTAAGAATATTGGAAGCGAGTTTTATTACAAAACCCCTAAGCCTAACCGGTTCCTAGGTATTTAATACTGTTAGAAAAGTAAGCTTTGACTACAATCTAAGGGGACATTTGGAAACCAAATCGAAGGAAATCTGTTTGCTCTCACATTCAGAATTTAAACTTTATGCTTGATTTTGCTAGCAAAGTTTAAATTTTTCGTTGTGTGCCGAAAAACTCTGGTTGCCGCCCTATATTTACCGGTATGACCAAACAGCACAGCCACATGCAACGGTGTTGAGCCATTCGGGGAAATATCGTCCTTTGCTATGGCAAACTTCCGGCGATCCAGCGCCTGCTGCAATGTTAGCAAACTACCGTCACGTGCCGCATCGTGCACGCGATGAATTTTTTCCTGTTGAACGATAAAACATAGTGTAATTAGCTAGCCACTGGTTAACCGCAGTTCTTTTCTTACCATATAGCTGGGTACATTGTTTAAGAAAGCCTGAATTTCTGGTTCTTTAGCCTTTAAGCCCAACAGACGACCTCCCTCGCCATTTAATACTATTTCAGCCAGCTGCTCCAAGTCCCCAGACTCAAGTATCTGCTGTATGCGTGCATCCTGTGTGTAAAGAGAATGAATGCATGCATTAATTTCTCAACTGTAAATCAGCTTAGTGTTAAAGTGCTTCAAAGTGAAAGAGCCTTTAGAGTGTGCTTAAAAAATAAACCAAACTCAACAGAAATTAAGCCAGGTGAACCAGCAATTAGCAGAGATAGAGATAGTATAAAGAGTAAGCTTCGTATACTTCATTAACTTCGGCAGACTGAACTTGATTATCCTCGGAGGCGCCTTGCACAAAACCCTCGATGGCCAGCGATGAAGTTAGCGAATCGTTCTCCTCATTATCCGGCCCGTTGTCGCCTCTTCCAGCTGGCTCCAAATCTGGGCTGTCCGGTTTTCCATTCGATATGGTGGCTATCACATCCTAAACGAATTTTGGAGGATTTTGTAGAGAATAATTGTGTAAAGCTTTTTCTGCTGGTTAAACTCAGTGCAAGCGACAACACAAAACGTTACACAAAGACGACGGGGACAACTACAGTGAGATAAGAAGAACTTGGTGCGGTTAATAAAGTGTAGAATTGCCAGATCCATGTTTAAACATTTGTTTAAATTTGTAAGTTAAATTGAGGGATTAACGACTGAAAAGAAACTTAAGCTAGACTTTTGCTAAGAAGAAAGTTTTGTTTTACTTTTTGGCATTTTACAGTTACGTTTTCATTCGCACATACCATGATCTAGCAACCAGCTGGGGGCTTTTCTTAAGAGTGGTAAAGTAAAAAATCTACAGCCTTACGCATCAGTGAATAATTAGGCCCCTGAATAAAGAGCGTTTTGCTAGATCGCCCCACCTGAGATAATTGAATCATGATGCATACTGTGACTGTATTTGAGAGCTTTTCAGTCTACGCAAAGCTTTTGCACTTGCTTATTGGCAGCTGAATGAATTTTGAAGCAGAGTTCTTACTGAGCATAACCTTGCCTGACTGAAGTTAAAGGGTCCACCGAAGTCAGCGTTTGGTAAAACCACCTGTAATCGAACAGACTCGAAGTATTTGGAGCGAATGAGAAGCATCATCAACTCAAACGGAATATAAAGGTGGTTGAACGAACTCTTATATGGATTCCAAATCCAAACTACCAAATATTTTTATGACTAAATTCAGTTCAAATTATTGATTTTAAATGACAGCTTAAATTTTTGTTTTCTTTTTTCTCATTTATATAAAATTTAAGTCTTTGATTTTTAATCGTTTTTTTTATTATTTTTCTGTTAAGTCTTTATTTTTAATCAAGATTTACAATTCGAAAACTGAATACGAAAATAAATTAGAATCTCAACTTTCTGTTAAAGTAAGTTCAGGTTCGAACCAATACCAACCAATTCCAAGGTTATATGGCACTGCGGGGCATCACCACAAACAATATGGACTCCTTTATCATACAATGGCTTGCCATTAGGTTTTGATACTGCTCAGACGTTACATGTCCGGCTTAGAAAGAAAAGAATTGAGTAGGTTCTTGAAACATAATTTTCATCACCTCCACCCGGCTAAAACTCGCTTCAGCTAAGATTCGTTTAGTATGGTTAAGGCTGAGATCTGATATCTCCCTTGGAGGTACCTATTTGGCAACAAATATCCGATTTTGAAACCACCAACCAAAACAGAACAGGCTGCCGGTTCCCTAGAGAATTTTTTTTTTACATTTTCCCAACCTTGTAATATTACGCATACGTCAGGTTGCAACTTTCCCATCAACTACAAAACTTTAGTTTCATTTTACGCCCCATTTATTGCAGTCAAATGCAATTTGAAACTAGCTTTCCTCGCTTTTTGATATCGTTAACAAATCACCTTAGTTTTTGAGTGAGGGAACTGCAGCAATCTAACCCCCAGACTATATATATACGCATATATAGTATATATAGATATGTTTCTATTATATGCAGTTGCATATATCTAGGGCCTACAACTGTTTTGACGTTTGCATGCTCAGCTGCCATTTGGCTAGTGACAGCCACCCGCACACACACATGTCGCGAATGAAAGTGAAAAATGCCAGACATCATATGTTATAACCTATGGAAATTGTGGAAGAAGTGCAAAAATATTATAAACTCTATCTGTGGGTAAACAGCTGCTGATATTTGCCAATCGATAAGAGAGGGGGGCCTGCGCTGGGCTGGGCTGGTCTGGCATTGATTTGGATCTAGGAATAACAAAACACAATTGTTACGTTTTGTGCAACAGAAATGATAAACCAAAGACACAAGTTGCAATTTATTGGTTATTATTTAATTGTATTTCCAAAGAAGAGAACTGAACACTTGCGTTTACAAAATATAGTTTCTGGTTTTAGTAAAGCGGACTTTGTGTAAGTTTTGTGGAATTTTCAGTTTACATTTCACATTTTATATTGCGGGGATAGGTGAGGTTAACATCAAAACTACACTTAGAGCAGGCCCATTTGTACCTCATCATCGTCATCATCATTATCTTCTTCTTTATCATCAAGTTGTTCATTATTTTCTTCGGGTTTCGGTACTTCTTCGTTATTATTATTATTCAATTCAGCGACTTCTACTTCTTCTTCTGTTACTTGCTCCGTCTGCTCAGTCTTTTCGTTTTCTACAAGCTCATCTTCCGGCTTGACTTGTTGCTCTGCCTCCGCCGGCTCCATTTCCGTCTCCGCCTCCGCTTCCGCCTCTATCAGTTTCTCTTCCTTCTCCACTGGCTGCAGTTCTTCTGTCGATTCTGTTTCGGCTACATCTGTTGCATTCTCCATTTGCTCAGCTGCGGCTGAGCTTACAGCTCTTGTAATACTCTGTAAAAGTAAACAATTGTCGACTAATATGCTTTCCATTTCATAAAAATTTCTACATTTCTTTAGCATCAGTTTATTATTTATTTTTGTTGCATATATGTACAATTTTCTATATTCTAAAGCAGAGGTGCCCAAACTCCATGCACTGCATGCACATTTGTTTTTGTAAAGCAATTTTGTCTTTCGTTGTATACCAAAGTATTAAGCAACAACAAATCTTGGATGCTTTGTGGGTACATTCGTTAATAGCGCCTGTCAGAGTTTTAATATAGAGAAAATTTAATAATTACGTCTTGTACTACAAATTCCTTTTAACGTTTTGGCACTGTCTTACGAACCTTTGGTGCTCAATTCTGCTTAAGCTAAATAAAATCCCCTTTCTCATTCTAAGTTCCTGTTTAGATGATAATGATTTAGATAATCCGAAGACTAATCTATATATATAAATGTGTACGCCCGACTGACATATTATCAACGCAAAGCCTAAACGGATTATCCTACAGGTTTAAGATTTGGCATAGACCATCGTTTAGTTATGCAGGCGCGCACTAAAAACAAAATTTGGAAAATTTTACCCAGAAAAGTCGGAAAAGCGTCGGAAAAGTTTGTAGGGGAAAATTGTATTTTTCATCCGATTGACTTGAAACTTGGTTTGTAAGCATAGTACGCGAAATGATTCGACACGTGTTTTCCCGATTTCGGAAAATCCGCCCACGAGGAAAATGGCCGGAAAATTCTGCATGAAAAAAAATATTTTTCATCCGATTGGCTTAAAACTCGGTTTGTAAGGGTAGAATACGAAATAATTTTAAATGTGATTTTTCAATGTCGGAAAATCCGCCCCCATGCGGGAAAATTCCCGGAAAATTCTCCATGGAAAATACTATTTTTCACCCGATTGACTTGAAACTCGGTTTGTAAGGTCAAAATGAGAATTCATTTGTGTTTTCATTTTCCGATGTTGGAAATACCGCCGGGATGCCCACTGGGAAGTGGTTGGGAAGTGGATGGGATGTGAGTGGGATGTGGGTGGTTAATTGTTTTGGAAGTGGGTGGGATGTGGGCGGGAAGTGGGTGGTATGTGGGTGGCAAGTGGGTGATGGGTGGTGGTAAGTGGATTGGAAGTGGGGGGGAAATGGGTGGGATATGGGCGGGGGGTGGTATGTGGGTGGTATGTGGGTGGGATGTGGGGGGATGTGGGGGGATGAGTGGGTGGTATGTGGGTGGGATTTGGGGGTTTGGTGGTTGTATGATGTATGGATTAAGTATATGTATGGATTAGGTGAAAGTGGGTGGTATGTGGGTGGCAATTGGTGGGTGGTAGTGGTGGGATGTGATGGGATACTGATGGATACTGTAGGCGGCGAGCGGACGGGTTTTGTATGTTAATGTTAATTGTTTTAGACATTGCACGTCACATTTTGATAACTTTAAATCGCCTTTGTTGCTTTTGCGAGCTTAAGTAAACTTAAATGGGGAAATAGGCAATGGGTCCGACTTTAATTCTAATAATTATATCTTGATCCAAAACTTTCCGAATAGTATGTGAGACTATGTGACACAATATCGACCAGATAACAAAGAAATCGCTTGCGATTAATTGAGATTTTTGAAGGTATAATTCTTGTTAAACCGAACCGACAGCTTGGGTTCGAAAATGGTTCAGATTTATATATTTTGTCACGCTTGGTTCGGTTTGCTATGAAACATAGGTCAGAATTCCGGGTTCGAATCGGTTCGGTTCAACACGGGGTTGCAGTCCTGACTAAAAGTTAAAGCTGGTTTTTCCAATAGTACTCAGACTAGTTCTGTTTTCCTACGAAATTGACAGCTAATTACGATTGACAGATGGAAGAATTCTCTTTAGTTTTGAATCTTTATCGTTAAGCAGAATAAATTCAAAAACCTTTTGTGGTTCTGATTTTCAAAGCTTTTCAAATTCAATTTGGTTGTGGGCACCCCTGTTCGAAAAGCAAAAGCGTGTGTTTATCTTCTGGAGAAGCTTAGGCCGACAATGGCTTACTTTGACACAATCGGGGGTTGGTTTTTTCCGATTCTTTCGATTTGTTTATCAAACAGCAAAAGCATAAAGTGCATATGGCATAATTTTAGCTCTCTTACCTCAGTTTCCGTTTCTTCAGCCTCAACTTGATCATCTTGACCAAATGGCGTTTCAGGTCTACGTAGCTTGGGTTCCGTTTCCGTTTTGGATAATAGCTCCTCCTCCTCATTGGCACTTATACTAGACAATTCAAAATGCAAAAATGTGGCCATTCTCAAAAACAAATGTAAGCAAAACGGAAAAGCAAAAGGCAGCCAAGCCAACTATTCAAATCGTGTTCAACACTTACCCCTCCTCTGTGGCATCCAATTCCGAAGTATTCTCCAGGCTGTCGGCTGAAGACTTGCGTCCGCCGTTTGTGGTCAGGGGAATTTTAAGATCCAACTTCTGTGACGTCAGGTTAATATAACTACACATAAATATGCCGAACACTCACCTTACTGGCCGAGTCCCCGGCCGCACTTAGATCGCCACCACCCTCTTCGCTCAAGGCCTCCCAGTCGGTCACACTGTCGGGTGAGACACGTGGCGCCTCCGGCACATAGACCAAAAAGGCTCTTTCGATTTCGTGCGGCTTGTGACGATAATACGAGGGTGTCTTCATTTTCTACAAATTACCGCCATGAATCATTTTAATTGCTCGCCCACCCCGGTTAGTCAGCCCACTCACATAGTCCAAGGCCTCCTCATCGCATCCCGCCTGGGTGAGTAGTGTATAGCAGCGCATATTATTTTTGGCACTGGCCGCCCAGTGCAGAGGTGTCTTGCCCGTGATATCCGTCTCGTGGGCCCCCTCCGGCCAAATGCTTACCAAATATTCCAAGATCTTGGTGTGACCCAACCCGGCTGCCTTGTGTATGACATTCAGGCCATTGCCATCCTTACAGGTAACCAAAGCTGCTGGTACTGGTGGCTCCAATTGCACTTGCAAAGTCTCCAGATTGTTATCAATCACCGCCTGATGCAAATCCTTAATGGCATTCTAACAAAAAACCAAGCGTTAGAGGCGGAAGGAGTGTCTTCTCGTAAGGAACAGCTCACCATTACATGCGGCACCGCGCTTAAGAAACGCTTGACACGCCCATTATTGCTGGCCTGCTGACACAGGCGGTGTCCTTGGCCCGCCCACAGAATGCGCGTCAGTTTGCCTATATCCTTTTCGTGCATCCAGATTCGTATGGTGGATAACTTCACCGAGAAATCTATTAGCCAAAATAAAAGTGGAAACAAAAATCGTGGGTAAAAATTTGCACCTTTCGTGTTTGCATGTCATTTGGGGAAATGCAAAAAGGAAAATTAAAACGAAAAAGCAAAATGCAATAAATGTTTAACTTTCGACTTAAGCGAGTTACATTTGCCTCACTTAAAGTGGCATTTGGTGGAAACTTGAGTCCATTTCCGCCCCGAAAGTTAATTTTTTTTGCAACTTTGGTAACTTGAAACTTGTGCCAAGGTCGCCTGGGCTTAATCAATGATGTATGACTTGGACAAGTGGTTAGCTCTCACCATTATTAAATTACTCATACGCACCGTCATTATCGCGACGCTTGCCTCCATTTTGGCCGCCCGTCTGTCCATTCATTGGCATTACTGCAAGGGGAGCAAACATTATTGTTGGAAGTTAAGCTCGTATCTCAAATGGAAAGTCCCAGGCCTACTTCTCGCTCTAGCGTCTGCCAGGTTTGAGTTACGCTGGCTAACTAAATTCTTGAACTAGCCAAAGGTGTTCAATTTAGGGCAACTCCACGGTGTGTTGTGGTCAGCTATATATACAAAAAAGCAAATGCCCCAAGAGTGCCAGGGATAATTGCGTCCTGTTCGCACTCTTCCGCCATCGCTTGAATAAACAACTTTGCCCTATGTGTGTGTGTGTGTTATGTAAGTGGAAAGGTAAGCATTTTTATTAGCCCCTGACATTTATTTGTAGACTCTTCTAAGCAAATATGTGAAAATGGAATTCGGTGTTGCATTTTCTTTAAGTATTCTTAACATTTCCAAAGACTATTTTAGGCATTTGAAGAAAATCTCAAAAGGTCACCAGAAGGAAGAAAACACAAACAGGACTGCAAACCGGTTCGGACTCGGAGAAGGATTTTTGGTGAAGTCCTAACCGAAACTAACTTTACTTTTACAGGCCGAACCCGAACCTAAGCCGGAGCAAAAAAAAACAATTTTTAAAGTCGCTCAAGCCTGACTGTAATATACTCTGTACCTGCAGTATCAGCGCAGCGGCAGCTAACTTTCTTGAAAAAAAGAGACTAACTGCTTTGTCTAAACGTAGTCTCCGTAAGGTCAAAGACATGGAGCAGTGTTTTATTACACAAAGGTACACAGAGTATATTAAGTTTGTGCAAAAGTATGTAACAGTAAGAAGGAATCGTTTCGTCGATAAAACCATGTCCGTCTGTCCGTTGGTCCATCTAACTGTTCGTCCGTATGAACGAAGGAATCTCAGAGATGGTAAGAGATAGAGCTTTGACATGTACGGGGCTTATTCATACTTCTTATACTTGCTGTCAGTTCAAGTGAATTTTCAATTTTTGCCACGCCCTTTGCCGCCCCCGGAATTTAGAAAAAATCTCATATCTTCCACAGTATTGTAGATAGGTGGTTTGTGTCTTCTTTAGAAATTTAGTTTAGAGATGTTTATTTCTCGATTTGTCGAAGGAGTAATAAAGATCGGATGATTTATACTCAAGGTATGACCAAAAGTCAGTTAAGTGGTTACAGTATTGGCGCCATCTATTTATTCAGTTTTGAAATGGTCGCATTAGTGGCGCCATCTATTGGTCAGTTTTGAAAATCAACTAGTGGCGCCATCTATTGGTCAAATTATGAGCAAAAGAAAGTTCGCTGCAGGTACAGAGTATATTACAGTCGGTGCAGTGTACAGTACAACGGGAAACTCTACAGTGATCAGGAAGTCTGAATGAAACCTACTAAAAAGTCTAAAAACCAGACCCCAGACTTTATGATAAATTCGAACCTCCATGCTAAACCTTACGCCGAATTATAGACAATGTAAATTCCGGCAAAGCGGAATTCCACATACTCTGCTTTCATCGCAAAAATTTGGTGCTACTCTATAAATATAAAAGAGCGTGTCCTGATTCACTGACTGACTGATTGCCAATCATCGCACAGCCTAAACGGTAAGAGATAGAAAGCTGAAATTTGAACAGGAGTTTCTTTTAGTGGTGAAAGTGCGTACTTAGACGGGGTTTTGGAAAATCCCACCCGGAAAAGCGTCGGAAAAGTTTGTATGGGAAAATGTTATTTTTCATCCGATTGACTTGAAACTTGGTTTGTAAGCATAGTACGCGAAATAATTCGACACGTGTTTTCCCGATTTTAGAAAATCCGCCCACGAGAAAAATGGTCGGAAAATTCAGCATGCAACAAACTATTTTCATCCGATTGGCTGGAAATGAAATATACGAATAATTTGAAAGAGATTTTCCGAAGTTGGAAAATTTGACCTGACGGTCGGAAAATTGCCGGAAAATTCTGCATGAAAAAACTATTTTTCATCCGATTGGCTTGAAACTCGGTTTGTAAGGACAGAATACGAAATAATTAAAAATGTGATTTTTCAATGTCGGAAAATCCGCCCCCAGGCGTGAAAATGTCTGCCTGCAGAGGTTTTTACTGGAGGCTGATATAATTAGACGAGTTGGACTACGTTTTTTTGGAAACATAACATAACCCAAACTGTGGAAGTCTATCCGTTCGATCTCAGTGGCAAAGATGGTTTAGTTTAGAAATAGTACATGAGATTGTCCTGCTCATTGGGCGCCATTAGGACCTAAGAAATTGAAAGTTGTCTAGTTGCCAATCCTAGTAAGCCCCAAATATTCGGAAAATATTGCGAAATCGATGGATAGCGAACTATGAAGAATTAATGTAAAATATTATTTGGCGTTTGTTAATTGTTCTTTTATAATTGACACTATAAATTTGTGTGTTTTTTTCCATGTAACAAGGAATTAAATAACTCTTTCTGAATTGATTAAAAAGTTTATTTAAAAACAACTTTCTTATTTTGCTCATAGGATAGACATTTTTGGTTTTTAATAAGGAAAATATGGTTATTTTTTGATAAAATCGATTTTTTTTAATTATTGTTCAGGTGACACAACTTTTGTTTCATAAGAAATTTTCAAAGCATCCTACAAATCTGCGCCCCTGCATACGCCCTTGATAACATAATAATATATTAGAAGGGCTTGATAGGAAGAAGCAGGATATAATAGTTGAAGATATGGAATGCCTAACATCTTTGATTAAGTCAAACACAAGGTCTAAAAACTGCAGCATTTTTGACTCCGTCCATTGTAGACCACTGATCTTAAATCCATATAAACTGACTCGTAAGCTTTCAAAAATGCATTCAATAAATATTTATTTTATTACTAGATCTTGAATAGAATTATTTCTGCTGCCCACCGCTGCTCTAGGGTATACCAAATTTCGGCCAAAATGCTAGCTTTATTCTGTGGTTAATCTTAAACAATCAATCAATTGTACTTTCTTTTCAATAATTCAATGACCATTAAAACCCTTCGTTACTGACATATATATTTAGTGTGAAGTGTCAAGGTCCCTACAACTTCTATTCTTAGCTCACACTTAAGATATGTTTCCATTTCCCCTTTTGTTTTTCCTTCATTTTTTTTTGTAACTGACATGTAAATTAGTAGGAAGAATGGCTCATTAAAATATGGCCACACACACACAAACACACTCACTTGTGGTTAGCCATAAAAGCAACTTGAAATTACCACGGAAATGGCGCATTAGCATTCGCCACTTCAACTCTCCCTGAAACTTGTTGAGCTGTTGAGGACGGCACGCAATATGCAAATTTTGACTCTTTGCGTGCTGTCGCCACAATTGGCTCGATTAAGCGCAACATGAATGAAAAAGAATGAAATATGTATAATAAAAAAAGGATGCAAACTTGGTGTGGAGTCGGAGACGTTGGTTTTTTATGCAAGTCCAAAACCAATTTCAATGGAGCCTGAAAAATGAAATTGATTGCGTTCCCAAAAAGAAAGTATGTATTAGAAATGCCTAATTACGAAATTACTGTCAATTTGCTGCCAATTGTGTCAATTGTACTAATTAACTCTTCTCCGCCCATTTTCTAGTCATAAATTTGTTTATTAGTCTTGATGAGAGTGAACTGCAAGACCGCACAGTTGATTATTTTCAACTTAAAAGGAATACAATTATGCTGAAAATAACTATGGGAAGTTTTAATAAAATAGAATGTTTTAGTTTCTACAATCAAGAGAACCCAAAACACTTAAAAAATTTCGAGAATTTTGTACTCGAAACAAGTGCAAGCGGTATCCATAGTACAATAAGTACGAAAATAACTCGAAAAACCAAGGATCTTTGAATTTAAAAAATAACACAAACATTCTGACCGAATAGTTTTATCTTCTCCATGAAGTTTCGTCATAGATAAGAAATCTAATGATTGTCGCCGCGTTTTTTGTACTTGATTAAAGCTTAAAGTTTTCATTTCAGATATTATTTTTCATCCTGAAAAATATGTTGTAATGAATTAGAAAACATTTTGGATTCTTCATAAGATTTTTGTCTTCAGTCATTACAGATTAACTGAGAAAACAAGATTTTTCTTACTTTAAATAGGTACTAAGTATTCTTTGTTAAAGTCTTCTTAAACAACTTCCTTTGTGGTGTTGTGTGTTCGTGTTAAAAGTTATGTGGAAACATAACATGACCTCGAGCCGGCATGAAATTTTAAGCCTAAAAGTGACATTAAATGCCCATCGCTTATCTTTTTTTCTTAGTCTAGACTCAACGATCTTCTTAACCCGTTCCAAATTTGTCTAAACTCCCTCTGAATGTTAACAGTTTATAAAGAGCAGATTGTATAAAAGCCAAACTTACCTTTAGGTGGCGATGAATGATAGTAAAGGCCCTGAAATCTTCTTCTACGTTTGGGAGGCATTTTTAAAACTTTAATAAATTTTTTTTTTTTTTTTTTAACAATTTCTAGAGTCCTCGACTCTGCACTTTGCTCCAATCACGTTGGGCTGGAGTCATTTGAACTTGTGTTTTGTTTTTATTTTGTTGATTTTCCCGTTTAATCACTGTAAAAGTTTTTCAACCTCTGAAACTGAACCGTGCGCTTCGCCAGTTCAGCGTCGTCTGACTGGTCAATGGGCAATTGTGGTCTGTTCAGCTGGTTCGCGTGCGTGTATGGCCAATCGGGCTGGGGCAGCACTTGGGATGTGTGTTTGTTTGCTTTAAGTTTGCCACTTTTTAATGCACTATAAATTGTTATCCTGTGTAAACCAATTTTAATTTGGGTCAGTATAAAAAAATCATAGCCTACTTCCGTGGGCCACCTACAAACGGCGGCTACAAAAACAAACCAATTAGCCTCTCACATCGATTTTTCGATTTCGAATAAATAATCGAAAATGAAATTTATGAAGGACACCGGCTAGCACGTGCGACTTTTCATTGAATGGAAATGACTAATTGCCCCAAAAAACCACTCGAAAGCGATTGACACAGTTTCGTTTTAAGAACTTGCGTGTTTCTTAGTTAGTAAAAAACTTTGACCCAAATTTGATGAGTCCCCCGAGGTGTCCCAATGCCAATTACGTGAATCACTTTATGCAAATGAATAATTCATCAAATGCCGCACAAGTGCAAGCAAGTGCATTGAACTTGGAACACTCATAAATTCAGCACTTTAACTTTATTTTCCGAAAATTTCCTTTTTGTTTTCGTTTGCTCGACGCGCGCTTTCCTTGCAGACTGCGGCATATTCAGCGTTTCGTAGGTGTTTTATCTAATTTTTGTCTACGCGCACACCAACAAAACATTGACTCCGTGTGTGTGTGTGTACGAGTTGTTACCCCTCTCATATCGAATATTGGTAATGGTTGCATGCGAACGCCAAAAAAAAAATAAACGAAAAGAAATGGAACTCTGCCGAGAATTGAGTGGGAGGCGGCGCCCCATTGAAAGGGTAAAGAGGCAAGGTAAAAGGATGATTGAAATTGAAAGTGCACTCATGTATATGTGTACATGTACTTGATCGGCAGCTGAAAAGAATTGCTCAAGTATGGCCTACTTTTAGGCTGCAGACAGATAGATAATTGTGTTGAAACCAAAACCCAAGATTAATGGAAGAAACTAGTTTATTCTCTAATTGGGTTGTACCGCTGAGTGATTATCTGCAGAACACAGAAACGTTAGAAACTCAACGATATGTAATTTTACGTATTTTTAAAGATAGGGGAGAGTGGGGGGTTGTGATCATAGTTTTGTTTTTCGAACATAACTTCGCCAAAAATCAATATTTTTTCGATCTGTAAATTTTGTATTTTAGGTAAAAGATGAACAAAACTTTCCTCATCACTATTTAAAAAAATTAAATTTTTGGTTTTTTTTATTTTATATTGAAAAAAAAGTGATTTTTTGACATTTCGAAAATTTGTGGGGGGTTGTGAGCCACCCATCTAAAAGTTCAAAATTCGTGTTTTTAATCAATTATTCTTTTTTAAATGATAAAATGAACAATGTATCTCATATTCTGAATTAAGAAATATCAATGAAGAGTGAAAATTGATTGACGGCATCAGGCTTGTTTTCTTTTAAATACGAGCACTTTTTGCTTGTGGCTGTTCTTTTGTTTGCCTTTTTCAATGTTTTTTTACTTCTTTGGAGAGTTTTTCCTCTGTTTTATTGCGCGTCATTGCTATATTCTTTTTGAAAGTCAAAACCGACTTTGTTTCAAAGTGGCTCACAACCCCCATATCTCACCTTTTTTTGGTGACGTCACATAACCAAAAAGAAATTGTTACAAAACAAAACATATTTCTATCAAAAAGGCAATTGACCAAAGATATTTCCCTCACTTACTTACTTTTGTCATTACGAAAAAAATTTTGTTTAATATTCACAAGTCAAAAATGAAAAAAAAAACGTATCCCCTACGTATTTTTTTTATCACAGAACAGAAGAATGCGATTCTTCCAGTTGGTATCGCTTTATTCTAGCGACATCGCCCAGCAATTGAATTCTCATCTCTCTTCGTTTGCGGAAATTTACAAAAAATGAGCGCAGAGCGCATAGGCAGTGGGCACCCCTCACTTTACGGGGAAGTCAGAACAGATTGCCGCCATTGGTATTACTCAATTGCCGCCTTGTGAGAAGTTCTCATCGAATGTCCCAATATAAAGTGGACGGATATAGTTCGTTTCCAGTCGCAGCGTAGTCTGGCCTTGCAGCAGCACATTGAAGGGACACTGCTTCATGATAAGAAGTTTCAACGTCAACGAGGTGTACTCATGTTTTTTTCTTTTAATTAGGTCCAAAACACCTCTTACCTTAAAATGAGCTTTCCAAAATGTTCTAAGATCAATCTCTCAATGCCATATTTAATTTTAATTTGTTCTTGCATAATCTTTATTCCCTCCGGCTAATACTTGTTTGGATTTATTTGTTCTTAAAACTGAAGCTAGCTAGACTTTTTTTGTTGTAAATTTAAAACTAAGCAGAATTCTGCACAAGGAAGCAGCTATTAGCTGTTATTATGGATATTGTGGCTTTTCAGTTCGTCCATGGAGACGTGAATGGGTTGATTAAATTCGATGTTATCGGGGGAAAGATCTACAAATAAAATTGAATTATTAAAGATTTTGTTTAGTTACCCTTAAGGTAGATTGCTCACCCAATTGTTCTCTCTCAAAGTCCATCAGATTGCTGACAATTGTATTCAGAAAATCCTGTGTAATAGTTTCGGTTATATTCACCGGTTCGTAGTACAGAAAGCTACGTTTTTTCCTCGATAGATTGGAGGCGTCTCGCTTACTTCTCAGCAGAGCCAAACTGATGTGGGATTGTTGCAGAGGCAAGTTATCTTCACCAAACTCCAGACACTTGCCGTACACACAATAGCGTCTGTGCACTTGAGAACAGCGTGTGCCTAAAGGATAATGTCCGTTTTTGCCATTTACCAAATAATAGCGATACTTGATAAACTCATCTTGACAGCCCACACGACAACTGCGATCGGGTTCTTCCAGGCTGGCTGAGATCTGAGCACCATGACCGGATAGACCACGCACTTTGAGTTTATAGCGGGCACAGGTTTGCTCGGCATATTCGGCAGCGGTTTGTAGACGTTCACAGGGTTTGGCCTTGTGTGTGCACAGCTGGAAACTTTGAGCTCCGCTAAAGCGTGAGCTGACCACTTGAATACCCTTCGATTCGGTCATGCAATTGGAATGGCAACCAGACTTGATGAGCCATTCTGAGTCCATAGCAGAGCGATTGAGGGCCACTAGCGAGGCAGAAGGAGGAGGCGCTGGTTTCTGGTAAGTGTCGTAGATTTTGCTCTTGTAAGGGCCAGGAATGCTGCGTTGGGCCACTTCTGTCAAAGAAAAAAAGGGTTTATTTAAGAAATATGCTTCGATTAAGATCCATTTGATGGTAAATTCTCTATTATTCATATCCTTTGGATGATTTTCAGCTCCATTGGATGAAAATCTAAGATCAATTTAACATTAAACCAAATTCATCCAATGGATCATCAACAAATATACTTTCTCGTCCATTTAGGGGAGAAAGATTCACTCACCATTCTCATAACGATTTCTGGGCGCCACTCCTACTTGATGTTCCGCATAGCGATTATAGGTAAACTTTTGATTACTCTCCTCCACACTGGGATATCTCTCCTCGCAAAAGTTTTTGTCCATTTTAAAGAAATTCGTGGAGGAATTATCACAGGAGAAGGTCTCACAGCGTCCATTAATGCAATAGGCAATATTGTTTGGACTATGATGCTTAACCCGGCAGGTGGTGCCATCGGGAAAGGTCCAGCGACGTGACTTGGTGCCATTACTTTTGGTGCGACAGAATACCTTGCACGAATCCTCCACAGTAGAGCTTATCTGTTCACCCTCGCCCGTCAGCTCGCCATCCGATTTTCGTGCCTTTTGGCACACCTGTGTGGCAAAGTCCCCAATGGTCTGAACCGGACCACTATGACACTTTTTGTTTAGGCAGCTCTCGTAGCGACTATCCCGGCCCATGCAACGACGATGATAGTTTAGACAGCGGCGACTGAATTTACGCAAGCCGGTGCTGCCCTCACGCAATCGATTCGAGGGTCCATAGAGACAACCAGAGGTACACTCACTCGCCTCACCCCATTCGCCCCAGGAAGAGACACCACCAGATGGTTCATTGCGTTTGTAATCCTGCAAGAGTTGACTCATGGTGCTGGACTCGAGAAAGCTGGCCTTGTCATAGCTGGGTTTGTTTAGGCCAACGGAACTGGCTAACTGGCTAAGCGAGTTGAGTGATGACTGTGGAGGACGACGCAGCTCACAGGAACCACCGCGGCACCACTAAAATAAGTACAGTTTATTAGTTATTCCAGATGATAGATGTAGAAATGAAATGAAAATAGCAGAATACCTCCCCTCACCCTTTGAGAGGTGAGCTACGACAGAGAATCTTCCGAGCTGATTACCGGTTACAAAGAACAACAACCGGATCCTACAAAACATAGTTTGTGGATCAGAGTTTCAGATGAGTCATAGTTTAAAACAGTGGTTGTTCGCTCTCCTTTTCGGAATGATACCGCCAACTCGTACTGAAGTAATACACAAGTTTTTTCCCACACTTCCTCCCCTTCGCAGCTTCATCTAAATAGATCTCTTGTCCTTATCATTCACTCACCATATTCTCGCCGCATTCGGTACCCTCCAGAGCAGGATGGGAGGGTTTAGTGAACCGTTCAATTTGACAACGTAAATCCAAACAAATCTGTGACCTCTGCTGGCTAGCGCGCTCCGAGCCCTTGCCATACTTCAGCATACACTGCTGATTGCCATCAAAAATTTCTCCAGGCAGCTTACCCCCCGCAGTGTGATCCAAGTCGGCTTTGAACTTTCCTCGATTAAACAGGCACTCCGCCTGGGGTTGTCTATTAAAAGAATAGCCAAATCAAACCAGAACTTCCATCAATTTTAGAAACTTACGCCAAAAACTGCTCCAAATAGTCACGTGAACATTTCGACCAGGTAACCTTGCCCCTGCCCAGAGTGGGTGACATTATATGCATGCTGGAATCACATTGATTCTCCTGGCTATCATGACGCAGTCCCAGGCTGTAAGAGTTTTCATTAAATTAACACCACAAAGAGAGGATTCCTCTACCTACTTGTGTCCTATCTCATGGGCCACCACAAAAACGCTATCAAAGTTCTTGCCCTCGTTGACGGTGCAAGAGGAAGTGGCCGTACACATGCCTGAGACGGGTGCTAGACCCACCACTTGACTCATTTGATGACCATTCTTATCAATGGTCAACAGATCCAAACCGGTCAGCATCAAGGCATGATCATAGTGTAAAATATCATTGTCCGATATGGGATTGTACTTCTCCTGCCACTTGCAGAAGCTATTTAGATAGGTGTCCACCACTTTGGAGAGCTGCAAATCCGGTGGATCCGAGTATTTCCAAATCTCCAAGCGTTTGAGCACAAAATTAATGCGTCTGCCGAGCGTGTGATGATGATAGAGCAATTGGACGCCATTGAAAATTGTTAAAACAAATTTAATGAGTTTACTTTCGGCATCCTTGGGGCCATAGTTCTTCTCCATGTGCCGATACAGATGGCTGTCCACGAAAATGGCAATTTCAATGTTAAGTTCAGCGGGCACTGGCCAACGACGTGGTGGAGGTCCGGGACCAATATAACGTCTACGACGCCGCCGACGATGGCCCTGAGAAAAAACAAAAACGAAACGCAATCATAAACTGAAAAATACAAATAAAAATACATGATGGCGTTCAGGGCACGCTTTTCATAAAAAAGACCCGCTCTCGCGGCGGGCGACGAGACTACTTAATTTTCCATTTTTGTTAAAATTATTTATTTTGGGCCGACGAACCTGGGGGAGAGAATGCGTAAAAGTTACTAAAAGTTACCTGATGATGCCGAGGCTGAAAACGCAAACGCAGGGAGGACGAGGGATGTTTGCGACGCGGTTTGGGTTCATTAAACTCTGCCAGATTGGGCTCAAATTGCACTTCTACTTGGTTGTTTCTCATATCTGTGCGGGCCTGATAGACAACATGGGTGCCCAGACCAAAGCGCGATGGTAGCGGATGTATGACAAAGTCACTAGCATTCTGTTGGAACACTCCACGCTGGAGAAAGGAAAATTGAGAGAAATAAATTAACAAGGCAGCAGCAATTCGGCGGCATTTGTATGATATAATCAGAGAGCAGAGTTTCTAGAGCCGATGGCCAAGTTCTCGATAATCGGAGAGTTGCAGCGAAAAAGTGAAAACAAGGCAGCAACAGACAAAAATTGTAAATAGTAAACCGTGTCTAAATAGTAAATAGAAGTTTTGAGAAAAATTAGAAAAAAGACTCTTCAGAAAATTAACTTGAAAAAAATAGAGGGCAAGCTAACTTGGGCTCGACCGAAGTTTATATACCCTTGGAGCATGATACCCGCCTGCCAGTTATACAATATATTCATCCGATTTGGATTTGGATTTCTCCAAAATTATGTTGAAACACAAAATATTCATAACTGGAAAGTATAAAGACGCTACCATTGAAAACAAAGTGCTTTTCTCACTAGAACTACATTTGGACAGATCGTTCGTATGTCAGCTGCATGCTATGGTCCGACCGACTTTTTAATGTAAAACTTCTTTGTTAAACCAAACCTAAAATTGAGGTTCGGAACAGGTTTCTGTTCAGCTGTTATTTCAAAAATAGTTCTGTTCGACTAGGAATTCCGGGTTCGAACCGGTTTGCAGACCTGGTAAATAGACAGTTGATTATGAAGTGTAGATCATACGGACCAAGAATTCTCACTTGCACTCTTGCACTTGCATGCAAAAAACTATTTTTCATCCGATTGGCTTGAAACTCGGTTTATAAGAACAGAATACGAAATAATTTGAAAAATGATTTTCCGATGTTGGTAAATTTGACCTAATGGTCGGAAAATTCCCGGAAAAGTCAGCATGAAATAAAATATTTTTTATCCGATTAGCTTGAAACTCGGCTTGTAAGGGTAGAATACGAAATAATTTGAAATGTCATTTTAAGGAAAATCCGCCCCCATGCGGGAAAATTCCCGGAAAATTCTGATGGAAAATACTATTTTTCAACCGATTGACTTGAAACTCAGTTTGTAAGGTCAAAATGAGAATTCATTTGTGTTATCATTTTCCGATGTTGGAATAAATCCCGGGATGCCCACTGGGAAGTGGTTGGGAAGTGGATGGGATGTGGAAGGGATATGAGTGGGATGTGGGTGGTAAGCTTGTTCTGGAAGTGTGTGGGATGTGGGCGGGGAAGTGTGGTGGTATGTGGGTGGAAGTTGTGGTGTGATGGGATGTGGGGGAAAGTAGTGGAGATGTGTGGGAATTAAGATTGGTATGTGGGTGGGAATGGTGTTGTTTGGGTGGCAAGTGGGTGGAGTGTGGGTGGTATGTGGATGGGAATTTGGTGAAAGGTGTTGTGATGGGTGGGATGTGGATGGAGGGGTGCATTGGTTCTATACTGTTGAAGGCGCAATGGACCCCGGAAGGGTATTGCTAGTTATTTATAAGTTTAGATGGTTGGCAATTAAAGACAGGTAAATAGGAGGTGTCGGACCACAAATATTAGAAATTTTGAAAAATGCTTTTAAGGGGGGGGAAGGGGGGGGGAATAGCTTAGATTATCTTGAAGAGGTCCCAGAATCGCGAATTTTGCTAGATAATGGCAATTGTCAAGTAGGCTTCACTTTTTCGTTTTGTTTTTTGAAATTCTCAAGGGGCGTAGCAACACACGCCGGTTACCTGATAGCCGAGCTGCGAGCATCAAAGTACTTCTTCCACTCACCACGCTTCCCGTTTCGCATAAATCCACCGCAGCCGTTGAGCTGCGATAGAAGCATTTCTCCAGGCGTTTAAGCAGCTCTGGTGAATGCTCCACAAATTGTGTTCCGTTCGCTGTGCGACGTATAAATATGAAGGCATCATCGATCAGCTGCGGTGCCTGCTGCAGCTGCAGTTTGGCCTCCACTTCACCGGCATTCCCCCCTAAAGCCCGATCTCGATCACCATCATCCACATCCATTTGGGCGTCTGTCGAATGCATTTGAATGAATTAAAACTATTCGCATAATGACCGCAACTGGAGCAGCACGAACAGCAGAACTGCAGCTGTGTGTGGTATGGATTTTGGATTATTTACCTAGTGGCGGCACGCTGCGTCGTGGCTGGCTTCGTTTCACCAAGCGATGCAGCTGCTGCTGCTTCTCCTGAGGTGCTGGTGATGTCCAGTGCACCAATTTGAATTCAGGCGCTGAAATATGCAAGGTAAACATGATTCATTGCTGCAGTTTCTCCTCTCACCCAAGTATGTCAAAGTTAATCTTTCCAATCGGTTGACTCAGAACTTACCCTCCTCCGCCGTTCTGGTGCCAAAGATCAAAGCACGTTCATGCTCCCTTAAATGCTTCAACAGCGTGTTCTCATCCAGCTGCAAAAGACAAAAAAAGAGAAACAGCCACAAGATGTTTAATATGCCAAGCGGAAAGTGTAACAAAGTGCAAACGGGGCAACAAAGCGTGAAAGATCCCAGAAAGGGCCAACACTTTCACTTGGGGAAAAACAATGGAAAATTTGTTTGCTGGAAAACCTCAATTAAAGTTACTCCAAAAAGAGATGGGATCGACCAATGCTAATGGGTCAGCGGAGCAGTTGCGAATCGATTTAACTCTCCGATGGGTCAGCCAGTGCGTGCGGCCGTTTGCACGATTATTTAATTTAATTTGTTGTAACAATTTTGTGTGTGTGTTTGGGCTTGCAGCCAACGAACCATGAAGAGCGTTTCAGTCAGCTTAAAACTCCGCCTCTCAATAAAGCCAAGAAGGTGTTACAAATTGCCATTTGGATGTGTTATTTGCCAGAAACATTGTAATGCTGTGGAAAAGAGGCGGTCCACTGTGTTATCCACTAATCGGTATTAATTGAAGCTACTGAACATAAAACTCAATGTATATTTCGGTTTTTGAAAGCATAGTTCAAACATGTTCTAGATCCAAAGCGAATGAAGCATTGAACTTTACAATTTCCAAAAATATGGCCTAATCTAGCACTTCTAGTGAATTGATAGAGCGAATTTTAAAGTTGAAGTTGTTAAGAATAATATTGATTTCCTTCAAGAATTGAAAGGCTTTGTTTATAGGTTTTTAAAGTTCGGTTCCTGATTGGGGTAAAGAGACCTCAACCGAATCGGTACAAATTCATTTGTTTCCCCCTAAGTAGATTAGACTAGTTTAAATTTTAGGCCACCAGATCACAACCCTACTTAGCCCTGCATTTGGCTGAATAACATTTATGCAATATTTATACTCTTATTCCCATTTAGTTCATAGCCAACTACTTCCCATTCTCATTTTGGGCTCTTCATTAACTGCCCAATTGTTGTTTTGACTTTTGCAACCAAACAATGTTCAATAAAATGGACACTAATTGGCTGCAAGGGCAACATTCGCACAAAAGAGCAAGTGCCGGAAAAGCCCCACAACAATAACAGCAGAAAAAAAAGTGGAAAATGTCTGATGGAGCTGCAACTCTGCGCACTGTAATCGCTGTCGCCCACCCCTGATTATGTGATGAAATTTTGCGTGACCCGTGGACAACATGAGAGCACAAACAAAAACAAAGGCAAAAAAACCAACTACAAACAAACAAAGCGCCAATTATATCACAGAAAATGGTAGAGAAAGAAGACTTCAGGTAACCAAAAGCGTAACCAAGCGAAAGGTTCTCAAGTGCGACTAGAACCTGGGTCAATAACTTTACTTAGTAAAAGGAAATGACGGCTTAGTGTTATTAATTAGGGGAAATAATCCATAAGATATTATGATGAAGATTTGTTAAGTTTGTTTGAATCGTTTTCGGATATGGAAACAAATATTTTGATCAAGTAAGCCTTTAGTTTTGCATAATTATGTAGCCTTATAATGGGGAAAAATTTGCATTTGTATTATAAATACAACGCTTTTCGAGAAGAAATTTATGTATTTAATTGCTTATTGTTAATATATTTAACCTTACTTAAGTCATCTGAATATATTGAAAAGGGTATACAAGTGCCGTAATGAAAATTGTATAAGGAAGTGTGAAAGGCAAGCTTCAATAGTCTGATCTCGCAAATTCCGCTGTATTGTTCTTTCGTATGTTTGCATACTCCTATTGTTTTTGTACAACATCACTTCAACTTGTGCGAGACAGAGGCAAGTTGAGCCTGTGTCAAAAAATTCTTAATTGTTATTTAATAATAACAAAAGATATACAAATTTGAAAAAAGGTAAGGCCATAACAAATTCATATTGAAGTTAAAAATTATGAGTATAATATTTTTATTAATAAAATTTGTACTTTCAGTATCTATGTATACCCAGGATGACCCCCAACAAAGCAACTAAAAGCTGAAATTAACGCGGTCCCAAGAGCAAAATTAATTAGCCATATTCTTGTATTTGTATTATTTTTTAGTTATATTTTTTTTTTTTTGCCTATTGTTTTTCTTTTCAGCTGAAGTGTTTATTGATAATGATATTTAATTAAATTGTCTTTTTTTCAGCTTAAAAAATAAAATCAACGAAAAATAAACTAAAATAATCTATAGTTTTTTTGCTTATATAAAATTTGTTAACCCAATTATAAATGCCCTATTTCGTCAACACCTCATAGTAGATTCGTACGTTGGCACCCCGTTGACGACATTAACAATGTTAACAAAACGTCAAAAGTTCTCTTTTGGCGCTTCTTTGACCTCTTATACGTCGACGAATCGTCTATGCGGAAAGCCGTGCACTACCTCCTAGGACATGCCAATGTTAAAGGTAAACAATGGCTCAGTACAAGGGTAGTCGAGCGAGCGTCGATGGCATGCGCGAAGCCATTGACGATTCGTTGACGCTGCGTTGGTGGTCGGTTACTAGAGGGTCTCAGCAGGATACCATAAACAAGGTAAGGCGCTCTCTGAGTGCACTGTCAGCTAGGTTCGGAAACCTTCAGTGTAGTTTTGTCACTTGAAACAGAAGGTTGTGTCCGAGCTTATCATTTTTTTGATGTTTTGGTTTTAGATGGGGGTGGTTTTTTTAAACGAAGGGATCTCGTTATTGTTGCTTCATTGAAAAATTGAAATGAAGAGGACAGAAAAGTGTGCTTGTGTTGGTGAACAAGAGAGCTCTCTCAGACTACAGCCGTTTAACTTGCCACTCAGTGATCACCGATTCACACAACCATAAGTTCGGAGGAGACGATATCCACCACTTACAAGGCCATTGGCAGATCTATGCTAAATTATGCAGCTCCGATATGGTCTCAAAACCGATATGGCACAAAACGCTGCACTAAGAGTAGCCACGGTCCGTCACATAATGACCCATTCGGACCATCTCCACCATGAGACTATGACCACAACCAACTCGTTACCCAGCAATATCTCAGTAAAGGTAGCTTCCTTACTCGACCTGGACAGGGGATAGTTTCTCTACATCCCACTTACATATTTACCCCATTCTTTCTCTTGTCTTTTCTCTCTTACAAACGTACAAAACTTCCCAGTCGCTTTTGCATAAAAATACGACTGACTTCGGCTTGGCAAATGGGCCTGGCCAAGCAAGGCTAAACACACACACGCAACACCAAAATGAGCATGTGTGTTTAGCCGGCCCCTGGACTTCTTGAGTCGTCAGCGACCGGGTAATCTCTGTAATTTTGTTGCAAACATGTTTTGATATCAAATCTTTCAAAGAAACAAAAAAAATAATTGCCACATCATCAAAAAATGCTTTCTGATTTCCCACTAATCATGTGAGGCACATTCCAGACATAGACAAAGCCTAGACACTGGGCACAGCTGTGTGACAGAGAGACGCTGCGACGCCCTGTTGTTGGGAGCTCAAATTTATGCTACTCCGCGTAGAACGCGGAACGTGTAATTTGACAAGTTGACAAACGAAACGATTGGATTTATGTATTTTGCCAGCTTGTTGGGGCTCAAATTGCGAACAGCGCCTAATTGTGCAGAGGTCATTAAACGCCTTGGACCGAAATGGGGTCTACTTGTGCTGACGTATGGCGTTGAGTCACGTCACCTTACTGCATCAGTCAGCGGTTATTACTGATCACCTGTTTCGGTTAAGCATTTATGGTTGACAATTAATAAGAGCTATCAAGATTTGCACTCACCTTAAAGCCATTCCAATGGAAGCTACGCTTGCGACGCAGCTCTATGTGTACGGTGGGGGTGGCATCGGCGCTGGAGGTGGGGGCCAGCCACAAGGTGGCCAAAGCAATTAGAGTCAAGCGATGATAAAGTTGAAGTTGATTAAACCGAATTGTTGAGGCCGTCATAACGATGCGTTGATGATGACAAACAAACCGATTTTGTTTAAGTTTATTGTTGGGATTTGGTAATGCTCTTTACATTGGTTAATCACCCGCTGTTGTTGTTGTTGTTGTGGCAATTAGTTGCATAAATTGCAAATATGATTCCTTGGATTTCAGACCTAATTTCATAATTTGTTATTTCTTTGCCTTACATTTTTCTGCTGCAAAAAGAAAAATAATCATTTTTGTTTGTTTTTGGGTTTGAGACAGCGGAAAAGTGAATGTACGAGTTTCTTCTGCTGCAGCTGCCGCTTCTCCTGCTGCTGCTGCTGCTTTTACGGCAGTTAATTTAACTGTTTATGCACTAATTAATTGTTGTAACGTTGCGTTAAGTGAGCTCCAGCTAAATATCTGCTGTGTGTGTGTGTATTTCATTTTCGAAGGGGCTAACAGAGACGTAGACAGGGAACTTTTCTTGAAACTATGGGGTAAACTCAACCAACTCTGAACCAAACCAGATCGCTAATTCCTGCTCCAGAACAGATTCATGAACCAATATTTCATACAAATTTTTATAGATTTTTTATATGCATAAATGAAGGTTTTAAATAATTTTCGTTGAATATTCCTAGCTGAGTTATTCCCCAAAACTACGCAATGGATGGCGCCACTATTTTGACAGTTGAGGTTCGCTTGGGTTTGTGGGGGGGCGAGCGGGAATATATATATTTTTTTTTCTCACCCCCAAAAAAATTGTAAAAAAACCAAAAATATATAAGGAAAGTAAAAAGAAGGTATCAATAGAAAAAAAAATTTTCACAAAAAAAATTAACCATTGTTGTTCCTAGGTCGGTGGGAGGCGTTAGATCTACGTAAAACGAAAAAAAAAAAAATAGATAATGGGTGAAAGATAGGATGATTAGAAGTGGTGGGGGGGGGCATGGGGGGGAAAAAAAAAATTTTAAGTGAGGGTTTTTGTGTGTGTCGTTTTTTTTCTTGGTGGGGGAGGTGGAAAAAAAAAAAAAAAAAGATATGTAGAAAGGTAGGTGGGGGTTGTGGGGGAAAAAATAATTTGTTTTTCAAAATAAAGTTTTTTTTACGTTTGTATATGAAATGGTATAACCCCGGAAAATGGGGAAATTTTTGGGGGTAATCTTTTTTTGTAAAAGAAATATTAAAAAAAAAGGGGGGAAACAAATAAGGACTGGTTCGGTTCAGTGGTTCACACAGTTTTTGAACCGCCGGTTCGGTTCATTGCATGGTTTTTGGGGCTTACTGAACCGCGGTTTTGGTTCGGTTCGGTTCTTACTTTTTATTCATTTAATTAACTAAAGAAAAATATTTTTGATACAAGTGTTAAGATTATTCATTAACAAACACTTAGGTTTTCAGTTAATCGGTTATGTTCAAAATTTCGACGGCAATTTCCGTATAAATGTTCTCATTTCGTTTTGAAATCCTACAACTTTACATATCAAGTGACGTTGTTGTGAGTTGTTTAGAAACTTTCGCGGTTTGAAATCGACTACTGAAAGCCAAGCGGATCAAAATCGTCAAATAATTACAATTTTCTTTTGACCTGATCAAGTAATAGCCTAGTTCCACTGCCACATATATGTACATCAACAAATTTTGGTGTTCCACAGCTTAAAATTCCATCAATGTAAAGTTAATTTTAAATATTACTTAATGCCTACATCATGAACTGATGTACATCCTTAACATTAACATCTTATTAACTTAACATTAACTTAACACTTTTTTCTATGGGAGAATTGTGTCACATCACATCACATCCACAATTGATGTACATATATGTGGCAGTGGAACTAGGCTATAATACAAGTAGTAAGACATATTTGGCACTTCACATATAAATAAATTTTCAAAACAACAGGGAATAATCTTAATAATCTTTAGGTAAACGCTAACAATCGATATTTTACTTTTTTAAGGAAGGAATTGAATGAATATCCGCTATGCTTTTATTATCGTTTGAAATTTTGTTGTATATTAACTTTAAATGAGATTTAGCTACATTTTTTCCTTCTTCTTTCCTAATAGCAGGCTTGACTCCTAGAATCTAAGAAATCCAATTCAAAAATAGTCGGAGTTCTTTTTTCCAAAGAGTTGACAATTACTGAGCTATGTCGTTCTCCCCTTTTTTCAACCTTAATTTTACATGCCTACCAGCCATAGAAATACTCATAGTCATTTTCTATTTCAATTAAAGATAAAAAGTTAACGCTTGAGTATTATGTGAGTTGACCCGCCAACGGATAATACAATCACGACTTGGATTAAGGTTGATGTTCTTAGTTTTTTACAACAACTCTGCTTTTCCAAGTATTTTCGTAATATTTTAAAGCTAATTGCTGATTTTGCTCACTATTCGCCAGTAACTCAATACCTAGCTAAAGTGAACCGAACCGAACCATTTTATTTTTCGGTTCAACATTTTGAAAACATCCCGGTTCGGTTTAAAACCGGTTCGGTTCAGAACCGGTTTGCATCCGCGCCTAAAAAGTGTCCAAACAGGTATTGAAAACAAAACTTTCTTCTTACCTAAGTCCTTAATTCAATTTAGACTGTTTTGATCTTAACAATTTTAGATTGTTTAGATCTGTATTTTACAGAATTACTTATGAACCAATCAAATCAAAAACAAACTTGATCAGCGTACGGTAGTCAACTACTTTGCTAGTCTAGAGTCGGATATTTAGAGATCGAAGCCAAAACACAGGAAAAATATAGATTTTAGAAACGATTTGTCTTCTTCCAGATATCTGCTATGCAGGGTTTGGAATTGCTCGCTCAAGAGGGCGCTCTTTTCGGTTCCCGCTTTGAGCAGTGAGCGAGAGTTCGCGAGTGGAAATGTGCCAGCAGGGGCAAAGAGCAATCCCGAACACTGCTGCTATGTGTCGGATAAACTTTACTCTGTTTGTTTGAGAGATAGATGTAATTTTATGTATTTCGAATCAAGCAGGATTTAGCAGCCTCGGGGTCGTATTTTTCTTGCACATAACTTTAAACATGAACCACAAAGAATGAAGTCTTTTCGAACTTATGCTGACATGGAGTTCCCAAGCAGTCATAGCAATGTTGTCTGCAGATTTACAGTCGACAAGCAAATTGTACTAAAGATAGCACCGGGAGGTTCTTGAAACAACTGTATAGTCGGAACTTATTCATATTCGTTAAGGAAATAAGTAAACATGATTAACATAAATGGAAAACATTTTGCTATGTATAAAACGTGTTTTTGGATAGAGGCAATTTGGAGCACACTTAGTAAACCTCATTTTTTTGTGCCCAAAACCAACAAAAATGTCGACGAAAATATTCGATTTTCGATTGTCGCCGATAATAGGCGTGATAATAATTCCGATTATCGATTTCCGACTTACGATTGCTGATGAGTCTCTGCTGGTCTCAATGGAGAACACCCACACAAAATCTTTAGGCTAACCCCAGCAACCGTTCACCAAGTATATCGGAAATCCCAGCATTTCGTAGGTAAAATCGGCCCCATTATAATTCACAAATCGGAAATCGGAATTTTCTGCTGAGACATCGGCTGTGCCCGATGTCCCTTTTTCCCAAAAATATTGATATTTCGATATATTTATATTATTTTCAGCATCCCTAAGCTGTAGTTACCTTTGATTTGCATCCGAGAACCGGATCTTAAGCGAGAAGGAATCGGTTTATATTTTTTTCCAGCTTGTTCTTGATAGTGAGAATTAGGTCTGGGTTTTTAGTTCTTACTCGAATTTATGCTCTCAGCGTAGTTTGTTTTGGAAGCTATTTGATACATAAAAGTATTACACACACATAAAACTCAAGCTGAGACTTTATTTCCGCTGATCGAGACAAAAAACAAAGTGGGATATAGGCTATATATATTTCTCATAATTGATTTGTTACAATTTAAAGTTTGTTGCCTAAGTCCTTTGTGGTCAGAACTATCTTTGAAATTTGATATGGCTCACATCATTAAATCACAGCAGACAACAAACCAGGCTCTGTGTTCTGCTATACATCCAAACTATGCATAATGCTGGCTTTTGTTTTCACATTTATGCGCATTTATTTTTACTTAAACGCCACAGCACAATTAAGCACTATACACACACAAATCGACGGATCTCAAGCATAACATTTCTGCGCGTACATCAAATGCTCGAATTTATATTATTTAATAATTTATTACCAAAACAATTCGGCGGAGGTCAGAATTTTGGGAGAAGCGAAAGCGAATACCTTCCACGGCAGCGGCACATTTGCGAATGAAGTGAAAAGTCATCACTGCGGAAAACTTGGTGCCGATGGGATTCGTGTTTCGCTCGGCTTGGTTCAAAAAACGAAGAATCATACGATCCACCAGTGTGTATATATGCTAATAAGGGCCGGAAGAATAATGGCAGCAGTAAGAGAACACCGGCAGAAGCCACCGTTAAACGAAGTGGCCGAAAAACAACGGCAATTGTTTTATGGTCAAGTGCCTGAAAATGATGAGGGCTAAAAACTTGACACTGAATAAAAAACACTCAAAGCAAAGAATTATGCTGCATTTCCGTTTGCCAGCGAGAAAGGAAATCTTAAATCAACAAATGCAAATTGCCAATTGAAGTGTTTTTGCATTTAATTGATGCAATCAAAGGCAATTGCCAGCTGTCAGTCAGCAATCAAAGTTAACAAATCAGAAAATGAAATTGTTTATTAAAACAAATGCAGGCTGTAATTTAAAATTAACGGTTTGTTTTAAATTTGAAATTAAAACGGGCTGCATGGGTAGCACTTGTTTGGTTAATCGATAACTCACTGGAAGCCGAGATGACAAGGCAGCTGGAAAAGAGCTTAAAAGAAAGAAAATTTATGTAGAACAAAAAAACAACAAAATGTGGAGTATATATGAATTATTCGATATATTAACAACCGAAATTGTACGTTTACTGTAATGTAACCAAAAGTAATGCCAAATTTTCATATTATGTGAAAATTTTAAGTTAAACATTTTTTTTTATTTTTACTCTACTTCTAACTGTAAAAATTGTATAAGATTAAGTCTAGACCCGAAAAAACTTTTCAGTGGATAGAAGAGACAAGACAAACTTTACAATTTAGCAT